>CM075197.1:7793017-7795517 GCA_037577475.1 Chaunax sp. Z400 | reverse complement strand
GAGAAACTTTGTGCCTCCCGGAAGGCCCGTCCTGATAAATGCACGCATCCCCGGAGGTCAGCGCTCGTTTGCATGTATTAGCTCTAGAATTGCCACAGTTATCCAAGTAATGGTAGAGCGATCAAAGGAACCATAACTGATTTAATGAGCCATTCGCAGTTTCACTGTACCGGTCGTGTGTACTTCGCTCGCGCTGGGGTTCGTTTCGTTTTCCGTGCTGGAGGGGAGGGGGTAGGGAGGGTGGGGGAGAGCGGCAGCGGAAGGGAGAGCCCAGGCCCGTGGAACCAGGCCTGGGCCAACCGCCACCTCTCTCGCCCAGCCGCATCCCCGACCCACACCCTCCGAGTCCGGAGAAACTTTGTGCCTCCCGGAAAGCCCGTCCTGGTTGCTGGGGGGGTTAGGGTCGGTGCCCCCGCAAAGCCAGCGAGGGGCCCCGGGGTCGCTGGGGTTCGTTTCGTTTTCCGTGCTGGAGGGGAGGGGGTAGGGAGGGTGGGGGAGAGCGGCAGCGGAAGGGAGAGCCCAGGCCCGTGGAACCAGGCCTGGGCCAACCGCCGCCTCTCTCGCCCAGCCGCATCCCCGACCCACGCCCTCCGAGTCCGGAGAAACTTTGTGCCTCCCGGAAGACCCGTCCTGGTTGCTGGGGGGGTTAGGGTCGGTGCCCCCGCAAAGCCAGCGAGGGGCCCCGGGGTTGCTTTGGTTCGTTTCGTTTTCCGTGCTGGAGGGGAAGGGTTAGGGAGGGTGGGGGAGAGGGGCGGCGGAAGGGAGAGCCAAGGCCCGTGGAACCAGACCTGGGCCAACCGCCGCCTCTCTCGCCCAGCCGCATCCCCGACCCACGCCCTCCGAGTCCGGAGAAACTTTGTGCCTCCCGGAAGGCCCGTCCTGGTTGCTGGGGGGGTTAGGGTCGGTGCCCCCGCAAAGCCAGCGAGGGGCCCCGAGGTTCGTTTCGTTTTCCGTGCTGGAGGGGAGGGGGTAGGGAGGGTGGGGGAGAGCGGCGGCGGAAGGGAGAGCCAAGGCCCGTGGAACCAGACCTGGGCCAACCGCCGCCTCTCTCGCCCAGCCGCATCCCCGACCAACGCCCTCCGAGTCCGGAGAAACTTTGTGCCTCCCGGAAGGCCCGTCCTGATAAATGCACGCATCCCCGGAGGTCAGCGCTCGTTTGCATGTATTAGCTCTAG
This sequence comes from Chaunax sp. Z400, assembly GCA_037577475.1. Taxonomy (NCBI): domain Eukaryota; kingdom Metazoa; phylum Chordata; class Actinopteri; order Lophiiformes; family Chaunacidae; genus Chaunax; species Chaunax sp. Z400. Next base: position 7,794,342 of record CM075197.1, on the reverse strand, counting down.
AATTGCTACAGTTATCCAAGTAATGGTAGAGCGATCAAAGGAACCATAACTGATTTAATGAGCCATTCGCAGTTTCACTGTACCGGTCGTGTGTACTTCGCTCGCGCTGGGGTTCGTTTCGTTTTCCGTGCTGGAGGGGAGGGGGTAGGGAGGGTGGGGGAGAGCGGCAGCGGAAGGGAGAGCCCAGGCCCGTGGAACCAGGTCTGGGCCAACCGCCGCCTCTCTCGCCCAGCCGCATCCCCGACCCATGCCCTCCGAGTCCGGAGAAACTTTGTGCCTCCCGGAAGGCCCGTCCTGGTTGCTGGGGGGGTTAGGGTCGGTGCCCCCGCAAAGCCAGCGAGGGGCCCCGGGGTCGCTGGGGTTCGTTTCGTTTTCCGTGCTGGAGGGGAGGGGGTAGGGAGGGCAGGGGAGAGCGATGGCGGAAGGGAGAGCCTAGGCCCGTGGAACCGGGCCTGGGCCAACCGCCGCCTCTCTCGCCCCGCCGCATCCCCGACCCACGCCCTCCGAGGCGAAAGCCGGTCCGCGGCGGGTGCCTGGTTGCTGGGGGGGTTAGGGTCGGTGCCCCCGCAAAGCCAGCGAGAGGCCCCAGGGTCGGGGCCGCTGGTGGTGGCGAACGGTGCGTCTCGGTCTCGCTGCCTGGATGGCGGCGCGCCCCGTGGAGGCAGCACGATAGAGGGTCTGGCCCAGCTAGGCGTGCGCCGCTCCGGGGGGGGGGAGGTAGTGGAGGCGAACCCGCAGGGTGGAGGAACCGCATCCACCGGAACAAGTGCCGGCGATGAGCCCTCCATTGGCGGGTCACGTGAGCCTGTCGGTCGGATTCGTGAGGCGGACGACGGGCCTGGAGGAAAAGTGAGGCTAAGCGCTCAGAGACTAAGTGTCTCAAAAACCACGTCTCCTGAAAACGGTACGGCACTGGCCCCAGTATAGCACCTGTTGGAGGACGAAAAGGGGGGCGTGTCCGCTTCGTGTGGGTGTGTGTGTGTGTGTGTGTCTGTGTGTATGTGTGTTTGTGTGTGTGTTTGTGTGCCCTGTGTGTGTCTGTGTGTGTGCCCTGTCACTGGTGCCTGTCGGGCAGGCTGCTGAGGCAGGGAACGGGCCTGGGAGAAGCCTGGAGGTCAGACGTCCACTTTGCCATCACCCCCAGCACCGTGGAGCTCCGTTGGCCTGTCACTGGTGCCTGTCGGGCAGGCTCCTGAGGCAGAGAGAGGGCCTGGGAGAAGCCTGGAGGTCAGACGTTTATTTGCCATCACCCCAGGCACCGTGGAGCTCCGTTGGCCTGTCACTGGTGCCTGTCGGGCAGGCTCCTGAGGCAGAGAGAGGGCCTG
>CM075197.1:7763017-7788017 GCA_037577475.1 Chaunax sp. Z400 | reverse complement strand
AACATCCATGTACATTATTTTAGTTTTTACTGTCTGCCCTGACACTATAAGATTATTTACATTGAACAGGTAGATAATGGTGTGCTAGTGTCGAATACATGTGATGTCACCTTTCAAACAGTCACTCACATGTAGTCCTGTCCCATTTTCTTGATGCAGTCCTTGATCTGTGCCACCTCATAGTTGACCACGCTGGACAGCTGGCCGTCTCCAACTCCGTCTCGGTACACAATGATGCGCGAAGGCAGGCAGTTGTTGAACTTCAGGTAGTCTCCCAGGGCCCCTGGAAAACAAACACAAAGATGGAAAACTTTACTTACCAATGCTGAGATTCATGTGTATTTTAAAAGATCCCCTCCACACATGTAGAACAATTCTCTGATGTGTGTTTGATGTGGTTTTTGCATCAAGTATAACTACATTAAAGAACTTAATATGCCGTACTCCTTTTCCCTTTTTAAAAATTCCAGAACAAATGAATATGATTTTCATCACAGCAGTTTATCTGTTTGACACAAGCTGCCTCCTACGTCACTGTGGGGTCCCTTCTCAGTCAATGAACAACGGAGGCTTTAAGTTTCCACATCACGTTTGTTTGCTGAGTACTGGACCAGGATTGGCTCCTAACTATTGCAGTCCTGCCTCTTAAAAATCTGATTTTCAACGAGCGCAGAGAAAATGGACACTTGGACCAATTGGCGTGAATACAGGTTCTCCTACAGCGACTCTGCACGTCATCCTGACCCTTCAGGAACAAGAAGAAAACATTTGACTGGTGGGGACTTTGTAGAGACAGAGAGGGGTTTGTGGCACAACTTCACCTCCTTCACACGGAGAAGGGAAAAAGGTCCAAAGGGCAAAAACTCCAGCAACACTTGAAGTATTAGGAACAACTTTATTATTAGACCGACGCATTTGGGCTTGTGGCCTTCATCAGGGTCATCATAAAACACATTGCAAACAGCATTTAAAAAGGGAATGTATGAAGCAGAAAAAAATGTAACCAGAAAACTTACCAGTTAAGGCCTGACTCAGTCAATCCATGATTTCTTGACCTTTGTGCTGCAGCACACACTTTGAGTACCACCTGGACACAGAAATGAGAACACAGCTTAGCTGAGATAGGGAGGCCACCATAACAAATACCTGTGCACATGGTGAGCACAAGCTAATTCACAACGGACCAAATTATAGCACGTCAACACCGAGGCCTTCATGAGACAGATTCATGTCATGGTTCACAAGTGGACAGCAGTAAGTCCAGGTGTGCAGCAACCATGACACATAAAGGACACATGTGACATCCATTTGGATTTCTAACGGGGGTCTCTTACCTGCTAAGGTGAGCAGCAGCTGTTGATGAGCACAGTTTGGACTGATCTCACCACTGAACTAGTCAGTCTGTCTCAGACTAGGCCGTCTAGGCCAAACTCAATTATTTGGCCCTTCTTGTTAGTTTGGTAAATGTTCTACATGAAGCCATTTCTGTCTTTGTGTAAGAGATGGTGTCTGTCTTTAAGTACATATTTCTTTACGTACATATTTCTTTGCATATTTCTTTACGTACATATTTCTTTGCATATTTCTTTACGTACATATTTATTTGCATATTTCTTTCTTTGTGTAAGAGATGGCGTCTGTCTTTAAGTACATATTTCTTTATGTACATATTTATTTGCATATTTCTTTACGTACATATTTATTTGCATATTTCTTTCTTTGTGTAAGAGATGGCGTCTGTCTTTAAGTACATATTTCTTTATGTACATATTTATTTGCATATTTCTTTACGTACATATTTATTTGCATATTTCTTTCTTTGTGTAAGAGATGGTGTCTGTCTTTAAGTACATATTTCTTTACGTACATATTTATTTGCATATTTCTTTACGTACATATTTATTTGCATATTTCTTTACGTACATATTTATTTGCATATTTCTTTCTTTGTGTAAGAGATGGCGTCTGTCTTTAAGTACATATTTCTTTACGTACATATTTATTTGCATATTTCTTTCTTTGTGTAAGAGATGGCGTCTGTCTTTAAGTACATATTTCTTTATGTACATACTTATTTGCATATTTCTTTACGTACATATTTCTTTGCATATAGAGCAGGGAGGTGAGATCCGCTGGCTACTTGTGATGGTTCACCAGGACAGATACTAACACCAGGTGTGAACAGGCTATCTGCTGTAGAAACTAACCTGCTCATGGTCGGGTTGAGGCTGGCCACCAGCGCTCCGATGGACCTTTTTCCAGCTGTAATGTCATGGTAGCAGTCGATGCCCACAATCATCAGATGTTTGAGCTGCACAAACAGGTGGGACGCGTTAAAATACAACACGTTCTAGTTCTGTGACAAACACCAAATCAGTTTTCATTTTTGTAAACCTTTGGGTCTTTACCCCGACCTTCTGAACGGACTCAAAACTTTCATGGACACTGTCTGCCTCTCCTGTTCTTCAGCTTTCTACACTGGCTGCACTGGTGCACCAGCACATCATTTATGTGCACCAAATGTCATTAGCGTTTGTCAGTTCCCATACCCACAGTGTTTGACAAACCCAAATCATTCTTCTTTGGGTTTTCTGAAAAAACTATTGATTAAATTCTTTCTTGGATACTGGCCGTGTGTGTAGTACTACAGTATTTATGGATTTATTTTGATTTCTCTTTAAATGTTCTGTGCTCCCCAGAAAGGGAGGGAGGGAGAGGCATGCTGACTATGGACCATTCATTCTCCATGTGCTTCAAGACACCTCAATCCACCTGAGAACTCGTTTTCCCATAACACACCTCAAGTTTTAAAGAATATAATCAACTAATCAATTGGTGTGTGCACGACTTACGGGGATTTCCACACTCCAGAGCTCTCCTCCCATCTTACAAGCCATCTGCAGTACAATCTTGGTAGCCACAGTCATGAGAGCCCCGGCTCGATTCAGAGTACGGGACAGCACACACTGGCTGGGAATGGGGCAGTCCACACAGAGGTACTTCTTGACGCTGTCGTACTTGTCCTTCCTGTTGCTGGAGAGGACCACCACCACCTGACAAACACAAATGACTGGTCTCATACGTGCAAGCGTGGCGACAATGCACCGATGAAACAGTAACAAAACTCAAACTTGTGGAGGCGAACTGCGTTTCTGTGTTTGTGTTCCATGTATTCAGACACTAACCATCTGTGTTTGGGGTCCAACATTGTGCTGCAGGGCTCTGAGGAGAGACCCCTGATGATCCTCATACTCGACCCTGAATCAAAAGGACAGACTGCTTTATTTTTTTAGCTAGCTGTACAAAATAAAGTGGCAACTGAATTAATTAAATGTTTTCTGAACGATGGTCCACAAATCACACAAATGTGTTGATGCAGACGAAGGGTCAACATTCAGGGAACCATTGTGACTAATTTCACTTCTCTTATCACAGGCGGTGCAGAAACCCGGTTTTTGACTGAAGGATGTTAAATGTTAGAACTCACATGACAGCTGTCTGCATGCGGACACCCAGAGGCTCGCTCACTCTACGGAGGGTCTGCAGGAGGGCCTGGGCTTCACCGCTGTTGCGACGGGTGTAAAACAGGATCCACTTTTCCAGCGGCGGAGCACTAATCAGAGGCACCCCACGCATCTCTCTGGCCCAGTCAGCTGTTACGGGGTCGTAGTCATACTGGGTGACACAAATAACTACATTAACAACTCTTAATTAAGATCACATGAATGAATCTATTTAATTCATTCCATAATAACAAATTTAAGCAACCAGAAGAATCCCATACCGATCTTGGACCCTGGAAAAGCCTCTCCTGTGGGAGGACTCTGCCGGTCACATTGAGGAGTTCCTTATCAAAGCTGAGTCCCCACTTATCCAACTTGGCCTGAGCATCAGCGTGCCTGTGAAACAAATTTCAGGATTTAAATTGAAGCTTGGGATTAAACCGCCTGAAGAAGTTGACAGAACAGTTAGCATTTTCACTTCTGTGCATATAAACACACTAAATGCAAAAGCTGAGGACAACTTCTAGGTAAAACGGTGAAGAGCCTCGTGATCGATGACAGGAAGGAGGCAGTCATGAAAATGTTTGTTAATGATTAAAAAGCCATTTATTTTACTCTAAATTAAATACAGGCAAGGTTTTTAATAAACAGACTCCTTAAATCTTTGAACAGCAGCGCCCTATTGGAACAATTTAAGAGGTTGTTTTACTCATGATTGTTTCCTATTAAATGAAGAGTTGAGAGAAAGACAGTTCAGGCATCTTCTGCTCATCGTCATGACAAACCAAAGTGAGTGGGTGAAGTTTCTTCATCCAGATTCTTATCTTCATGTCCTAATTTTACTTTCCTCTGCATCTTAACTGATATTTCAGTTCCAGACACAGAAGGAAATAGATACAGATGTCACTACATTCATTTGCTGCTGCAGTAGAGCAATGGTTGCCCCTGCTGCAAAGAAGGGGGGCTGTTTGCTGCACTTGATAGCGGTACACGCTAGGTGGCAGCAGAGATCTTAAATCCCGAGTGAACGGTGTAAATGTAATTGCCCAATGCCCAGCAGACAGTCATTCCTTACAGTGATACACCCACAAGCTGTTTGCCAGTTAAACTCACGCATGTGTGAAGCTGTGTATTGTTGTTTGCACAACCTCAAACAAGATACAAGTGAGATTTGTATTTTCTTGTTTACTGCCTTCAGTTTTCACGGATTTGGAGAGAAGAAGCTTTCCAATAAACCAGTAGCAAGAAAGCCGCTCGTGTCTTTGATTGATTGAATTTATTGGGTAAAAATTCATACAAACACACAAATATAGATGAATACTGAGGATAACACATAAGGTATAACATGGGATCATTATTTCCAATGATCCCAGCGATCCCAACGAACCAAATGTGGGACAATGTGGGACACATTACCAATACTGAGAAGTAGCCTGAAATTTAAAATAATGTCCATCTAACTTACAAAATAAACAATACATTACGCAGGTTACAGGTTAGGACCGTAGCATGTTTAAAACTTTAACATACTTTTGTTATCGTATCAAGTTTCACTGTACTTATTGTATTGTGTGATAGTCTGCTTGTACTCCTATTTCTATCCCTATTTCTCTCTATTTCTATAACTTTTGAAAGTAGTTGTTTTCATGTTTTATCAACAGTGAATCTGACTAAACTCAGCACAATAAAACACAGCAGACAGGTTGTTGACGTGGGGATCTATTCTTTGAAGTATTCTACTGGTGTTTTAAAAAGGTGTAGATCATATGGGCATATAATAGTGAGGGCGAGCCCATAGTATATCCTCAAAAAGAAAAGTAACACATTTAGATCAAGGAACATTCATGCATTCAAAGTCTGATCCTACCTATATTTTCTCCTACAACAGGTATTAACACATGACTGATATAATATTAAAGTTATTCACACTTGACATGTGGACCCATACACTGAAGATAATAGACCCATATACTAAAAAAAAAAGCAGTAGGCATTATTCACATCAAGTCTTTCAACCCTCCTATCCCAAATTAAACGACTGCATTTCATAAAAATGTAGGCATAGAATAAAATATGACGAAACAAAACCTGAAGCCACAGAAAAATGTTGTGTGTGTTTTTGTCACTTTGGAGTTGGTCCACTGGTGTTTTTAACTCTAAGGCATCATAGACGGTGACAGGTTTACCTGCGCTTGACCCATGTGTGTGTAATTGGATTGACAGCCCCACACACAAACCCCGCCCCATGTTGAAAGGCCTCCTAGCTTTCTTCACAGCCATTGGATAAAAGCCCGATTTTAGAAAACGTCTGTCCTGAGCTACTCAAAATGCGGGATGCGGGACAAGGGATCAAAATGCTGTGCAGTCCCGCACAAAGCAGGACATCTAGTCACCCTAACTGTATGTGTGAATTGCTTCTCATTTGTAGTGACACTAGCAGCAATCAGTAAATCATACCTTCCCCACACATTCCACTATTGTCACACTAATCCTGGGTGTGGTAAAGAGATCCAAACTGCATACTGTAAGATCCAACTAAATGATAACAAAATAAGGTCTCATTGATTCCAGTCGGTAGCCTGAATCAAAGCAAACTTTATTTTTACACCATTGGTACTACAGGCTGTCAATTATTATCAAAACCAAAAAAGAAAAACAGAATGTAAGATCCAGTTAGTTTACTGCCATTTCAAATATGTATTATCGACTTCATAACAAAAATACACATCTAGCCTGTGTATCTGCTGTCTCTGGACAAATAGCTTGTTATAACGTTGTTTAAAGGCTGATTTGTGCATTACAGGGCCGCATCTTGACATATTTCCTCCTTTTGGTGACATATGACACCCGGAATTTATCCCAGAGCAAACCATCGTCTAGATCACGTCAAAAATACATGAGTTCTGGACATCTGTAACGTCTTCTGGACGTCCCCATTTGAGTAAGAATGACAGGTGTTTATACGTCTATTTTTGGATACTTTATCAGCGTGGCCTGGGACAGATCCATGTTGTGTATGTGCTACAGCTTCATCATCCTCGTAACAGATTGGAAGAACAGTACCACTAAATAAAAGAAACCATCTTCCATCTGCACTCTAATTGTAAAAGGTGGTCTTTTAATAAAAAACAAAACAAAACCCCCCTGCTATTGAACCAGAACCCCAGCCCACAGAGAAGAATACTCTAAAGCATGTGTGAAGCACACGGTCTCTGTCAGAACAGGAAGACGAAGGAAGGGAAGAGAGAAGAGTGTGCAAGATTAATCATAACCCCCTTTCATTATTGACGTGATCTGGACGATATCATAAAGTGTCAATTATTATCAAAACGAAAAAAGAAAAACGGAATGTAAGATCCAACTAAATGATGATAATTATGCAATTATTATCTAAATGAAACTCACACCGTCACATTGTAATATTAATGGCCTCGCTTATCGCTCACCCTCTCTACGACTACTCTCCCCTCTCCCCCCCAGTCACACTAATCCTGGGTGTGGAAAAGAGATCGAAATGTAATGTCAGTTGTGACAAAACACAACACATCAAAAATACATGATTTCCTGACATTGGTCACATCTTCTGGACGTCCCCATTTGAGTAAGAATGACAGTTTTTTATACGTCTATTTTTGGACGTTATATCAACTTTATCAGTGTGAACTGGAACAGCATATCCAAGTTGTGTATGAGCTACAGCTTCATCGTCCTCTGGGAGAACAGTACCACTAAATAAAAGAAACCATCTTCCATCTGCACTGTAATTGTTAAAGGTCGTCTTTTAATATATATTTTTAAAAAACAACAGTATTGAACCAGCGATTACCCACGCCGCACGCCAGAGCAGAACCCCAGCCAACAGAGAAGAATAGCCCAGAAGACGAAGGAAGGGGAGAGAGAAGAGTGTGCAGGATTAATCATAATCCACTTTTATTATTTACGTGAACTACTCTACCATCCAAGGACAAACTAGTCATCAGGATTTTCTAGGCCTTGAACACACTTCTATGCTTCCAAGTGTTGACTGGATGGCTGGTCGTACACTGCTGCGTCTGCTCGGGCTCCCAATTTGAGCTCATTTTAAAGGGCTACTGCTGCATTTCTGGCCACACGTGAACAGATAAAACAGGATGCATTGATTAAGTAGGCGATCATCCCCTACCTCTGTATATTTGTGACAAATCTTTTGAGGCGTCCCTCCCTCTGCTCTGGGTTCAGTCTGGTGTGGAAGCCCAAGTCCTTCATGATGTTGAAGTCACTTCGCATCTTATCAGTCAAGCCTGTCAAACAACCAGATTCCATTTGAAGTTGATACCAGACTAAGAGGTTCTGTCACCTAGAACCACAGAACCGTCTTAAGGCCCGTCTACAGATTGTACGCATCAAAACTCTGACATGACCCATGTGTGAGAAATAACCTCTTATACTTTTGATACAGATGTTACAAAGGAAGCAATAAATGTCTGTAATGTCAGCAGGTAAAGAGCAGAATAAGATGTAACCTGTTAAGTAGCACAGCTCTGGGATGAGCATGGCAGGGCCAGGAGGAGGAGCTCCAGCAGGACTGAACCTCTTCACATGGCTGACCAGCAGCACCTGGTTCCCATCAGTGATGTCCAGGCCATATTGCTTAGAAGAGAAAGCATCAACATGTTCATGAATAAGGGTAATATCACACAGCCAAACACTGCGCTCTCTCTTACAAGTATTCACCTTAAACTGAAGGAGTTTGAGTCCATTTACTGCTGCATTTCTAGTTTCATTTCTTCCTTTATCATGATTTAGATTTTTTCTAGGTTGCATTTATGCCTTTTATACTTTATGTAAAACGCTTTGAATGGCCTTGTTGAAATGTGCTCTACAAATACAAAAGAGAGCTTTACAAAAACAAAGAGCTTTTTCCCATACATACATTTATTTGTGCTGTCCCGCCACACTGGAAACATTGTCCGTAACATATTTGTGTTTATTCTCCATTTTGAAGCTGTGCGCCTCCTCTTGCTGGCTCGCCCTCTCACACACAAACACATTGTGTTCCTCTAACAGACTTTGCCCAGTCAAGCTGCAAAGACATACTGCCACCTAAATGAACATGCTTCTTCTTTTTTTTGGTCAGAGAAAACGACGCCATCTGAAATGGATTAGCTAGCAGACAATCTCCCCTCACTCGACCCCTACTGTCGACAGACAATCACGCGTGAAGTGCAGAAACAGAGATCCTGTGGTATGTCCCACCTGTAAATGCACCAACTGCTGTTGAATGTCTGCCTAAATGCTGTCGTTTTAAGTAAGTACACTTCATTCATGCAATGTCATTCAGTTCCACATTGGTGTTGATCAAAGTTTTGGGATGACTTAATAAAATATTCAGCTGATGATGAAATTAACAGAGCAGTGTTTGTAACAATTACTGGAATAAGAAATGACCTATATACTGGAAATAGGTCATTTCATATATTTTCAGTAGATGAAACCAAGGGTTTTGGATCGCCAACACATTCACCCCTCAGTACGTGTGAATGCATGACACTTACATTCTTGAAATAGTTCTTGAAGGAGATGTCAGAGTCTCCCTTCTTGAATGTGTTGTTGGGAGTGTGATCCCAGGCAATATCATCGATCCTGTAGGTTTTGTTGTTGTACCTGAATAATTGAGGCAGCAAGAGAAGAGTGAATGTCTACCACAGGTATGAAATGAGGTGATGTTACATGAAGGCACATTGAAAGGGATGACAAATGTAGAGCTGATGAACACATGAAGATGTAGACCTGTAGGCCACGATGATTATATAAGTTACCGACTTATCGATATATAGACGTGAACCAACAGAAGAAAACTCATTTGCGCTGCTGCACTACTTTTAAATGTTGTGTTTTACTTGAATTAATATATTCTGTGTATCATATTCTTATTTCAAATTTAATAATCTCTCTTCATCCTCACTTTATTTTTATTCTGATTCTCATTCCTCTTTTTCTGCATCTCTATCATGATCTACACAATTCTTTGTGGGACATCTGATCTGACATATCAGGTGTTACTGCGACAGGCCTACAAAGACTTCTACATACTAATCCAACAGAGTGAGAGACGTGTGGTTCCTACTTAGTGAGAACTATAAGTCCAACGAGCTCCTTGGTGCAGGTCTCAACGAAGCGTTGACCTCCACACTGCTGCCTCAGGTTGATCATGAAGTCGAGGACCGTCTCGCTACGTAGCACCTTGTGGCTCACGTCGGTACACATCATGATGGACGTCTCATAATGCAAGATGGTGGTGCTGTAGCCCGGCCATATAGTCAGTCTACAACAGAGGGGACAGGCTCGTTAGAAAGAAACAGTTTCTTTCCCATCATGAACACAAGTTCAGAGCTCTGCTACAGCTTCTCACAGGGTTAAAACCTGTCTGTAAGGACAATAGATTTAGCCTTAAAACACCAAGACAACTCCTCAAAATCAGAAACCCCTTCAACATTGTTCTTCACATTATCTAGTACTTAGAGGATAGCAAACCATCAGGTAGTACGGACCTCATATCTCATACAGTACCAAAGTGGGTTCATTAAGCTGGGCTCACACTACAGGAGATTTAAAATCACAACCAATGGGTATAAAGAGACACAGAAGGATCTCCACAGATTATCTTTTCTCAAATGTTAAACATGCACACAATACAAGATTCCAAAATAACGGAGCATCACAAGCTACGGGATTTCATCAAGATTCTCGTGTCTGAGGGAACAATGAATGCACCACGTCACGTGATCTATGGAGAAGCAGCTGTGCAATGCAAACAAAATGACTGAGGAAGACAACAGTCGGCCTACTTTGCATTGAGAAAACAGGAAGAGAAGAAACAGCAGCCGTCTGTCCTTCAGCGAGAACTGGAGGTTTAACGTTGGTCAACTGAGCGGCTGTGGCTCAGCGGTAGAGCGGTCGTCCACTTATCAGCAGGGCGGTGGTTCGATCCCCAGCCCCTGCTGTCTTCATGTCGAAGTGTCCTTGGGCAAGATACTGAACCCCAAATTGCTCCCAGTATCTGTTCTGTGCTGGCTTGTGTTGTAAAGCTTTGAGTGGTCAGTCAGACTAGAAAGGTTCTATTTAAGTACAGTCCATTTACCATTTAACAGCAGTATGCTAGCTAGCGTTAGTTTGCTGTTTGCTTGGCAGCTTTCTCTCTCATTAGCTATTAAGATCTTGCTCAGAAAATACTGACTTTTATCTTTCAGATTTTAACTCCTAAAAATCAACCATGTTTGAAAACTGGGGCCGGCTCCGACCGTCCACGAGTAAATCGGGAAGCGTGAGACTGGATCTGTAAACTTCTCAAACTACCAAACTTCGGCTGAACATCAGAACCAACCAAAGTTCCAGACCACATTTCTCCTCCGACTGTCGGGAGGAGTGAAATCTGCTCGACTCTCCTGACCCCTGCTTTAAAGATCATAAATTGAGCTTTTCTGAAGGCTGCAGAATCATCTGTCTGTACTGTTGTTTTCACAGTTGTATTGGTTGATTAGTGTAACATAATGACCTCATTAAGAACTTCATGAGGCCAGGGTGAAAAGGGTCAACCTACTGTGGGCAGTTTTGGTTGTGAAAAATTCTCAACATATTTAAAATGGTGTAATGACATAAAAATGTTTATATATTGTACTGTCAGGTTGTTTTAGACACCCCGAGGATTCCACTTTCACAATACGCTTTACAATGAAAACGATGGAGAAGCAAATGTATTTACTTGTGCTGTGGGACTTCGAGTGGATCCCTGGGGTTGTAATAGTTGCGTCCAATTTGCTGCATGTTGAGGATTCTCAGGATCCTGTAGAAATGAAAACACATCATTTAAGAGAAGTTTCCAGAGATCCAAAATGCTCTCACCACATTTAATGATGCATATTTACATAGATTTACTTTTATTTAAACATGCACCATCCATAACCACAGTACACTTGTCACAAGACATGTTCAGCACTCAAGGAGTGTTACTTTTTCTTTAACAGACCTGAAAACTGGAAAATGTACCTTTTGAATATGACGTTGTAAAACTGAAGGCATACTGGAGAAGGGGGGGGAGTTCATTTGTCAGGGTGACGGTTATCTGAACCTTCTCTCCATTCTTAGTCTGACTGTGGAGGACAGTCTCCTAAACACCAGGTCAGACATCGGAGCACAAGGAAGAAAACCAACATTTGTCTGGAGGGAACAACATTTACACAACAAACACCAAACCTTGTGCAACACCCAGTCTACAGCTCGCACACACTAGAGTGATCAAGCAATTCATCTTCTAAAACCCAAGCTGTCATAAAACATTTAACAGCACAATTTGGTATTTTTTCTCTTCAAATCAATATTTCGAGTTGTGCATCTTCATTCTGTACGTTCTTCTAAACACCTGAATTATCACATTACCTTGTTGTGCAATTTGTGGGGCAGAAACAGCAGAGCTCCATCAAAGCACCATGCTGCACCAAGTGCTTCATCATGCTGGAAGAGGAGCGCACATCTCAGACGACGAGACTCCATTTCTGGACTGAAGCCAACATGGTACTGATACAGAACCCACTGAGGGCGGGACACGATGCGGAAGTAGTTTGCAGTCAACCGAATTGCTCGCCCACTTGTTCCTGAGGAAGTTCACACACAATTGTAGAGAGTGACTTATAATTGTCACCACTAATTATAAATGTACAACTGCTCTATGTGTGTGTGTGTGTGTGTGTGTGTGGAGGGGGGGGTATGTCATTTTCAAATTAAGACAGACCAGCCTTTGAGTCCTTAACATGCCCCATAGTCTGCCTGGTGAAAATCCCGACATCATGAAAATCCCGGCGACGTCCTCCTCTTTCTCCCAACTTCACCTGCTGAAATCCAGCTGAAATCTGTGTGACAGCTGATACAAACAAACGAGGACTATCAAAACCCCGTTGTAGTCCTGAAAACATATGATAAGTGTTGGGAATGTTTTAGTGCCTGGTAAGTAAAATTAACCTTCGCAGTGCAGGTGGAGTCGATACGACCTGATGAAGTTCAGTGTATGCCTATTTTCTCTTTTTCAAAGCACTGCCATTCTTAACTTCTCAAGAGGGTGTGGACAATGAACTTAATGATGATACATTTTTAAGTGCATCACCCATTTTAAATAACGTTTTCCCAGATTTTCAAAAGTCAGGAATGATCAAGATCATCTAACAGAAGAAACAAATGGATGACTTTGTGTTTGACTGTACCTTCTGTAGGAAAGGGTCCTGGAGCACCCTTCTGCCGCCCTCTACCAGCCCGCTCTGCTTTTTCATCTCCCATCTGAGGGGCAGGGCCAGCAGTTGGTGCAGGCTCTTGAAACTGGATCTACAACAAAAAATCTAAATGAATTTGAGCAATCAAAATGAAAACACACAGGCACAGAGAACTCATGACGGTCCACCGCTACATGCAACTGGATCCTGATAATACAAATCATGATCCAGATCTGGGAATTCATATCCATATTTGAAGGGGAGAGACAGGGCACTGCCACCAATATGTAGTTGAGATAATGCAGATTTAGAGTCCCTCAAATGGATCTGTGAAAGGTAAGAAGTTATATCTAGATAACAATATGCCATTAAGGAAAAATCACGGTTATTATTGATAACTCATAAACTACTGATGATAAACATGATTCCAAATGCAAAGAGTAGGTTAACAGTTGAGAATTTCCCCACTGTGGGACTAATAAAGGAATATCTTATCTTAACTAGTATGGACTGGCAATAAAACATTTTTAGGAGGGTACAAGCAGCCTCGGGTCACCTGCTTGCAAAAAGTTTAAGGATGTCCAAACTTTTGTTTGCAGAGCGCCCCTCAACCAGGAAGTGCATGTATTCACAGAACAATCAATTCAGGACAATTTGGACACTATTTTAAATTAATGCTGACAAACTACCTGGTGCGTTGTACAAGTAAACATTTTGATTCCATATTACATAATTAATTGATTGATTGAAGGTTGATAAAGATTATTAAATATATGGAAGTTGGAGTAGTTTGGAATAGTTGTCTGTATATATATAATTGGCTGTAAATACATTTTGGATGTTGTAAATTATATTTGAGTAATTTATCTTATAATTTATGTTTAAAACTTTCACAGATTCATTCATTTAATTTCAGATATCATAAATAGGCTCCATTGAAATAGGCTCAAAATTTAAATTTAACATATCTATAATTGTTAAATAAATATCTGTAATACAAATAAAGATAACAAAATTATTTCAAGATATCTTAAATTGAATCCAGATATCTTAAATATAATTTATGATATCTTGAATTATTTCTATATATCTTGAATTATTTACGGATATCTATAAGTCTGAATAAAAAAAGGGAATAACTTGCTATAAATCCCCCTTATGAAAAAATCCAGGTTAATTATGTGCAGTACTTGGAGCTATTTTATATATATATATACATATATTTTTATATATATATAAATACCCTACACAGCAATACTGATAAGTTTCTGCTAATCAATAACACCATTATTAGTATATATTAGTGCCATATCACCTATTTATTAGTAAACATTTTCATGTAAATATGCAGACATAAACGATTTTTACTATTTGATACTGATTTTCAATTGTCGATCAAGTTACTCTTCAAATAAATACCAAATTTAGGTTCGAATACAGGCTTTGTCAATGTTTGTTTATGTAGAGGCAGCACATGTTTCCCTACATAAGATGGCGGCCGAGTTTGCCATCTTCCGCCGGTGAAAGCGCTAGTGTTTTTTTTAGCTCTATGCTCTTACCCCTCCAGGTGCCGCCGTCTCTTGACCACGAGCCCTGCCTCTTGCTCTTGCGCGTGCCCGACCGGTCATTTTTCTTCAATACTAAATGGTTCACCTGTTAATAAAAGGACATTCTAAGATTAATCCAATGCTATGAACAATACACTAGATACATATTCGGGAAATTACTATCTGACATCTAAATAACCTAACAGATGTTATCAAAGTGCTGAAAAAAGTCTGAATTAGCACACATAAGATGATTTCTTTTAGCAAACAAGATGGCGGCTGCAATGAACTTCTTTTTAAACTAGCACCTGGTGCTACATTAAGGTTAGCTCGTCAAAGTAGTAGTATTTTGATCTAATCTAAATTTCGTGAATAAATCAAATTGACAAATACATTCTTAAGTGAAAATTAGCATAATTTATGTCAATTTTAAGAAACATACTCACTTTGGAGGAAAGTTAAAGGTGACTCACCAATCAATGGAGGAATCCGCCAACAAGTGCATCCAAAATGAGGAGTATGAGTAATTATACGCCTCTTCACTGAGAAAATTATTACGCTTCCGCTATCTCATGAAACCTTTATTCAGCCTTCTTCAAGGATCATTGTTTATCAAAAGAGCATAATGTTCACCATAAATTCAACAAAGATGTTATTGAGTGGTTTTTGAAGGAAATTAGCAGAAAAGCCCCAGAACTACTTTTTTAAGCGCAGTGATCCGGATGCTATAGTGTCATTTTCTTAAATGGTGCAATCTCAAATATGACCACTAGATGGAGGCAGCGCCCATACAGTAAATATACAGACTCAGGCTTTTTGTATATTAGGTTTTAATGGCAAAACACACAATTTATCAGCTCTCTGCAATGACAAATCGAACAAGAACAGATTAAATAGCCCAACACAACATATATTACAAGTGTTTTTCTCAAATCCAAGCCTGAAGTCTCCTTTCCTGACTCCTGCAGTCTCTAAATGATCAAACCCTTAATGGCCAGTGTCTGTAGTTCTTTATGGAGACCGTACACCCGTTCTCCAATCAACTCAGTGACTGTGGATATTAAGATGATTCTCTGACATCATTTGATGTGTCATTTGTTTCACACTGTCTTTATTTACCGATGAGTATATGAACACCAGGAAACAAAGACCATCATATGTATACATACATTCATTCATTCATTGTCTGACCCCATTATCCTGTGTAGGGTTGTGGAGGGGCTGGAGCCTATTCCAGCTGACTTTAGGGGCACAAGGCAGGGTTCACCCTGGACAAGTCACCAGTTCATGGCAGGGCCACATTGAAAGTTAAACAACCATTCACATTCACATTCACACATACGGTCAATTTAGAGTCACCAGTTCACCTCTACTGTACGTTTTTGGTGGTGGGAGGAACCTGGAGAAGCTGGAGAAAACCCACACAGACACGGGGAGAACAAGGAGACTCCACACAGAAAAGTCCCAGGTCCTCAGGTGGAGTTGAACCCAGGACCTTCTTGCTGTGAGACAACAGCACTACCGACTAGGCGAGCCCTGTATACATATATGTACAAGTAAATGAGAATCAAACGTTTCATCCCAGACATGTGTGCTAGAATCAAACCAGGTGACAGTTAAATCAACTCAGGACTCACAAGGCCATCTTTGGATCAATCGACAACAGAAAGGCAGAGACTGAGAAAAGACAATGTACTGCATTAGGAAATGGTTTCAATGTGCAAAATTTAAAAGACAATGAGTGCCTGAAAGTTCAGGTGTTAAAATAATTCTCCAAATCAAAATCCTGAGTGAAGCATAATGTCCCAAAACCTTCAAACCAAAGAAAAGAGCAGAAATAAAAAGCTCATTTTCAGCATTTTAACAGGGACAGACAGTCAGTGTCCATCCTTCACAGTGTCTTTTCACAGAAGACATATCAACATGTAGGAAAGTTGGAAATAACAGAATCAATGATTTAGCTGTTTCTGTGTCAGGGTCCTCGTATTGTTAATGCTGGCTCACTGTCACACTTTGAACAGAGCTACTGTTAGTTATTAGTAGCACCTGTGTTTTTCCTACTATGACAAGACTGCTGTGGAAAAGATGTTTAGCCACAGCTTTGACACACAACTATCATTTTCAAAAGTATGACATTAAAACCAAGACAATATTTAAAAACTAATTACCAAACTCATTATGGATGCTCCCTGGAGACATCTCAGTTCTCCTGATACTTTTCCAGTATTACAGGATTTACTCCTCATAGTCACACAAAGGGTTTATGTGTTTACAGCTACATACAGTTTCATAATGTCCCTATGAAACTCTGAGTTTGACCAATAAACAGAGTTTTGGTCATGGAGGTGGTTTGCTGGTAAGTTGAGCAATGACACCATCTATTGAATTCACTGCTGCTGCTCCTACCTGTACACTGAAGAAAGGCTGAAACTATTCAAACATTCATCCGTTTGTCATTTGATAGAATGAATTTCAATTCTGATAGCTTAATTATTTATCAGGTAAAAAGACAAACTGTTCCCCAGCATGAACTGAATACACCAGTTGTTTGGGCTGTTGTTCACACTACAAACACATATTGATCTATGTCAACGAGGGTTGGAGCAGGTTTTGTGATCTGCTACGTTTGTCTGATTGTTTGCACGATATCTCAAAAATTTGTCAACAGATTTTGAACTTTTTCTGTAAGGTTGGAACTTGGACAAATGTATTTTTTGACATTAATATGGGTGCGAATGCAGATTGTGGATCATTTGGATGTGTGAGATTTGCTGGGGGGCAAATATGGGGGGTAGAGACATGGCACCGCCACCAATATGTAGCTGAGACAATAGAGATTCGGTCATTAAATGTATCTGAGAAGGTAAGCAATAAATCTAGATGACAGAAGAATAGATCCAGATCAGCCATAAAGAAAAATCATGATAAACACATGATTCCTAATGCTAGGAGCAGGTTTACAGGGTCAGTCAATCAGCTGGTGTTGGTGAACAACATGAGGCAGATCATCATAGTGTGTGCTGTCTCCTGGTTACAATGATACAACGATTGATGATCTCACGATGACACAGAATGAAATGTGAGGCTGTGAACACAAGCTCACCCATTTCTTCTTTCAGAGGCCTGAATGCTGATGAAGATTTCTGATTCAACAGTGAGAAATAATTCTTACAGGATTTTCTTTTGACATAGCTAGGGAACTATTCTCTAATGTTCAGGTTTTAGGACAAAGCCAAGTGCTTCCTAGATGTTTGTGTGCTAATTGTGGACTGTATTACTGCTGGCTGTGCAACAAACTGCTCAATATTACCTGAACTTTCAAAATATGACAATGCTTTGTGGAAGCCAGGCAAATTAATGTGATCATTAAATTAAAAACAAAGTGGTTTTGCATTAGATTTACAGTAGTTGAACTCATAAACTGTCAGTAAGGGACATTTACCTCTTTCTTCTATGTTGCCCAATGAACAGGTCGTCTGTATTTAAAACTGATGATGTGTTTGCTTCTGATTGGTCAACAAGAGGTAGGCAAACTAGACATCTATGTAATACAGGTAATAATACTGGACACAGTTATGTTTTTGTGGTAGCAACAAACTAAACATCCAACCGGCTCCCTCTCATTTAAACATCATAACCTGCCTCACACTAAAACTGAAGAACTACATTCCAAAGAATAAGATCCAAACCATTATTTACATGGTGCTGTTTGTTCTTATCTGGGCCATCAGTTCAATACATGTGATATCACAACAAAGCCTTTCCTCAATGGTCACTTACTTCCTTTTTGTAACCACATTTCCCAGTCTTCATCTGGGTGGAGTTTGCTCACAACAATTTAATTTAACATTATTATTTGTTATTTGTTCATTCATTGATTGGTTTATTGTGCCATGTGTTCTCAGGAAGTACTTTGGTTCATACTAGGCAGCTGGAAAACATGGCGACATCATTAAAAAAATGAAATGTATACAGTAGTAGTGGTTTCATTTTGATTCTGCTTTCAGACCTCCTCTCATTTCTCTATATTTTGTCCTGTTTCATCTCCTCTCTCCTCCATCTTCCTGCATGTGAACCAGAAATTGATCTGTGTTCTATCTTGAAGGATGTTTCACTTCTTAAAATGCATCCAGAGGAGTGAGAAGGCCTGAGAGAAGGAGCTATGAGCAAGGATGTACAGGCGTATCCTCTGCAGATGACTTATTAGAAATAGTTAATAGTAGTTAATAGTTAGTTAATGTACTAAATATGAAAAGTAATACAAATTAAGTCATAAAAAAAAGAAATGGTTTGTATTTTGCTACTGTGGGTCATGCATTTTAGACATCACCAAGGTCTGAACAGGACAGACTCTACCTTTCACCCTCTGTGTAGCGCCTTAAGACTCTGTTCGAAATGCATTCCTTAATAATATATTCAAAATGTTAAAATTGGGTTGCATCACAAACATGTGGAGAAACTTCAGAGATGATCTCTCTAATCTTACAACCTTTTCCAAAACAGTTGGTATGCTGAGTAAAGTTATTCTGTTTATTTCTTTATTTTTTATTTCTTTATTTAGTCTCTTTTAGTTGCTAATCCAGGCCAAGGACAGACTGCATAGTTGTAGCAGAATGGGACACACCTACAGTTAGAAGAACAACTCTTCTTTAGGTGAGATCCTGAAACTCACCACTTTATTATCTCATGAACTGAGCTGTAATGTCATAACTGAGCTTTAAATATATAATGTATGTGCTGAGACTCATTCATCTGCATAGCTAATGAAAGTGAATAGAAATGGAAAGTTGTGTGTGCTGTTTGTGGAGCCTTAGAAAATCTGACAGCCAAGTTTTCCCTTGGCCTCATCAAATATGTAAAACTGAGGTTATCACAATAGATGAAAATGTATTATACACGTAATACACTGTAGTGTTGATTATAATGATATATGATGATAACTGATATACCCATTAGTGTCAAATGCCCTGTTTGGATCCTTCCCGGGAGGAAAAATATTCCCAATGTGGAGGCCTTACAGAGAATGGTAAACAGATTCTGGTTACTGAGGAGGCCTCCACTAAAGACCTATTCTTATTCAACAGGGGTCCATGCTTGTTATGACCATATCAAGGCCACTGCTGGGGCTAAAGGAGAGCCTCAGCTCTCTGCATCCTTCCTCAGTAATGAGCAGAGCTCCTCCTAGTCACATCAGGTCACTTCACCAAGGTAGCAGAAACAAGAGCTGCCAGAGAATCAGGTAACACTTTGTATACCACTGTTAGCATATGCATACTAAACAATCACACTCTATATTGACGTATTATTGATTCTGTTATGTATTGTACTAATGCATGTATTTATTATTTGTCATTTTATGTGTTTTCAGATACTCTATTGGGCAGTTCAGATTATTAATGGTCAAAATATTCAGAATCAGAGTCAGAAAAGTTTGTGTGTGTGTTTGTGTGCACATACAAGGTATTTGACTTGGTGTTCTGATGCTTACACAAACGTTAACATAAATCTAAGTGCAGATATAAAAAGAAATTGAGGTGGAAAATGTCTTCAATACGCAAGAAACATAAAATGTAATATATAGGAAACATCTGCAATATACAGAACAGTGAAAATAAAAAATAAAATAATGTGCAAATGCATGAGGATGTGCAAGGAGCATGTGCAAAAACAAAAATGTCTGTCATATGCACAGTTTGCAGTTGAGGCACAGCCATATATAGTGAGTGGGGGAGGATGGTCCATGTAATGCATGAGTCCTGGGACTATTAATGAATGTGTAGTGGGTATGGGGGGTAGAACAAGGGTCAGAGTCAGAGTTCACTGTGCAGCTGTGCAGGGGGGCGGGTGACTGTGCCTTGTTGATGAGGCCAGTAGCAGACGGGAAGAAGATGTTTTTGTGGTGTGAGGTTTTGGTCCTGATGGACCGCAGCCTCCTGCCAGAGTCTCAAAAAGTTTTTGTCCTGTGTGGGAGGGGCCGGCTACGATCTTCAGGGTCCCGGAGATGTAGAGGTCCTGAAGGGATCACAAACATCACAGTGATCCAGCCATCGTCACACTGCTGCTGAGCTTTGACTGAAACGACCTCTGGAAAAATCCTCTTGTGATGGAAGAGTCACGTCAGCGGTAAAGTCTAACACCTCTTCGGCTTAACCTCCTCATCACATCGCTGAGTGACCCTCGCGGTGCCTTAAACACACCTCCTCTGTGTCTTTTCTAAAGTGACAAGACTGCAGTCATTTTCAAATTTAAACTGAATTCTAACCTCACCTTGACTTTTCTCCAGCAGAGAGGAACCTAATTAAAAGTATGAGTCAAGGATATTCTGAAGGACTGAATCCATTACTGACATAATGCTTTTGTTTATCCAATTAGGTGCACACTAAATCAAGAATACATATACTCTTAGTCTCAGTGACATTTGTTGTGAGCATTTGGAATCTGGTGCCTGATGTGACCTGGCTCATAAAGACATTATAAACCCTGTTGTAAACAGCAGGAAGTAATCACATTTATTAACCATGAGAGCAACAGCAGTGAATATGTGTAATGGTTAGTCACACACAGACACACACACACACACACACACACACACACACACACACACACACACACACACACACACACACACACACACACACACACACACACACACACACACACACACACACACACACACACACACACACACACACACACAAATCATTTGGTGTCAGAAACAGTTAGCTGTAGAAACATTTCTCCTCATTCTGCCTTAAAGCATGAACCACATCTGTAACTAGACGTCACTCAGGGAGCGCAGACCTCCAACAAGTCAGTTCAGTTTCTCAATCATGTCATCACACCTAAAAGCACAATCACTGCTTCCTCGTCCTTCAGTGTCTGAACAGGGGTTCTCGGCACATCTTCCTGAGCCTCATTTCTCTTTGGTTCAGTTAAGAAACTACACATTTATTAAGAGAGCACAGTTGTACCTGTTTGAGTCCAGAGAACATGAAGGCATCGGAGGGTTCAACAGCCATCTCCACCTCCTGCACCAGAGCCGTTCTGTTCTCTATGTGGTAACGAACAGAAAGAGACTCTCTGACTCGCCCGAATGATGGTAGATCTGCAATCAAGTAAAGACGTTTAGAAATAAAGGCCCATATTCAATAAAACTGACTTCATTAGGTGATAGTATGAAAATAATAGTCACTGCTGCAGGATCAGAGCATTATCACCAAGCATAGTGTACAATAATGTGACTCTTGTGCATTCACTGACCAGCATGGATGTAAAGCGGGACAGACTCCAGGATGATGTGAGGTAGAGTGACTGTAGTTTGGATGAGAGGACCGTCTTCACTGGACGACTTTCTGTGCAGCAGAGTTCAAACAGAGGCTTAACAGCATGTTCAAACCCACTGACCCGCCAGCCACACCCTGTTAGTGAGAGTACGTACCTCCTCCATGATATCAGGTACTGTCCTGTAGCTACAGTACTATTGTTGTTGACCAGTGGTGGACACCGGAGACAGAAACACTCACTGGCACACTCACCTGTCTGCAGAACCACTGGCCGCACACACACAAACACATAACAGGTTATGGTCGTGGGATTTAGACCTTTTTGGTTGTAGATACAAATGTTAAAACGGTAAATCTAGACAGGTACCTTCCTGCAGCTGCGACTGAAGCTGTGGTGTGTTGCTGCTCACAGTGAGCAGCTGCAGAGAAGAGGAGGCTTGCTGAAGAGGCCAGGGAGACGTTGAGAGGACATCTGTCATCAACAGGAAGGGGATGTCCACCGCTACACGGTCCATTGGCTCAAACTGAACACACACAGAAGCACAGATGATGATAAGACCTCTAAAACCCACATTCAGTATGGTGAGGTCGGTGCCTGCACCAATGCTGTTGTCACTAAATATGCTCCCCTTGGGTGATGTCATCTGTAGACATGGTATTTCCTCTCACTGATACCTAGATGACATACAGTTGTCCCTCCCCGTTAAGCCCTCTGACTTCTCTACAGGACTGTCTGACTGATATAGAAAACTGATGTCCATAAATTCTACTTAAGCTTCCTTCTAATAAAACAGAGGTTGTGTTATTGATAATGAGCTTTACCAATTAGCATATTACAAAACTAATACTGCCATCTACTGGTTACTTGTTGCCATGGACACACATGTCATTACAACACAGAGGGCAGTGAAATTCATCCCTGGTCCCAGGTTCAGAGTTAAGGTTGGGGATAGCGGTCAATGATGAGCATCAGCTCAGGACGCAGAGCAAGACACTGAACCCCAACTTGGTGTGTTTGTCATAATTCTGATGCCAAGGCACAATAAATAAATGAAGAGACTGTTTCATTTCAAATATTACAGAATTCTTGGATGAAATTTATAGTGACTGTAGATGAAAACCCAAACTACATTCAGATTCAATCATATTCCAAGTTTTGGGGATATACTGGTTGAAACTTTCAAGACGTTGTACAAACCCTGTAAGGAGTACTAGCAACATGTACATCATAGTTCTGTTTCACAGTGTGCAATGTTAAGACAAGGAACACATAATCACTGCTGTTAGAGCCGATTCCAGTTTCTCCGGCGACAACCTGCACTGGAATAGAAAAACGCATCCAAAGCTAAGACCTAAAACCCTGAAGGACCACTGGTGCACCTCCTTATTAATTATCAGCCACACACCTTGTTGGATACAAACTTTGCAGACACCTCAAACGGGACCACCGTCTCTATGGTAACCGTCTCGTCCTGGAAGACAACAGAATGAGAGAGGAGTAAACCAGCATGTGAGCATCTATGATTTTAAGGTGCACTGCAGCAGAGCTCAGCTGTGTCTTTACCTTATGACATTTACAGACTATCTGTCGTCCTTCCACTGTGGTGTCCGTGCTGTAGGCCACGTGGAACAGGAAGACCCTCGGTCCAGTTGACACACAGTTCACATATACGCATCTCTGCAACTACAGACAAACAGGTGGTGTGTTTGTGTATTTTCCCCGTCAGTCTTCCTCTATCTTATTATTAGTATTTCAGCAACTTTATCCTATTAATTATATTTACTATGTAACTATACACTGTATACACAGATTCATGCATTCCAACATTATCACTAAGCATTAGACATTTCCAACAGGTGACAGCTTTGCTGCTATGTAATAATTCAGCTGAGGCACTGGTAAGCCATGTGAGAAGGAGGGAGGCATCTCTCCAGCATTAACCCCTCTTAAACAGCCTCTTCAAGGCGGGGCAGTGGTGTCTTTAATTTAAGTGCCTCAGCGTTCTGTATTAAAGTTCAAAGGTGAAATGGGGGGTCACTGCTGTGTGAAACGACTTGTGTACAAAAGGAGTTGAGGAGGCGAGGTGTCAGGACAGGAGGGCAGCTTGATGTTCTGATGACGTGTTATGTGTGTGACCCTCAACCAGGACATTTAAAAAGCAGCTAGTAGCAGTTAGCAGCTAACACAAAAAAAGAAAATAAATCAGCAGGAACTGTTTTGAAATTAGGGAGACAGCGTGAGGTCTGGGAGCTCCTTACCCTCCAAACAGAGGATGAGGTCAGCCGCCAGTAAATATGAAATGTTTTTCACCACATTATTTCATTTCTTACAAAACATGACACGAGACACCGATGCTGTTGTGTTACACGTCACCTCTTTTGCATGTGGAACACCAGCATGCTATTTAAAGTCACATACTAGGTATGCAGCTGTTGGTTCGTTCACTTTAAATAAACTAAGGTGGTGTAGAGAAGGGTCTCTGTTGTGGCTCTTCTGCACATTCGCTGTGTAAATAGTGCTGCTGTAATGTTGTCATTATTTCATTTCACTTCATAACGGACACAGAAAAGACTGGGGGGGCATCACATCCTGCCAACAGCTGACACAAAGGAAAACTCAGTGAGTGTTATGTTTGCATCGTCCCATGTGTTGTAAGCTTCTTGGTAGCTTTGTAGTCACTCCTCAAAAACAAACATGTAGATAATAATTTCAGAATTCAACCAGTGTTAACTCTTTCAAATTATATGTGACAACTGTTCCATCAGCCTTAGTGTGTTTCTCTATATGAAGCATCTCTTTATGAATGTATGTCTACCTTTTCGCCTGGTTTCAGATCCCCTAGAGCTCCGTCAGGCAGCAGGGCAGGAGCAGCATCGTCACAAACCTTTGAGCCATCGAGCGTCACTTGCGTCGTCTGGCCGAACCGAGACAAACATCAACACAAACAACACAAAGAAAATAAATTAAGACCATTAGTTCATATTTTCACATGTTTAAGAGTCCAATTTTAAGCCATAACTCTATCAAAATGTGTCAACATAACTCTGAAGGTGATGAAGACAGGACATAAAAATTTAAAAAAATCCTTCCACCTACACACTAATTTGTTCAATACTGATAAAAGAAATACAATAACAACTATTTGTAGTTATAGCAGCATCAATGTACCTGATTTGAGACCAGCTGTCAATTTGACATCCTTTGCCACGCCCTCCTCCTGTGATTGGACAGTGAGGCTGATGCAGTACATCTCATTGTTGAGAGCAGGGGGATGGTGGCTCAGCTGAACAGAAATCTTTGGGACTCTGGAGATGATCCTGAACAGCAAAGAGGAACAAACAGGTTCAACATGTGTGTCGGTGGGGCGTAGAGAATATCTGGTGGAGGAACCTTTACGTCAATACTGGGATTGTGTTGTCTGAAAAGA
>CM075197.1:7450517-7760517 GCA_037577475.1 Chaunax sp. Z400 | reverse complement strand
TTCTAGCTCTCTGATTGGCTGGACAGTCACTGATAGTCCAAAGGAGGCTCTCTAATAACATCAGTATATTCATGAGACATTTAGCAACGACCATTTATGGATGGTTGTGGGACGACACTGGGAGGAGTGGTGGGACGACACTGGGAGGAGTGGTGGGACGACACTGGGAGGAGTGGTGGGAAGATACTGGGAGGGGTGGTGGTGGGACGACACTGGGAGGAGTGGTGGGACGACACTGGGAGGAGTGGTGGGACGACACTGGGAGGAGTGGTGGGACGACACTGGGAGGAGTGGTGGGACGACACTGGGAGGAGTGGTGGGACGATACTGGGAGGAGTGGTGGGATGATCCTAGGAGAAGGCTATACTTGCACAGTTCACCACAGGTGTGTATTTATGAAGAGAAGACTGTGTTCAGTTTTCCTCCGCACGGTTTTATAGATCTGAATATTTTCTTGCGTAGGAACATTCTGAGATCTGTGAGTAAACAATGTTTTATAAATGAGGCTCCTGCTCTGTTGCGGTTCCATCTGAGCCGAGCAGATACCAAAAGGTGACGTGAAACATTACAGACCACTGATTGGTCAATGCCCAGCATGCACAGAGTTTCCTGCACAGCACAAATCAATGGCCGCCACACTCAAACAGCGAAGCTACTTTAGCGACCGTAACTTTTATTTGTTACAGCTGCTACATTGAGGAGGTGCAGACGTTCGTGTCTTAAACAGCTGATGGTAGGATCACCAGAGAGGTGTGTGTCACATTAAAGACTACATCATGGCAGTTTCACGTGGCCCCAATCTACCCTGAGGAGGAACCATCAGCAATGGAAAAGAACCGGCAGAAAACCGAGTCAGTCAAGCAGTCACTGCTTGTTGCTGCCTTTCATGACTTTAGTATAGTTACCTGGTTACTGAGGCTGACAGCGAGCTTGTTGAAGGACACAGGATGAGGACAGTCGGCTCGGAGGAAAACCTGCAGTTGGATGGGCTGGTCCACATGGAAACTGGGAGACTGGAACTTGGCCTTACACTGGACTGAAGTCAGGGAATTAGAGCCAGAGTGGAAACACCCCCAGGTATACAACAGTCATTTACAACAGTTGTTATTTCATTAAATAGAAAGGTGTTACGCTGAACACAGTTTTAACAGATTAACTACAGTATTAGCCTCAAGCTTTATGACATGTTATCAGACTATAGCTGCTGTCTGTGTCTGTCTGTCGACCAAATATCACAAGAACTGTTCATCTGATCTACTACACACTGGACGTGTGTATTGGTGGGGACATAAGGATGTGCGCTGCTGAATTTAGGACAAATTGGACCCACAACATATTGATATTTATAAACTTTGAACCAATAGAACAGCACTGTGTTCAGCAGCAGGGGTGGGGTCTCAGGGCTCCACACAGAAACAGACAGTCTGAGAACTCGGCTAAGTGATTCAGAAAAATGTAATTCCACATTGTGCTCTCCATGGCGCTCTCTAAAAAGAGAAAAGTAGACAGAACGACTAAGATGGCGCTGCGGATGGCAGCCTCGGTTCTGCGCTCTCTGATTCTGATTGTTTGTCTGTTCGCAGGATTACACAAAAGCTACCAGATGGATGTTGATGAAACTTGGTAGAAGAGTTAGCCATATAGCAAGGAAGAACTCATTTAGTTTAAAAATGGATCCAGATGAAGAGAAGAAGCCAGGAATCTTTTCAACATTGCAATATATATAATATATTTTGTCAATTCCACATAAACTACTAGATGACCATGAAACTGTGTGGAAGGATGGAGCATGTACCAAGGAAGAAACCATCAAACTTAGGAGGAGATCCTGATAAAGGAGACAATGCATGGATTTTTTCAACTTTATTTAACATTGCAGGATTTTATTTCAGCGTTATTTTCCAAATTAAGGCTTTTCATTTAACGTATGTTTATGTTATGTTAGCTTAATAACTGGAATTTGGATTAGTTGTTTGGGGTATGTTGGGCCTCGGCAGAGGTATGTGCTCTACACACTGATGCAAAAATACATTTGATTATCTTAAATGCATATAACTCCAATAGTGAAATAAATCTGTGGAAACACATTTTACATTTTGAGTCAAGTACTGAAGTGAAAATAGTGATTTTCCAGTTCAGGTAAAGAGTTTCTACGATATGTTTAAATGAATTTATGCGTCACACTGATCCTTTTAAATTGACATTTATATTGGGTAAATTACTTTGTTATACTAATTGAGCAATAAAAAATGTTTAGAGAAATGACTGAAGTAGTCTAAGATTAGGGTTATCAGATTAGGGTTAATTGAAAAAAGAAGAAGATGAATTGCTGAAGACATAATGCATAGAGCCGTAACATAACAGCACTGGTTATGATGGGGAATCAACTAATTTGGGATTTTAATGTTTTGACCGTACACAGTCAGAGCAGCTCTCCAGACCAGAGGAGAAGTAAGCCCCTTCCAGACAGGCTCATTTTGAACAGGCGTCACACTAGTTTATCTTAAAGCCAATAACTTTTCTCTATCCTTGCTTTAATCCAAGTTGTACACCATAAACATGAAGTAGAGTAAAAAAAGTACTTTCATAGTGCACAGTAGTCTGGATGGTTGTGTTTGGGTGAGTGTGTTTACTGACTGAATGGGATGTAGTCCTGCACTTCTATGCTCAACTCATTAGATCCAGCCAAAGCCATGCGATCGCTCCACAGCGACCTGGCTGCACTGACAGAGGAAGAGTCGCACTCAGGCTCGGCATCAGGGACCTCGTTCTGACAACATAAGACAAGTCAAAAGTGGCTGTATGAATTTAAAAGATACTTCCTGGTCTGTGACCTAGTTCAACTGTGGGCCAGCTCAACATTTGCTGGTTTAAATGTGACCACAGCTACAAACTACATGAGACAGAAGACGTCATCATGACACTTTCCATTGAAAGAAGAACATTTTCTTTTGTTTCATGCATTTAATTCATACCCTCACTGCACATAGTAACATTCTGGCATCAGTGCAATGATAGATCTGAATCTGAATCTCAGATGTTTGCTGTTGAATTCTTTGGATTCTTCAGGACTTTGATGAGATTCTTCTCAATCCTTGACTTTTGTTCCTCTTTCAAAGTTGAGGCTGGAAGACAAGATGACAGAATCATGACCTCTTTGATCAGATACATGTGAAAGAGTTTCTTACTTCACAATGTTTTGTACTGAAGTTGAAAGTCTTACGTTTTATATTATATGTTAGGATAATTCAGTTTTAAAAGTTCATTTTCAGGCAGATTTATCACAAACAAGTTCTTAATCTGTGGGCAGAAGTTTCATCTGAGAGACACAAAGGAACATTTGGTCAAAAGCTCCACAGAGAGCAAGTTTGTCTAACAAATAAAAAGCTTCAAAAGAACCTAAATTCATTTGTCTTTTATTACTTAGACTATTTGATGAATTGTTGTCATGTGTTTGGTTTAACTAACAAATGACTCCTAATGGTATGGCTGATGGCTGGTCTCATTTGTCAGAAGAATACTGTAAGCCATTAGCTGATTGATTTGTAAACTATTTATTGCAACTGTCACTTTAACCTGTTATGTCTTTACCTGCCTATAGTTTGTTCTTTGCTGCTATTTTCTAACCATTGTGTATTGATGTTGTGTTCTATGCTGCTGTAAGAGAATTTCCCCTTGCAGGATGAATAAAGTATCTTCTTATCTTATCTTATATAGACATTTTCAGCTATACTGCCTCACACTCCAAATTATACTAAGCAATAAAATAACACAGAAATGTCAGGTTAGAAGGGCTTCAATGTAATTCTAATTCAACACAATATAAATTCATTTTAACCCTGAGGCTATATATAATATTTACAATATATAAATTTGGAAGGTTATTATAATCAACAAAAAACTGCATTGCATTTTATCATTGATTAAAACCTTCCAAACGGACAACACTGATTTGCTAAGGATGGCTCAGAATAACCTTGCTTACCTCTGCCCAGCAGCTCCATGCAGTATATGATGTAGTCTTTAACACTGGCCATCAGATAAGCACAGCGCAGAGCTGTGGTCAGTATGGCTGTCTGGAGGCTCCACCATCGTTCAGTGCAATAGTCGCACATTACGTAGTCCAACAGCCTGATAACACAACACACAAACACAGATAACATGCCAACAGACTCTACTGGCAGAAGTAAACACTGCTTCCACACAGTGTATATACCTGTATATATATATATATATATATATATATATATACAGGTATATTATATATATATAATATATATATATATATATATATACAGTTTGGATTTTCCTCTTTCAACACAAACCTTTCTGTAAGCAGAAAGCATGTTTGGCAGTTTACTGAATAGTCCCGATCTCATTCGAACTGGGACACAACGCAGGGTCAGGCCTAGTTAGTACTCAGATGGGAGACGGCCTGGGAAGACTAGGTGCTGGAAGCTTGGGGCAGCTGTGGCTCAGGACATTGAGCGGTCAGTGATTCGGCCCCCAGCTTGTAGTTTACATGTGGAAGTGTCCTTGGGAAAGATACTAAGCTCCAAAGGACTTCTGATGGCCGTTCCATTGGTGAGTGTTGGTGTGAATTGTTATCACTACTGATGAACAGGAAGGGGCGAGCGTTGTAGCCTCTGTCCCCACTATATGAATGGGTGAATGCTGGCTCGTGTTGTAAACCACTTTGAGTGGTCGGTCTGATTGAAGCTACACAAGTACAACAAGTTATGGAGTGGAACAGTCCTTTACAAGCCCAGCGTGTGTTTTGACTTACTTTAGAGCTTTGGTGTGGTCCTTAGCATGGTAGTACTCCTCTCCCATCTGCACCACTGTGTAGGAGAGAAGACAGAATGAGGAAAAATACAGAGTGTGTGCAGGATCCACTGGAGGCCTGCTATAAGGCTGCTGAAGGTATTCAAGAACACTCACTGAGGTAACTCTTCATTCGAGGGCACTTGTACTTCTTAAACTGGGCCACAGCATTGCTGAGAAGAGCTATTATCAGCTCCTGTAAGGGCAGACAGTGAGAAGCATGTCTTAATAAAGCAGCACAACACAAGCTGACAGTCGCTGGAGGGGTTAACCCTCACCCACACATTGTGGGATGATTTTCACTGAAAGGCTGTGATGACAAAGATCAATATTAAACTGTGGGTGGTTTTATCGAAATAGAAAAGTAACAGAGGTTAAGTGTTACGGATCATTTCAGACTGTCGTGCTAAAAAGATCTGTTAAAAGATGATAAGAAAGTGTTGGACATTTGACTGTGCCCTACTGTCTCTGAACTCAATGACAACACATCTGCTGCTGGTCCCAGTCCAACCAGTCTGTAATAATACTGTCTTTACAGTTGAGCCGTTCAAATGTTGGACAAAAAGTAAACAAGGTATCATCATTGTCACATTTTACACAAATACAAGATTGCAAACTTCATCCATTTTCATTATGTAGAGCATGAAGTAAAGTTTTTGTGAACGCATCACAAGATTGCAGAGTTGGAGAAGCTGCACCAGAGCAGCTTCTAGTGATAACAGTGAAGTTCCACTCTGAATAACTTTGTTCGCTCAGGACGGCTTTTTCTGTCAAAGATGCAAACTCCTGGAACTTGCTGCCTGATCACTTAAAATCTGCTGCAGCTTCAGTGTTTCAAGAGAACTTCCAAATCCTGGTCAATCCAGCAACAAACATGTCATCATGTCTAGTTTTCTCCTGTCATTTCTGTCATGTTTTTAAATGTCTGTTTTACCTTGATGCTCTCACTTTGTTTTTATCTCAATGTGTTATTCTCTTTGTTGTTTAAAAGCCCTTCTCTGGACGTGTTTTCTTATTAGCATTCCCTATAAAAACTATGAAACTGGGCAAAGGTTTTAAAACTCAGTTTCATTCTGTTTGTCTATGTATGATGAATGATGGTACCTGTTCCTATGAAATAAACCATTATCAAATGAATACGTCTGATAAACACTGCCTTACATGGAACAGTGTACTATAATAAGGCCATAACCACACACACAATGACTCAATATCACTTCAATATCATAACAGTAGAAACACATCATTTTAAAAACCCAATATTTTCCTTCCACTAGCCCTAATCTACTGAAACAAACAAACATGTAATACATAGAAATGACTTTTTCAAGTACCCACAACCAAAACTTGTTAAATCATGAATAACCATCATTTAGTCATAACATAGAAAAAACAGTCATTGGTTCATTTCAAAGTAAACGATGATGTTGGTGAGATTTTTTTCTGCATGAATGAAAAGACCTGGTCAAGGCGATAATTTACCGAGTCTAATTAATGTCCTACTGAAACAACTGATGATGTCACGACTTCCACTAAGCTTACGTGACCAGGCAGTTAGGATGATGATGATGATGCTGATGGCTGGATCTCTGCAGACACGTTCAGCACAGATGTTACAGATGT
Organism: Chaunax sp. Z400; assembly: GCA_037577475.1. Taxonomy (NCBI): domain Eukaryota; kingdom Metazoa; phylum Chordata; class Actinopteri; order Lophiiformes; family Chaunacidae; genus Chaunax; species Chaunax sp. Z400. Next base: position 7,754,070 of record CM075197.1, on the reverse strand, counting down.
TATGGCTCATTGCATTCAGTGACAAGTCCAGATTTAACTTGCACAGAGCTGATGGTTGTAGGCGTGTGTATCGTTGCCGTGGGGAACGCTCTCCTGCAGCATACATCCAGGAAGTGGACCATTTGGTGGTGATGTCATGATGTGGGGAGCCATTGCTAATGGATGGCGGGCAGACCTGGTCCACATCCACGGTACACTGACAGCTATCTGTTACCGAGATACGGTCCCAGGTCCACATGTCATTCCCAGGATACAGCAATCAGGCATCACCTTCATGCATGACAATGTCAGACCACATGTGGCTCATGTCTGTCAGGAGTAGCCTGGACCAGAACAATGTCACTGTCCTTCCTTGGGCAACATATTCACCAGATCTCAACCCAATAGAGCATCTGTGCGACGTTCAGGATCACCGGGTAAAGTAGTGATAAATGCTGGAGGTAGACACGCACGGTAGTGACTATTGTTGTTCTCTGTCTCACCATCCACACTTTCTGACTTGTAAACACTAAGACAAACACTAATCTGCACAAAAACGATTTTTCTGTATGGCTAAAGGGTGAATAAAGATGTGTGAACCATAATCTACCTTTGATATTTAAGATTGACAGGATGGCATGACATCAAAAAAACATATGCGTTTCTACTGTTGCTCAGTATATTTAGTTTTGGACCAGGTGTTTCCTCAGGTTACAGATATTACAGTGAGTTTTGTGAAGTGTAGCCACACAGGGATGATGGAATCTTACTCTCCCAGTCAGATGCTCTCTCACTGACATAAATCGGTTCTCAGTAGTACTGACGTGATTTTGCCGCTACTCTTAAAAGTACTGGGTTTGGTACCCAACCTTTCATCACATAATGGGAGTTCCTAATACTCTGTCTTGGTCTCGCAGCCTGTGTGTGTTGCTCATGTTGTGTATCAGAACTCAGTTTTACTTCACTCTGATCCTGTTTCAGTCGACAAAGGTACCGACCTCTGATGCACACACCCTGTGTGGAGCCCACTGCCTCAGCTGGAAGAGATGTGTGTGCTTCATGGTCTGCAGTCTTCGTATTTCCATGGCAACAACCTCCTTGCCCTCCTCCAATGTCTGCTCAGAGGAGGGTATGTTGTCAACAGGAAGCTTTTCTTTCTTCCTCCTCTGGATCAGATTCTTTTTTGCCTCTAAACATGAAAATAACAGAAGGAGGCGATGTTAGAGTCTGAGTCATACGTGGACGTTTAAAATGTAGCTGCATCCTTTTCAGTACGACCAACAGTTCCTTAAACTTTAATCCGAAACACCAGAGAAACGTGACCAATGTAAAAACATGGCTTTGGTGTTGTTGTGCTTGCCTTTGGGTTGATATTTGAGCTGGAGCTCCTCTACCCGTAGCTGCAGTTTGAACTTGTCACTCTGAGCCTGAAGCACAGAAAACACACAAACAATACAAAGTGTGTCAGAAACTTGCTCCCTGTAGGTTTGACAGAACAGACTATAAAGTTAACATGGTCACTGCTCATGCAGACAGGTCAGTGTTTTGCTGCTGATCCGTTTGGATCAGCTCAAACACACTCAGACCTACAGTTAACTAAACAACACTGTCCTTTCCTGCTTTATAAATCTGTGCTATCTCTTTGCACTTTGCTACTTCAGAATACAAACATGCATGTTTTCAGAACCCTTTATTGTGTGGAAGCATTGGTACTGTTGTGTTTCTGTGTGACCAGGAGATGCAGGGTTTACAGACCTGTTTGAGCTGCCGCTCAGATGAGTAGAGCTTCCTCTCCAGCTCCAAAGCTCTCTGGCTCTCAGACAAAGATTTCATCCTTTGCAGGGAAAGTTCATCTCCGAGACGCTCTGCATCCTTACTGAGGACAGACAGAGCTTCACTCAACATGGACCACATGCACAAAGAAACCATCACAACACTGCATGCAAAACGTGAACTGATGAAATATCTTAAATCACAGCAATGTTTACTTCTTTCTTGTCTGACTAGATTTGTCTTCATCAGGTAGTTTTATGTTATTTCATATCATTTTCACCCCCTTACATATTCAGAACAGAAATGTGTGAATCCTATGATCCATGACAACCTTTAATAAAAGTCAGGCTGTGTGTTGTTTATTAGAAGACATTGTTTACATTTTCATTATTGGCTTAAATTAATTTCTGTCTTATCAAACCAATCTCATTTTTAGGTCGGGATCGAGCTGCATCAGAGTGGCTATCTGGACCTGCACAACACAAACACATCCTCGCTGCTGTTCAAGTCCCAAACAACAGACCGCGTTTCTTTGTGCATGTCTTATTCCAGTACCTTCATGCTGCTGTTTGCTGAAGGCCTGTTGTTTCTGCAGTGACTGATACTGAACCTTCATACTGATGAGCTGTCTCTCCATCACAGCACGCTTATCCTCCAGCTGCCAAACAAAAAGGAAATATATGCACACTGACTTTTACAGTTCATTCCCTTGAGCTTGTTGCTGTGTAACATTGGAGTTATTGTCAATTGAAAGACTTTGAGAGACTGGCTCCAACGGATTAACATACATGTATTTACCTCCACCAGGGAAATTATGTTTTCACTGATGTTTGTTTGTCTGGCTGTTAGCAGCATTACACAAAAATTACCCGATGGATTTTCATGAAACCTGGTGGGAAGGTTGGACATGTAAAGAAAATTAAAAAAATGTTCAACTTACTTTTAACTAGCTTTTTTCACCAATTCCTGAGGTATATGACCTGCTGAGAGCCCTTCTAGTTTCATTATGTGTTTTCTTGATGCTTCCAAGACATTTGACAGAATTAATCATGAAAAAATGGTAATAAATTGTTTGTAAGAGACGTTCCAAGTATACACTTAGGATACTGGTCCTCTGGTAAGTCCATCAGATAATGAGTTATCTGTCCCACTTCACATTTATTAATGGTGTTCCTCAGGGTGGAATTTTGTCTCATAGTGTCGATAGATGACCTACTGAAATAACTAAATGGTTGAAACACAGGCTGTCTTGTTGGAAACTGTGTTATCACTTTATTTGCTGGCGATCTGCTCATTTTAAGTCCATATAAATGTTCAGTGAAGATGTAATGTTTTAAAGTTTGTCATGAGAGGTTGTGTCATACAAGGGAGACACATTCCCTCCTGGTGTCAGCAACAAGGACTACAACCCATCACGTCCATTAAAAGACTACAAACCCCACAGTCATCCAGGCAGGCAGGACAATGGTTGCTGCCCAGCTGAACCATATGAGCTAATTGCTCTAGCCAGAGAGCTGGAAAGTGAAGTGACAGTGTGTGTGAGGCAGAGATGATGACTGAGGTGTACAGAGAGGAACAGGCGTCTGTTATGTTAAAAAGAATAAGATAGAAAACTAGAGTTTGGATTTAAATGGCTGTTCTGTTTTTGCTGCCTTTTGACTGCAAAAATGAAGTTGATGTGTTACGAGAGGACAGAATACATGTAATTTAAGCTGGAAAACAACACCTCGCTGTCTTTTTACTGCACCCAAACTTTAAAAGCTTCAAGAGAAAAGCTCCCAACATCACAAGTCTTAATCACATGAAGGTTAGCTACTTTCTCCAACTTCCTCCTTCACTCTCTGACTCTGTCCAGAGACTGGTAACACAGAGCCGGGTTGGTGGTTAGCAAGGTAACTCCAAGTTACCCGTGGTGTTCAGTGTTCAGATGCTGGTTCATTTCTAACGGGGTACATCACCATGGTAACTTGCATGCTGCACACCTAACCTGAGAAATCAACACATACAAAAGCATCGCCTTATCAACTGACTGGAAAATGACATCATCATTCACAGAAGATCCCAGAGCTCCATGTTCAGACTGTGAGGTGTACTCCTATGTGGAGGCCCCGCCCTGTCTTCTTCTTCCTTTTGTTTACTTCTGTCAAAACCATTTCACTGTGTCTTTGTATCGTGTATTTGCTTTACTTATAAGACATGAAAGTTAGTAGATTCTAGATCATGGCGATCATTGAGGGTGAGAAGTGTCCATCATTCCACAATCAATTCATTTTGAGTATACTGTACTTACAGTATACTGGGTTTTGGCTTAGTAGTAAGAACACTTATAGACTCAAACTGGTCACTTTGAGTATGGAAGTATGTGATTTGGGACACAGCTTATGTTTAGTCTCAATATATCCCAATAAATATGACATCATTTAGGATTTTCATTGTCCCTGAGTTGAATACAGCTACAGGTATAAACCTGATGGGTTCTGTTAGCATCAGTTTGTCTCACTCATCATCATCATCATCATCTTCAGGAGCGTTTTGAGACTTCCAGCTTCAGAAATGGTTCAATCAAAAATTCAAAAGCTTCCATGTGTCCAGTTGGAGCTCCAGGACCTTTACATGAGGACAGTAGAAGGATCAGAATGAATGGCTGAGTGTTCACTGATGGTGTGTCTACAACCCCACAATGTGCTTTACCTCTAAAGATGAAGACACAGTTTTAAGCAAACAAAAACATTCAGCTTTAATTGGAACAAAAACATTCAAAACATTGAACAAAAAAATGAACCTTAACTTAAACTGAACCAAATACTAAGTGTTCAAAGGTAGAAGAGCAGGTCGTCCAGCTTGACGTTGGGCTCCCTGTGGATGCTCTGACCCACGAGGAAAGCCAACTTGTGGGTGTACTGGCAGGGAGCGGGCACTCTGACGACCCCCTAAAGCATCAGAGAAAATAGAGTCAACTCACAAATCACACCGACCTTTATTACCTCTGCCAACGAGGTCATTTTCACCCGTGTGTTTGTTTGTTGTTCTGTCAGCAGGATTATCTGAACGTTACGAACCAAATGTCATTAGAGTTTATGGAGGGGCTGGGCTGGAGCCAGGCACAAATCCATTAAACAATGGTGTCGATCCAGATCTAGATCCTGATCCAGAACCAGGAATCTTTTTTTTCTTTTTCATAAATATGTTGAAAAGTAATCTTCCAATCATAAAGAGAGAATCCAGCTAAGGGAACATCTGACCGACTAGAACCTGATCCAGATGTGAATATGATGAACTGTCATCAGAACCGATACATCATACATCATCATCGTGTAGTTGAGATCATATGGATTCAGAACAATCATTTCACACTTAGTTTCCACGCGTAGCTAATGAAGCATGAAAATGTCACAACAATTGTGATGTTATTGATACCAGAATTGTGTTTTCAGTTTTCACTAGAATACGGCTCTCTCGTTGGGGGTATGTGCTCTGCTCTTTATACTGAACATGGCGTTGGCCTACCTGCCAGTTGAAGTACATGTGGCACAGCTTGTAGGTGAGCCGCTGCATGTGGTCAGGCTTCAGTCCGCTGGTGTCGAACACGACGTTGTAGTGGGTCGGGGAGACGCATCCATTGGTGAGAAGGTTTAAGCTTGATGTTGCCGTCCCACCTCCTCCCCTCCTCTCCTCTGATCTAATTGTTTATCTTATCTGTAAAAAAGAAATAAACGCTGACAGAAAGTGATAAACTTCATATAATTTGGAAAAACATAAATAAAATATTACAACCATGTAAATATTGAAAAAAATAATGTCATACTCATCCTTTACATGAGAAGGTTTAAGCTTGATGTTGCCCTCCCACCTCCTCTGATCTAATTGTTTATCTTATCTGTAAAAAAGAAAAAAATGCTGACAGAAAGTGAAAAACTTCATATGATTTGGAATAACATAAATGAAATATTACACCCATGTAAATATTGAAAAAATAATGATGTCATACTCATCTTTTAAATGAGAAGGTTTAAGCTTGATGTTGCCGTCCCACCTCCTCCCCTCCTCTCCTCTGATCTAATTGTTTATCTTATCTGTAAAAAAAGAAATAAACGCTGACAGAAAGTGATAAACTTCATATAATTTGGAAAAACATAAATAAAATATTACAACCATGTAAATATTGAAAAAAATAATGTCATACTCATCCTTTACATGAGAAGGTTTAAGCTTGATGTTGCCCTCCCACCTCCTCTGATCTAATTGTTTATCTTATCTGTAAAAAAGAAAAAAATGCTGACAGAAAGTGAAAAACTTCATATGATTTGGAATAACATAAATGAAATATTACACCCATGTAAATATTGAAAAAATAATGATGTCATACTCATCTTTTAAATGAGAAGGTTTAAGCTTGATGTTGCCGTCCCACCTCCTCTGATCTACTTGTGTATCTTATCTGTAAGAAAGAAAGAAACGCTGACAGAAAGTGAAAAACTTCATATGATTTGGAATAACATAAATGAAATATTACACCCATGTAAATATTGAAAAAATAATGATGTCATACTCATCTGTTAAATGAGAAGGTTTAAGCTTGATGTTGCCGTCCCACCTCCCCTCCTCTCCTCTGATCTAATTGTTTATCTTATCTGTAAAAAAGAAATAAACGCTGACAGAAAGTGATAAACTTCATATAATTTGGAAAAACATAAATAAAATATTACAACCATGTAAATATTGAAAAAATAATGATGTCATACTCATCCTTTAAATGAGAAGATTTAAGCTTGATGTTTGCCTCCCACCTCCTATGATCTAATTCTGTATCTTACCTGTAAAAAAGAAATAAACGCTGACAGAAAGTGATAAACTTCATATAATTTGGAAAAACAGAAATAAAATATTACAACCATGTAAATATTGAAAAAATAATGTCATACTCATCCTTTACATGAGAAGGTTTAAGCTTGATGTTGCCCTCCCACCTCCTCTGATCTAATTGTTTATCTTATCTGTAAAAAAGAAAAAAATGCTGACAGAAAGTGAAAAACTTCATATGATTTGGAATAACATAAATGAAATATTATACCCATGTAAATATTGAAAAAATAATGATGTTATACTCATCCGTTAAATGAGAAGATTTAAGCTTGATGTTGGCCTCCCACCTCCTCTGATCTAATTGTGTATCTTACCTGTAAAAAAGAAATAAACGCTGACAGAAAGTGAAAAACTTCATATAATTTAGAATAACATAAATGAAATATTACACCCATGTAAATATTGAAAAAATAATGATGTCATACTCATCTTTTAAATGAGAAGGTTTAAGCTTGATGTTGCCGTCCCACCTCCTCCCCTCCTCTCCTCTGATCTAATTGTTTATCTTATCTGTAAGAAAGAAATAAACACTGACAGAAGGTGAAGAACTTCAAATAATTTGGAATAACATAAATGAAATATTACACCCATGTAAATATTGAAAAAATAATGATGTCATACTCATCTTTTAAATGAGAAGGTTTAAGCTTGATGTTGCCATCCCACCTCCCCTCCTCTCCTCTGATCTAATTGTTTATCTTATCTGTAAAAAAGAAATAAACGCTGACAGAAAGTGATAAACTTCATATAATTTGGAAAAACAGAAATAAAATATTACAACCATGTAAATATTGAAAAAAATAGTGTCATACTCATCCTTTACATGAGAAGGTTTAAGCTTGATGTTTGCCTCCCACCTCCTCTGATCTAATTGTTTATCTTATCTGTAAAAAAGAAAAAAATGCTGACAGAAAGTGAAAAACTTCATATAATTTGGAATAACATAAATGAAATATTACACCCATGTAAATATTGAAAAAATAATGTTGTCATACTCATCTGTTAAATGAGAAGGTTTAAGCTTGATGTTGCCGTTCCACCTCCCCTCCTCTCCTCTGATCTAATTGTTTATCTTATCTGTAAAAAAGAAATAAACGCTGACAGAAAGTGATAAACTTCATATTATTTGGATAAACATAAATACAATATTACAACCATGTAAATATTGAAAAAAATAATGTCATACTCATCCTTTACATGAGAAGGTTTAAGCTTGATGTTGCCCTCCCACCTCCTCTGATCTAATTGTTTATCTTATCTGTAAAAAAGAAAAAAATGCTGACAGAAAGTGAAAAACTTCATATGATTTGGAATAACATAAATGAAATATTACACCCATGTAAATATTGAAAAAATAATGATGTCATACTCATCCTTTAAATGAGAAGATTTAAGCTTGATGTTGCCGTCCCACCTCCTCTGATCTACTTGTGTATCTTACCTGTAAAAAAGAAATAAACGCTGACAGAAAGTGAAAAACTTCATATGATTTAGAATAACATAAATGAAATATTACAACCATGTAAATATTGAAAAAATAATGATGTCATACTCATCTTTTAAATGAGAAGGTTTAAGCTTGATGTTGCCGTCCCACCTCCTCCCCTCCTCTCCTCTGATCTAATTGTTTATCTTATCTGTAAGAAAGAAATAAACACTGACAGAAGGTGAAAAACTTCAAATAATTTGGAAAAACATAAATGAAATATTACAACCATGTAAATATTGAAAAAAATAATGTCATACTCATCCTTTACATGAGAAGGTTTAAGCTTGATGTTTGCCTCCCACCTCCTCTGATCTAATTGTGTATCTTATCTGTAAAAAAGAAAAAAATGCTGACAGAAAGTGAAAAACTTCATATAATTTGGAATAATATAAATGAAATATTACACCCATGTAAATATTGAAAAAATAATGATGTCATACTCATCTGTTAAATGAGAAGGTTTAAGCTTGATGTTTGCCTCCCACCTCCTCTGATCTAATTGTTTATCTTATCTGTAAAAAAGAAAAAAATGCTGACAGAAAGTGAAAAACTTCATATGATTTGGAATAACATAAATGAAATATTACACCCATGTAAATATTGAAAAAATAATGATGTTATACTCATCCTTTAAATGAGAAGATTTAAGCTTGATGTTTGCCTCCCACCTCCTCTGATCTAATTGTTTATCTTATCTGTAAAAAAGAAAAAAATGCTGACAGAAAGTGAAAAACTTCATATGATTTGGAATAACATAAATGAAATATTACACCCATGTAAATATTGAAAAAATAATGATGTTATACTCATCCTTTAAATGAGAAGGTTTCAACTTAATGTTGCCCTCCCACCTCCTCCCCTCCCACCTCGATTATCCTCTCTGCAAACAACAAATAAACACAAAGTGAAAAACTTCATATGATTAAGAAAAAAACGTATTCCCTGAATTGAACTCACTACATTACAAGTGATTTACTTATAACACTGTAAATCTCAAATTAACTCAGTAGTTGCTGTAGTTTCATAACAACATTCCACCAACAACATAAGAGGATATCCTACTGCTGTCAACAGAAATGCTGTTTCTGAACCTTTCTCACATTCAAAATAAAGTTTTCAAATGTTTCACACAAGTAAGCTAAGTTAGTTAGCTGACAAGTATATAACTAGTAACTCCTAAGCTGTGAATCAACTCTACACTAGCTATTTAACACAATATCACACAAGAACAAGTTGATTTGAACATGTTTAGGGTCTGATGCTTGTTTACTTACTTGTTCTGCAGAGTTCAGTCTCGTGATGACGGGTGACGACAATGGACAAAATTTATCAGGACCGACTGCCGGAAAATGAAATGGTACGCCGAGACGTTTGACGCGAATAAAGGATCATGTGTACGAGAATAAGGAGTCAAATTTGATGGTCCGCATGAGAATTTAGGAAAGAAATACCAAAACCCCCTCTCTCAGGGCCATTTACAATATTGTACTAATATCCATCCAAAAATACATGTACACGTAAACCTTTTTTAAATACTAGTGTCACGTTGGTCATTGTGTACTATGTGCAAACCTTCCCACGGACAGGCCTGGTCACAAGCCTCTCTGCTCCAATACGAATTGGGTTGGACATGATTAGAGTTCAACTATTGTGTCCCACTGTCAAGGTGGAAGTTCAGTTCAACATTAAACATGACAGACACGGCGTTCTCCAACAACACAATGCCTATTAAATAGGAGAGACACGGCGGTCTCCAACAACACAATGCCTATTAAACAGGAGAGACACGGCGGTCTCCAACAACACAATGCCTATTAAACATGACAGACACGGCGGTCTCCAACAACACAATGCCTATTAAACAGGAGAGACACGGCGGTCTCCAACAACACAATGCCTATTAAATAGGAGAGACACGGCGGTCTCCAACAACACAATGCCTATTAAACAGGAGAGACACGGCGGTCTGTAACACCATATTGCATATTTAGAAACATACATGGAGTTGAAGAGCTTTTAAAGACTAATTATGTTTCACTCACCAATTGTTGTGTCTGCTCACCCTGCAGGTTTAGTGTAGTCTATGTTGCGTAGTCCGATATCCTCCATAGAACAAAATAATACTGACTATTGACATCTGAGGAGATGCAATGATATTGTCCTCCCACCTCCTGTCCACCTCTCCTCTGATCTACTCATTTATAGTATCTGTAAACAACTAAACACAGACAGAAAGTGAAAAACTTCATATAATTTGGAAAACCATAGAAGAAATATTAAACCCTATGTGAAAATTGAAAAAATCAATGAGGTCATACTCACATAATCCTTGAGAAGGTTTAAACTTGATGTTGCCCTCCCACCTCCTCCCCTCCTCTCCTCTGATCTAATTGTGTATCTTACCTGTAAAAAAGAAATAAACGCTGACAGAAAGTGATAAACTTCATATAATTTGGAAAAACATAAATACAATATTACAACCATGTAATATTGAAAAAAATAATGTCATACTCATCCTTTACATGAGAAGGTTTAAGCTTGATGTTGCCCTCCCACCTCCTCTGATCTAATTGTTTATCTTATCTGTAAAAAAGAAACAAACGCTGACAGAAAGTGATAAACTTCATATAATTTGGAAAAACATAAATACAATATTACAACCATGTAATATTGAAAAAAATAATGTCATACTCATCCTTTACATGAGAAGGTTTAAGCTTGATGTTGCCCTCCCACCTCCTCTGATCTAATTGTTTATCTTATCTGTAAAAAAGAAAAAAATGCTGACAGAAAGTGAAAAACTTCATATGATTTAGAATAACATAAATGAAATATTACACCCATGTAAATATTGAAAAATAATGATGTCATACTCATCTTTTAAATGAGAAGGTTTAAGCTTGATGTTGCCGTCCCACCTCCTCCCCTCCTCTGCTCTGATCTAATTGTTTATCTTATCTGTAAAAAAGAAATAAACGCTGACAGAAAGTGATAAACTTCATATAATTTGGAAAAACATAAATGAAATATTACAACAATGTAAATATTGAAAAAATAATGTCATACTCATCCTTTACATGAGAAGGTTTAAGCTTGATGTTAACCTCCTACCTCCTCTGATCTAATTGTTTATCTTATCTGTAAAAAAGAAATGAACGCTGACAGAAAGTGATAAACTTCATATAATTTGGAATAACATAAATGAAATATTACACCCATGTAAATATTGAAAAAATAATGATGTCATACTCATCCTTTAAATGAGAAGGTTTAAGCTTGATGTTTGCCTCCCACCTCCTCTCATCTAATGGTGTATCTTACCTGTAAAAAAGAAATAAATGCTGACAGAAAGTGAAAAACTTCATATAATTTAGAATAACATAAATGAAATATTACACCCATGTAAATATTGAAAAAATAATGATGTCATACTCATCTTTTAAATGAGAAGGTTTAAGCTTGATGTTGCCGTCCCACCTCCTCCCCTCCTCTCCTCTGATCTAATTGTTTATCTTATCTGTAAAAAAGAAATAAACACTGACAGAAAGTGATAAACTTCATATAATTTGGAAAAACATAAATAAAATATTACAACCATGTAAATATTGAAAAAATAATGTCATACTCATCCTTTACATGAGAAGGTTTAAGCTTGATGTTGCCCTCCCACCTCCTCTGATCTAATTGTTTATCTTATCTGTAAAAAAGAAAAAAATAATGACAGAAAGTGAAAAACTTCATATGATTTGGAATAACATAAATGAAATATTACACCCATGTAAATATTGAAAAAATAATGATGTCATACTCATCCTTTAAATGAGAAGATTTAAGCTTGATGTTTGCCTCCCACCTCCTCTGATCTAATTGTGTATCTTACCTGTAAAAAAGAAATAAACGCTGACAGAAAGTGAAAAACTTCATATAATTTAGAATAACATAAATGAAATATTACACCCATGTAAATATTGAAAAAATAATGATGTCATACTCATCTTTTAAATGAGAAGGTTTAAGCTTGATGTTGCCGTCCCACCTCCTCTGATCTAATTGTTTATCTTATCTGTAAGAAAGAAATAAACACTGACAGAAGGTGAAAAACTTCAAATAATTTGGAAAAACATAAATGAAATATTACAACCATGTAAATATTGAAAAAAATAATGTATACTCATCCTTTACATGAGAAGGTTTAAGCTTGATGTTGCCCTCCCACCTCCTCTGATCTAATTGTTTATCTTATCTGTAAAAAAGAAAAAAATGCTGACAGAAAGTGAAAAACTTCATATGATTTGGAATAACATAAATGAAATATTACACCCATGTAAATATTGAAAAAATAATGATGTCATACTCATCTTTTAAATGAGAAGGTTTGAGCTTGATGTTGCCGTCCCACCTCCTCCCCTCCTCTCCTCTGATCTAATTGTTTATCTTATCTGTAAAAAAGAAATAAACGCTGACAGAAAGTGATAAACTTCATATAATTTGGAAAAACATAAATGAAATATTACAACCATGTAAATATTGAAAAAAATAATGTCATACTCATCCTTTACATGAGAAGGTTTAAGCTTGATGTTGCCCTCCCACCTCCTCTGATCTAATTGTTTATCTTACCTGTAAAAAAGAAATAAACGCTGACAGAAAGTGATAAACTTCATATAATTTAGAATAACATAAATGAAATATTACAACCATGTAAATATTGAAAAAATAATGATGTCATACTCATCTTTTAAATGAGAAGGTTTAAGCTTGATGTTGCCCTCCCACCTCCTCTGATCTACTTGTGTATCTTATCTGTAAAAAAGAAATAAACGCTGACAGAAAGTGAAAAACTTCATATAATTTAGAATAACATAAATGAAATATTACACCCATGTAAATATTGAAAAAATAATGATGTCATACTCATCTTTTAAATGAGAAGGTTTAAGCTTGATGTTGCCGTCCCACCTCCCCTCCTCTCCTCTGACCTAATTGTTTATCTTATCTGTAAGAAAGAAATAAACACTGACAGAAGGTGAAAAACTTCAAATAATTTGGAAAAACATAAATAAAATATTACAACCATGTAAATATTGAAAAAAATAATGTCATACTCATCCTTTACATGAGAAGGTTTAAGCTTGATGTTGCCCTCCCACCTCCTCTGATCTAATTGTTTATCTTATCTGTAAAAAAGAAATAAACGCTGACAGAAAGTGATAAATTTCAAATAATTTGGAAAAACATAAATGAAATATTACTACCATGTAAATATTGAAAAAAATAATGTCATACTCATCCTTTACATGAGAAGGTTTAAGCTTGATGTTGCCCTCCCACCTCCTCTGATCTAATTGTTTATCTTATCTGTAAAAAAGAAAAAATCCTGACAGAAAGTGAAAAACTTCATATGATTTGGAATAACATAAATGAAATATTACACCCATGTAAATATTGAAAAAATAATGATGTCATACTCATCCTTTAAATGAGAAGATTTAAGCTTGATGTTTGCCTCCCACCTCCTCTGATCTAATTGTGTATCTTACCTGTAAAAAAGAAATAAACGCTGACAGAAAGTGAAAAACTTCATATAATTTAGAATAACATAAATGAAATATTACACCCATGTAAATATTGAAAAAATAATGATGTCATACTCATCTTTTAAATGAGAAGGTTTAAGCTTGATGTTGGCGTCCCACCTCCCCTCCTCTCCTCTGATCTAATTGTTTATCTTATCTGTGAAAAAGAAATAAACGCTGACAGAAAGTGATAAACTTCATATAATTTGGAAAAACATAAATACAATATTACAACCATGTAAATATTGAAAAAAATAATGTCATACTCATCCTTTACATGAGAAGGTTTAAGCTTGATGTTTGCCTCCCACCTCCTCTCATCTAATTGTGTATCTTACCTGTAAAAAAGAAATAAACACTGACAGAAGGTGAAAAACTTCATATGATTTGGAATAACATAAATTAAATATTACACCCATGTAAATATTGAAAAAATAATGATGTCATACTCATCTTTTAAATGAGAAGGTTTAAGCTTGATGTTGCCGTCCCACCTCCTCCCCTCCTCTCCTCTGATCTAATTGTTTATCTTATCTGTAAGAAAGAAAGAAACACTGACAGAAGGTGAAAAACTTCAAATAATTTGGAAAAACATAAATGAAATATTACAACCATGTAAATATTGAAAAAAATAATGTCATACTCATCCTTTACATGAGAAGGTTTAAGCTTGATGTTGCCCTCCCACCTCCTCTGATCTAATTGTTTATCTTATCTGTAAAAAAGAAAAAAATGCTGACAGAAAGTGAAAAACTTCATATGATTTGGAATAACATAAATGAAATATTACACCCATGTAAATATTGAAAAAATAATGATGTCATACTCATCCTTTAAATGAGAAGATTTAAGCTTGATGTTTGCCTCCCACCTCCTCTGATCTAATTGTGTATCTTACCTGTAAAAAAGAAATAAACGCTGACAGAAAGTGAAAAACTTCATATAATTTAGAATAACATAAATGAAATATTACACCCATGTAAATATTGAAAAAATAATGATGTCATACTCATCTTTTAAATGAGAAGGTTTAAGCTTGATGTTGGCGTCCCACCTCCCCTCCTCTCCTCTGATCTAATTGTTTATCTTATCTGTGAAAAAGAAATAAACGCTGACAGAAAGTGATAAACTTCATATAATTTGGAAAAACATAAATACAATATTACAACCATGTAAATATTGAAAAAAATAATGTCATACTCATCCTTTACATGAGAAGGTTTAAGCTTGATGTTTGCCTCCCACCTCCTCTCATCTAATTGTGTATCTTACCTGTAAAAAAGAAATAAACACTGACAGAAGGTGAAAAACTTCATATGATTTGGAATAACATAAATTAAATATTACACCCATGTAAATATTGAAAAAATAATGATGTCATACTCATCTTTTAAATGAGAAGGTTTAAGCTTGATGTTGCCGTCCCACCTCCTCCCCTCCTCTCCTCTGATCTAATTGTTTATCTTATCTGTAAGAAAGAAATAAACACTGACAGAAGGTGAAAAACTTCAAATAATTTGGAAAAACATAAATGAAATATTACAACCATGTAAATATTGAAAAAAATAATGTCATACTCATCCTTTACATGAGAAGGTTTAAGCTTGATGTTGCCCTCCCACCTCCTCTGATCTAATTGTTTATCTTATCTGTAAAAAAGAAAAAAATGCTGACAGAAAGTGAAAAACTTCATATGTTTTGGAATAACATAAATGAAATATTACACCCATGTAAATATTGAAAAAATAATGATGTCATACTCATCTTTTAAATGAGAAGGTTTAAGCTTGATGTTGCCGTCCCACCTCCTCCCCTCCTCTCCTCTGATCTAATTGTTTATCTTATCTGTAAAAAAGAAATAAACACTGACAGAAAGTGATAAACTTCATATAATTTGGAAAAACATAAATGAAATATTACAACCATGTAAATATTGAAAAAAATAATGTCATACTCATCTTTTAAATGAGAAGGTTTAAGCTTGATGTTTGCCTCCCACCTCCTCTCATCTAATTGTGTATCTTACCTGTAAAAAAGAAATAAACGCTGACAGAAAGTGAAAAACTTCATATAATTTAGAATAACATAAATGAAATATTACACCCATGTAAATATTGAAAAAATAATTATGTCATACTCATCCTTTAAATGAGAAGGTTTCAACTTAATGTTGCCCTCCCACCTCCTCCCCTCCCACCTCGATTATCCTCTCTGCAAACAACAAATAAACACAAAGTGAAAAACTTCATATGATTAAGAAAAAAATGTATTCCCTGAATTGAACTCACTACATTACAAGTGATTTACTTATAACACTGTAAATCTCAAATTAACTCAGTAGTTGCTGTAGTTTCATAACAACATTCCACCAACAACATAAGAGGATATCCTACTGCTGTCAACAGAAATGCTGTTTCTGAACCTTTCTCACATTCAATATAAAGTTTTCAAATGTTTCACACAAGTAAACTAAGTTAGTTAGCTGACAAGTATATAACTAGTAACTCCTAAGCTGTGAATCAACTCTACACTAGCTATTTAACACAATATCACACAAGAACAAGTTGATTTGAACATGTTTAGGGTCTGATGCTTGTTTACTTACTTGTTCTGCAGAGTTCAGTCTCGTGATGACGGGTGACGACAACGGACAAAATTTATCAGGACCGACTGCCGGAAAATGAAATGGTACGCCGAGACGTTTGACGCGAATAAAGGATCATGTGTACGAGAATGAGGAGTCAAATTTGATGGTCCGCATGAGAATTTAGGAAAGAAATACCAAAACCCCCTCTCTCAGGGCCATTTACAATATTGTACTAATATCCATCCAAAAATACATGTACACGTAAATATTTTTTAAACACTAGTGTCATCTTGGTCATTGTGTACTATGTGCAAACCTTCCCACGGAGAGGCCTGGTCACAAGCCTCTCTGGTCCAATACGAATTGGGTTGGACATGATTAGAGTTCAACTATTGTGTCCCACTGTCAAGGTGGAAGTTCAGTTCAACATTAAACATGACAGACACGGCGTTCTCCAACAACACAATGCATATCAAACATTAAACAGGAGAGACACGGCGGTCTGTAACACCATATTGCATATTTAGAAACATACATGGAGTTGAAGAGCTTTTAAAGACTAATTATGTTTCACTCACCAATTGTTGTGTCTGCTCACCCTGCAGGTTTAGTGTAGTCTATGTTGCGTAGTCCGATATCCTCCATAGAACAAAATAATACTGACTATTGACGTCTGAGGAGATGCAATGATGTTGTCCTCCCACCTCCTGTCCACCTCTCCTCTGATCTACTCATTTATAGTATCTGTAAACAACTAAACACAAACAGAAAGTGAAAAACTTCATATAATTTGGAAAACCATAGAAGAAATATTAAACCCTATGTGAAAATTGAAAAAATCAATGAGGTCATACTCACATAATCCTTGAGAAGGTTTAAACTTGATGTTGCCCTCCCACCTCCTCCCCTCCTCTCCTCTGATCTAATTGTTTATCTTACCTGTAAAAAGAAAAAAATGCTGACAGAAAGTGAAAAACTTCATATGATTTGGAAAAACATAAATGAAATATTACAACCATGTAAATATTGAAAAAATAATGATGTCATACTCATCCTTTAAATGAGAAGGTTTCAACTTAATGTTGCCCTCCCACCTCCTCCCCTCCCACCTCGATTATCCTCTCTGCAAACAACAAATAAACACAAAGTGAAAAACTTCATATGATTAAGAAAAAAATGTATTCCCTGAATTGAACTCACTACATTACAAGTGATTTACTTATAACACTGTAAATCTCAAATTAACTCAGTAGTTGCTGTAGTTTCATAACAACATTCCACCAACAACATAAGAGGATATCCTACTGCTGTCAACAGAAATGCTGTTTCTGAACCTTTCTCACATTCAAAATAAAGTTTTCAAATGTTTCACACAAGTAAACTAAGTTAGTTAGCTGACAAGTATATAACTAGTAACTCCTAAGCTGTGAATCAACTCTACACTAGCTATTTAACACAATATCACACAAGAACAAGTTGATTTGAACATGTTTAGGGTCTGATGCTTGTTTACTTACTTGTTCTGCAGAGTTCAGTCTCGTGATGACGGGTGACGACAACGGACAAAATTTATCAGGACCGACTGCCGGAAAATGAAATGGTACGCCGAGACGTTTGACGCGAATAAAGGATCATGTGTACGAGAATAAGGAGTCAAATTTGATGGTCCGCATGAGAATTTAGGAAAGAAATACCAAAACCCCCTCTCTCAGGGCCATTTACAATATTGTACTAATATCCATCCAAAAATACATGTACACGTAAACCTTTTTTAAACACTAGTGTCACGTTGGTCATTGTGTACTATGTGCAAACCTTCCCACGGAGAGGCCTGGTCACAAGCCTCTCTGGTCCAATACGAATTGGGTTGGACATGATTAGAGTTCAACTATTGTGTCCCACTGTCAAGGTGGAAGTTCAGTTCAACATTAAACATGACAGACACGGCGGTCTCCAACAACACAATGCATATTAAACAGGAGAGACACGGCGGTCTGTAACACCATATTGCATATTTAGAAACATACATGGAGTTGAAGAGCTTTTAAAGACTAATTATGTTTCACTCACCAATTGTTGTGTCTGCTCACCCTGCAGGTTTAGTGTAGTCTATGTTGCGTAGTCCGATATCCTCCATAGAACAAAATAATACTGACTATTGACGTCTGAGGAGATGCAATGATGTTGTCCTCCCACCTCCTGTCCACCTCTCCTCTGATCTACTCATTTATAGTATCTGTAAACAACTAAACACAAACAGAAAGTGAAAAACTTCATATAATTTGGAAAACCATAGAAGAAATATTAAACCCTATGTGAAAATTGAAAAAATCAATGAGGTCATACTCACATAATCCTTGAGAAGGTTTAAACTTGATGTTGCCCTCCCACCTCCTCCCCTCCTCTCCTCTGATCTAATTGTTTATCTTACCTGTAAAAAGAAAAAAATGCTGACAGAAAGTGAAAAACTTCATATGATTTGGAAAAACATAAATGAAATATTACACCCATGTAAATATTGAAAAAATAATGATGTCATACTCATCTTTTAAATGAGAAGGTTTAAGCTTGATGTTTGCCTCCCACCTCCTCTCATCTAATTGTTTATCTTACCTGTAAAAAGAAATAAACGCTGACAGAAAGTGAAAAACTTCATATAATTTAGAATAACATAAATGAAATATTACACCCATGTAAATATTGAAAAAATAATTATGTCATACTCATCCTTTACATGAGAAGGTTTCAACTTAATGTTGCCCTCCCACCTCCTCCCCTCCCACCTCGATTATCCTCTCTGCAAACAACAAATAAACACAAAGTGAAAAACTTCATATGATTAAGAAAAAAACGTATTCCCTGAATTGAACTCACTACATTACAAGTGATTTACTTATAACACTGTAAATCTCAAATTAACTCAGTAGTTGCTGTAGTTTCATAACAACATTCCACCAACAACATAAGAGGATATCCTACTGCTGTCAACAGAAATGCTGTTTCTGAACCTTTCTCACATTCAATATAAAGTTTTCAAATGTTTCACACAAGTAAACTAAGTTAGTTAGCTGACAAGTATATAACTAGTAACTCCTAAGCTGTGAATCAACTCTACACTAGCTATTTAACACAATATCACACAAGAACAAGTTGATTTGAACATGATTAGGGTCTGATGCTTGTTTACTTACTTGTTCTGCAGAGTTCAGTCTCGTGATGACGGGTGACGACAACGGACAAAATTTATCAGGACCGACTGCCGGAAAATGAAATGGTACGCCGAGACGTTTGACGCGAATAAAGGATCATGTGTACGAGAATAAGGAGTCAAATTTGATGGTCCGCATGAGAATTTAGGAAAGAAATACCAAAACCCCCTCTCTCAGGGCCATTTACAATATTGTACTAATATCCATCCAAAAATACATGTACACGTAAATATTTTTTAAACACTAGTGTCATCTTGGTCATTGTGTACTATGTGCAAACCTTCCCACGGAGAGGCCTGGTCACAAGCCTCTCTGGTCCAATACGAATTGGGTTGGACATGATTAGAGTTCAACTATTGTGTCCCACTGTCAAGGTGGAAGTTCAGTTCAACATTAAACATGACAGACACGGCGTTCTCCAACAACACAATGCATATCAAACATTAAACAGGAGAGACACGGCGGTCTGTAACACCATATTGCATATTTAGAAACATACATGGAGTTGAAGAGCTTTGAAAGACTAATTATGTTTCACTCACCAATTGTGTGTCTGCTCACCCTGCAGGTTTAGTGTAGTCTATGTTAGGTAGTCCGATATCCTCCATAGAACAAAATAATACTGACTATTGACGTCTGAGGAGATGCAATGATATTGTCCTCCCACCTCCTGTCCACCTCTCCTCTGATCTACTCATTTATAGTATCTGTAAACAACTAAACACAAACAGAAAGTGAAAAACTTCATATAATTTGGAAAACCATAGAAGAAATATTAAACCCTATGTGAAAATTGAAAAAATCAATGAGGTCATACTCACATAATCCTTGAGAAGGTTTAAACTTGATGTTGCCCTCCCACCTCCTCCCCTCCTCTCCTCTGATCTAATTGTTTATCTTACCTGTAAAAAGAAAAAAATGCTGACAGAAAGTGAAAAACTTCATATGATTTGGAAAAACATAAATGAAATATTACACCCATGTAAATATTGAAAAAATAATGATGTCATACTCATCTTTTAAATGAGAAGGTTTAAGCTTGATGTTGCCGTCCCACCTCCTCTGATCTTATTGTTTATCTTATCTGTAAAAAAGAAAAAAATGCTGACAGAAAGTGAAAAACTTCATATGATTTGGAAAAACATGAATGAAATATTACAACCATGTAAATATTGAAAAAATAATGATGTCATACTCATCCTTTAAATGAGAAGGTTTAAGCTTGATGTTGCCGTCCCACCTCCTCCCCTCCTCTCCTCTGATCTACTTGTTTATCTTATCTGTAAAAAAGAAATAAACGCTGACAGAAAGTGAAAAACTTCATATAATTTCGAAAAAAATAAATGAAATATTACACCCATGTAAATATTGAAAAAATAATGATGTCATACTCATCCTTTAAATGAGAAGGTTTCAACTTAATGTTGCCCTCCCACCTCCTCCCCTCCCACCTCGATTATCCTCTCTGCAAACAACAAATAAACACAAAGTGAAAAACTTCATATGATTAAGAAAAAAACGTATTCCCTGAATTGAACTCACTACATTACAAGTGATTTACTTATAACACTGTAAATCTCAAATTAACTCAGTAGTTGCTGTAGTTTCATAACAACATTCCACCAACAACATAAGAGGATATCCTACTGCTGTCAACAGAAATTCTGTTTCTGAACCTTTCTCACATTCAAAATAAAGTTTTCAAATGTTTCACACAAGTAAACTAAGTTAGTTAGCTGACAAGTATATAACTAGTAACTCCTAAGCTGTGAATCAACTCTACACTAGCTATTTAACACAATATCACACAAGAACAAGTTGATTTGAACATGTTTAGGGTCTGATGCTTGTTTACTTACTTGTTCTGCAGAGTTCAGTCTCGTGATGACGGGTGACGACAACGGACAAAATTTATCAGGACCGACTGCCGGAAAATGAAATGGTACGCCGAGACGTTTGACGCGAATAAAGGATCATGTGTACGAGAATAAGGAGTCAAATTTGATGGTCCGCATGAGAATTTAGGAAAGAAATACCAAAACCCCCTCTCTCAGGGCCATTTACAATATTGTACTAATATCCATCCAAAAATACATGTACACGTAAACCTTTTTTAAACACTAGTGTCATCTTGGTCATTGTGTACTATGTGCAAACCTTCCCATGGAGAGGCCTGGTCACAAGCCTCTCTGGTCCAATACGAATTGGGTTGGACATGATTAGAGTTCAACTATTGTGTCCCACTGTCAAGGTGGAAGTTCAGTTCAACATTAAACATGACAGACACGGCGTTCTCCAACAACACAATGCATATCAAACATTAAACAGGAGAGACACGGCGGTCTGTAACACCATATTGCATATTTAGAAACATACATGGAGTTGAAGAGCTTTTAAAGACTAATTATGTTTCACTCACCAATTGTTGTGTCTGCTCACCCTGCAGGTTTAGTGTAGTCTATGTTGCGTAGTCCGATATCCTCCATAGAACAAAATAATACTGACTATTGACGTCTGAGGAGATGCAATGATATTGTCCTTCCACCTCCTGTCCACCTCTCCTCTGATCTACTCATTTATAGTATCTGTAAACAACTAAAGACAGACAGAAAGTGAAAAACTTCATATAATTTGGAAAACCATAGAAGAAATATTAAACCCTATGTGAAAATTGAAAAAATCAATGAGGTCATACTCACATAATCCTTGAGAAGGTTTAAACTTGATGTTGCCCTCCCACCTCCTCCCCTCCTCTCCTCTGATCTAATTGTTTATCTTACCTGTAAAAAGAAAAAAATGCTGACAGAAAGTGAAAAACTTCATATGATTTGGAAAAACATAAATGAAATATTACAACCATGTAAATATTGAAAAAATAATGATGTCATACTCATCCTTTAAATGAGAAGGTTTCAACTTAATGTTGCCCTCCCACCTCCTCCCCTCCCACCTCGATTATCCTCTCTGCAAACAACAAATAAACACAAAGTGAAAAACTTCATATGATTAAGAAAAAAATGTATTCCCTGAATTGAACTCACTACATTACAAGTGATTTACTTATAACACTGTAAATCTCAAATTAACTCAGTAGTTGCTGTAGTTTCATAACAACATTCCACCAACAACATAAGAGGATATCCTACTGCTGTCAACAGAAATGCTGTTTCTGAACCTTTCTCACATTCAAAATAAAGTTTTCAAATGTTTCACACAAGTAAACTAAGTTAGTTAGCTGACAAGTATATAACTAGTAACTCCTAAGCTGTGAATCAACTCTACACTAGCTATTTAACACAATATCACACAAGAACAAGTTGATTTGAACATGTTTAGGGTCTGATGCTTGTTTACTTACTTGTTCTGCAGAGTTCAGTCTCGTGATGACGGGTGACGACAACGGACAAAATTTATCAGGACCGACTGCCGGAAAATGAAATGGTACGCCGAGACGTTTGACGCGAATAAAGGATCATGTGTACGAGAATAAGGAGTCAAATTTGATGGTCCGCATGAGAATTTAGGAAAGAAATACCAAAACCCCCTCTCTCAGGGCCATTTACAATATTGTACTAATATCCATCCAAAAATACATGTACACGTAAACCTTTTTTAAACACTAGTGTCACGTTGGTCATTGTGTACTATGTGCAAACCTTCCCACGGAGAGGCCTGGTCACAAGCCTCTCTGCTCCAATACGAATTGGGTTGGACATGATTAGAGTTCAACTATTGTGTCCCACTGTCAAGGTGGAAGTTCAGTTCAACATTAAACATGACAGACACGGCGGTCTCCAACAACACAATGCATATTAAACAGGAGAGACACGGCGGTCTGTAGCACCATATTGCATATTTAGAAACATACATGGAGTTGAAGAGCTTTTAAAGACTAATTATGTTTCACTCACCAATTGTGTGTCTGCTCACCCTGCAGGTTAAGTGTAGTCTATGTTGCGTAGTCCGATATCCTCCATAGAACAAAATAATACTGACTATTGACGTCTGAGGAGATGCAATGATATTGTCCTCCCACCTCCTGTCCACCTCTCCTCTGATCTACTCATTTATAATATCTGTAAACAACTAAACACAAACAGAAAGTGAAAAACTTCATATAATTTGGAAAACCATAGAAGAAATATTAAACCCTATGTGAAAATTGAAAAAATCAATGAGGTCATACTCACATAATCCTTGAGAAGGTTTAAGCTTGATGTTGCCCTCCCACCTCCTCCCCTCCTCTCCTCTGATCTAATTGTTTATCTTACCTGTAAAAAGAAAAAAATGCTGACAGAAAGTGAAAAACTTCATATGATTTGGAATAACATAAATGAAATATTACACCCATGTAAATATTGAAAAAATAATGATGTCATACTCATCTTTTAAATGAGAAGGTTTAAGCTTGATGTTGCCGTCCCACCTCCTCCCCTCCTCTCCTCTGATCTAATTGTTTATCTCATCTGTAAAAAAGAAACAAATGCTGACAGAAAGTGATAAACTTCATATAATTTGGAAAAACATAAATACAATATTACAACCATGTAAATATTGAAAAAAATAATGTCATACTCATCCTTTACATGAGAAGGTTTAAGCTTGATGTTGCCCTCCCACCTCCTCTGATCTAATTGTGTATCTTACCTGTAAAAAAGAAATAAACGCTGACAGAAAGTGAAAAACTTCATATAATTTCGAAAAAAATAAATGAAATATTACACCCATGTAAATATTGAAAAAATAATGATGTCATACTCATCCTTTAAATGAGAAGGTTTCAACTTAATGTTGCCCTCCCACCTCCTCCCCTCCCACCTCGATTATCCTCTCTGCAAACAACAAATAAACACAAAGTGAAAAACTTCATATGATTAAGAAAAAAATGTATTCCCTGAATTGAACTCACTACATTACAAGTGATTTACTTATAACACTGTAAATCTCAAATTAACTCAGTAGTTGCTGTAGTTTCATAACAACATTCCACCAACAACATAAGAGGATATCCTACTGCTGTCAACAGAAATGCTGTTTCTGAACCTTTCTCACATTCAATATAAAGTTTTCAAATGTTTCACACAAGTAAACTAAGTTAGTTAGCTGACAAGTATATAACTAGTAACTCCTAAGCTGTGAATCAACTCTACACTAGCTATTTAACACAATATCACACAAGAACAAGTTGATTTGAACATGTTTAGGGTCTGATGCTTGTTTACTTACTTGTTCTGCAGAGTTCAGTCTCGTGATGACGGGTGACGACAACGGACAAAATTTATCAGGACCGACTGCCGGAAAATGAAATGGTACGCCGAGACGTTTGACGCGAATAAAGGATCATGTGTACGAGAATAAGGAGTCAAATTTGATGGTCCGCATGAGAATTTAGGAAAGAAATACCAAAACCCCCTCTCTCAGGGCCATTTACAATATTGTACTAATATCCATCCAAAAATACATGTACACGTAAACCTTTTTTAAATACTAGTGTCACGTTGGTCATTGTGTACTCTGTGCAAACCTTCCCACGGAGAGGCCTGGTCACAAGCCTCTCTGCTCCAATACGAATTGGGTTGGACATGATTAGAGTTCAACTATTGTGTCCCACTGTCAAGGTGGAAGTTCAGTTCAACATTAAACATGACAGACACGGCGTTCTCCAACAACACAATGCATATCAAACATTAAACAGGAGAGACACGGCGGTCTGTAACACCATATTGCATATTTAGAAACATACATGGAGTTGAAGAGCTTTTAAAGACTAATTATGTTTCACTCACCAATTGTTGTGTCTGCTCACCCTGCAGGTTTAGTGTAGTCTATGTTGCGTAGTCCGATATCCTCCATAGAACAAAATAATACTGACTATTGACGTCTGAGGAGATGCAATGATATTGTCCTCCCACCTCCTGTCCACCTCTCCTCTGATCTACTCATTTATAGTATCTGTAAACAACTAAACACAAACAGAAAGTGAAAAACTTCATATAATTTGGAAAACCATAGAAGAAATATTAAACCCTATGTGAAAATTGAAAAAATCAATGAGGTCATACTCACATAATCCTTGAGAAGGTTTAAACTTGATGTTGCCCTCCCACCTCCTCCCCTCCTCTCCTCTGATCTAATTGTTTATCTTACCTGTAAAAAGAAAAAAATGCTGACAGAAAGTGAAAAACTTCATATGATTTGGAAAAACATAAATGAAATATTACAACCATGTAAATATTGAAAAAATAATGATGTCATACTCATCCTTTAAATGAGAAGGTTTCAACTTAATGTTGCCCTCCCACCTCCTCCCCTCCCATCTCGATTATCCTCTCTGCAAACAACAAATAAACACAAAGTGAAAAACTTCATATGATTAAGAAAAAAATGTATTCCCTGAATTGAACTCACTACATTACAAGTGATTTACTTATAACACTGTAAATCTCAAATTAACTCAGTAGTTGCTGTAGTTTCATAACAACATTCCACCAACAACATAAGAGGATATCCTACTGCTGTCAACAGAAATGCTGTTTCTGAACCTTTCTCACATTCAAAATAAAGTTTTCAAATGTTTCACACAAGTAAACTAAGTTAGTTAGCTGACAAGTATATAACTAGTAACTCCTAAGCTGTGAATCAACTCTACACTAGCTATTTAACACAATATCACACAAGAACAAGTTGATTTGAACATGTTTAGGGTCTGATGCTTGTTTACTTACTTGTTCTGCAGAGTTCAGTCTCGTGATGACGGGTGACGACAACGGACAAAATTTATCAGGACCGACTGCCGGAAAATGAAATGGTACGCCGAGACGTTTGACGCGAATAAAGGATCATGTGTACGAGAATAAGGAGTCAAATTTGATGGTCCGCATGAGAATTTAGGAAAGAAATACCAAAACCCCCTCTCTCAGGGCCATTTACAATATTGTACTAATATCCATCCAAAAATACATGTACACGTAAACCTTTTTTAAACACTAGTGTCATCTTGGTCATTGTGTACTATGTGCAAACCTTCCCACGGAGAGGCCTGGTCACAAGCCTCTCTGCTCCAATACGAATTGGGTTGGACATGATTAGAGTTCAACTATTGTGTCCCACTGTCAAGGTGGAAGTTCAGTTCAACATTAAACATGACAGACACGGCGGTCTCCAACAACACAATGCCTATTAAATAGGAGAGACACGGCGGTCTCCAACAACACAATGCCTATTAAACAGGAGAGACACGGCGGTCTGTAACACCATATTGCATATTTAGAAACATACATGGAGTTGAAGAGCTTTTAAAGACTAATTATGTTTCACTCACCAATTGTGTGTCTGCTCACCCTGCAGGTTAAGTGTAGTCTATGTTGCGTAGTCCGATATCCTCCATAGAACAAAATAATACTGACTATTGACGTCTGAGGAGATGCAATGATATTGTCCTCCCACCTCCTGTCCACCTCTCCTCTGATCTACTCATTTATAGTATCTGTAAACAACTAAACACAAACAGAAAGTGAAAAACTTCATATGATTTGGAATAACATAAATGAAATATTACACCCATGTAAATATTGAAAAAATAATGATGTCATACTCATCTTTTAAATGAGAAGGTTTAAGCTTGATGTTGCCGTCCCACCTCCTCCCCTCCTCTCCTCTGATCTAATTGTTTATCTTATCTGTAAAAAAGAAATAAACACTGACAGAAAGTGATAAACTTCATATAATTTGGAAAAACATAAATGAAATATTACAACCATGTAAATATTGAAAAAAATAATGTCATACTCATCCTTTACATGAGAAGGTTTAAGCTTGATGTTGCCCTCCCACCTCCTCTGATCTAATTGTGTATCTTACCTGTAAAAAAGAAATAAACGCTGACAGAAAGTGAAAAACTTCATATAATTTTGAAAAAAATAAATGAAATATTACACCCATGTAAATATTGAAAAAATAATGATGTCATACTCATCCTTTAAATGAGAAGGTTTCAACTTAATGTTGCCCTCCCACCTCCTCCCCTCCCACCTCGATTATCCTCTCTGCAAACAACAAATAAACACAAAGTGAAAAACTTCATATGATTAAGAAAAAAATGTATTCCCTGAATTGAACTCACTACATTACAAGTGATTTACTTATAACACTGTAAATCTCAAATTAACTCAGTAGTTGCTGTAGTTTCATAACAACATTCCACCAACAACATAAGAGGATATCCTACTGCTGTCAACAGAAATGCTGTTTCTGAACCTTCTCACATTCAAAATAAAGTTTTCAAATGTTTCACACAAGTAAACTAAGTTAGTTAGCTGACAAGTATATAACTAGTAACTCCTAAGCTGTGAATCAACTCTACACTAGCTATTTAACACAATATCACACAAGAACAAGTTGATTTGAACATGTTTAGGGTCTGATGCTTGTTTACTTACTTGTTCTGCAGAGTTCAGTCTCGTGATGACGGGTGACGACAACGGACAAAATTTATCAGGACCGACTGCCGGAAAATGAAATGGTACGCCGAGACGTTTGACGCGAATAAAGGATCATGTGTACGAGAATGAGGAGTCAAATTTGATGGTCCGCATGAGAATTTAGGAAAGAAATACCAAAACCCCCTCTCTCAGGGCCATTTACAATATTGTACTAATATCCATCCAAAAATACATGTACACGTAAACCTTTTTTAAACACTAGTGTCACGTTGGTCATTGTGTACTCTGTGCAAACCTTCCCACGGAGAGGCCTGGTCACAAGCCTCTCTGGTCCAATACGAATTGGGTTGGACATGATTAGAGTTCAACTATTGTTTCCCACTGTCAAGGTGGAAGTTCAGTTCAACATTAAACATGACAGACACGGCGGTCTCCAACAACACAATGCCTATTAAACAGGAGAGACACGGCGGTCTCCAACAACACAATGCCTATTAAACAGGAGAGACACGGCGGTCTCCAACAACACAATGCATATTAAACAGGAGAGACACGGCGGTCTGTAACACCATATTGCATATTTAGAAACATACATGGAGTTGAAGAGCTTTTAAAGACTAATTATGTTTCACTCACCAATTGTGTGTCTGCTCACCCTGCAGGTTTAGTGTAGTCTATGTTGCGTAGTCCGATATCCTCCATAGAACAAAATAATACTGACTATTGACGTCTGAGGAGATGCAATGATATTGTCCTCCCACCTCCTGTCCACCTCTCCTCTGATCTACTCATTTATAGTATCTGTAAACAACTAAACACAAACAGAAAGTGAAAAACTTCATATAATTTGGAAAACCATAGAAGAAATATTAAACCCTATGTGAAAATTGAAAAAATCAATGAGGTCATACTCACATAATCCTTGAGAAGGTTTAAACTTGATGTTGCCCTCCCACCTCCTCCCCTCCTCTCCTCTGATCTAATTGTTTATCTTACCTGTAAAAAGAAAAAAATGCTGACAGAAAGTGAAAAACTTCATATGATTTGGAATAACATAAATGAAATATTACACCCATGTAAATATTGAAAAAATAATGATGTCATACTCATCCTTTAAATGAGAAGGTTTCAACTTAATGTTGCCCTCCCACCTCCTCCCCTCCCACCTCGATTATCCTCTCTGCAAACAACAAATAAACACAAAGTGAAAAACTTCATATGATTAAGAAAAAAATGTATTCCCTGAATTGAACTCACTACATTACAAGTGATTTACTTATAACACTGTAAATCTCAAATTAACTCAGTAGTTGCTGTAGTTTCATAACAACATTCCACCAACAACATAAGAGGATATCCTACTGCTGTCAACAGAAATTCTGTTTCTGAACCTTTCTCACATTCAAAATAAAGTTTTCAAATGTTTCACACAAGTAAACTAAGTTAGTTAGCTGACAAGTATATAACTAGTAACTCCTAAGCTGTGAATCAACTCTACACTAGCTATTTAACACAATATCACACAAGAACAAGTTGATTTGAACATGTTTAGGGTCTGATGCTTGTTTACTTACTTGTTCTGCAGAGTTCAGTCTCGTGATGACGGGTGACGACAACGGACAAAATTTATCAGGACCGACTGCCGGAAAATGAAATGGTACGCCGAGACGTTTGACGCGAATAAAGGATCATGTGTACGAGAATAAGGAGTCAAATTTGATGGTCCGCATGAGAATTTACGACAGAAATACCAAAACCCCCTCTCTCAGGGCCATTTACAATATTGTACTAATATCCATCCAAAAATACATGTACACGTAAACCTTTTTTAAACACTAGTGTCACGTTGGTCATTGTGTACTATGTGCAAACCTTCCCACGGAGAGGCCTGGTCACAAGCCTCTCTGGTCCAATACGAATTGGGTTGGACATGATTAGAGTTCAACTATTGTGTCCCACTGTCAAGGTGGAAGTTCAGTTCAACATTAAACATGACAGACACGGCGTTCTCCAACAACACAATGCATATCAAACATCAAACAGGAGAGACACGGCGGTCTCCAACAACACAATGCCTATTAAACAGGAGAGACACGGCGTTCTCCAACAACACAATGCCTATTAAACAGGAGAGACACGGCGGTCTGTAACACCATATTGCATATTTAGAAACATACATGGAGTTGAAGAGCTTTTAAAGACTAATTATGTTTCACTCACCAATTGTTGTGTCTGCTCACCCTGCAGGTTTAGTGTAGTCTATGTTGCGTAGTCCGATATCCTCCATAGAACAAAATAATACTGACTATTGACGTCTGAGGAGATGCAATGATATTGTCCTCCCACCTCCTGTCCACCTCTCCTCTGATCTACTCATTTATAGTATCTGTAAACAACTAAACACAAACAGAAAGTGAAAAACTTCATATAATTTGGAAAACCATAGAAGAAATATTAAACCCTATGTGAAAATTGAAAAAATCAATGAGGTCATACTCACATAATCCTTGAGAAGGTTTAAACTTGATGTTGCCCTCCCACCTCCTCCCCTCCTCTCCTCTGATCTAATTGTTTATCTTACCTGTAAAAAGAAAAAAATGCTGACAGAAAGTGAAAAACTTCATATGATTTGGAAAAACATAAATGAAATATTACACCCATGTAAATATTGAAAAAATAATGATGTCATACTCATCTTTTAAATGAGAAGGTTTAAGCTTGATGTTGCCGTCCCACCTCCTCCCCTCCTCTGCTCTGATATAATTGTTTATCTTATCTGTAAAAAAGAAAAAAATGCTGACAGAAAGTGAAAAACTTCATATGATTTGGAAAAACATGAATGAAATATTACAACCATGTAAATATTGAAAAAATAATGATGTCATACTCATCCTTTAAATGAGAAGGTTTAAGCTTGATGTTGCCGTCCCACCTCCTCCCCTCCTCTCCTCTGATCTAATTGTGTATCTTACCTGTAAAAAAGAAATAAACGCTGACAGAAAGTGAAAAACTTCATATAATTTCGAAAAAAATAAATGAAATATTACACCCATGTAAATATTGAAAAAATAATGATGTCATACTCATCCTTTAAATGAGAAGGTTTAAGCTTGATGTTGCCGTCCCACCTCCTCCCCTCCCACCTCCTCTGATCTAATTGTTTATCTTATCTGTAAAAAAGAAAAAAATGCTGACAGAAAGTGAAAAACTTCATATGATTTGGAATAACATAAATGAAATATTACACCCATGTAAATATTGAAAAAATAATGATGTCATACTCATCCTTTAAATGAGAAGATTTAAGCTTGATGTTGCCGTCCCACCTCCTCCCCTCCTCTCCTCTGATCTAATTGTTTATCTTATCTGTAAGAAAGAAATAAACACTGACAGAAGGTGAAAAACTTCAAATAATTTGGAAAAACATAAATGAAATATTACAACCATGTAAATATTGAAAAAAATAATGTCATACTCATCCTTTACATGAGAAGGTTTAAGCTTGATGTTTGCCTCCCACCTCCTCTGATCTAATTGTGTATCTTATCTGTAAAAAAGAAAAAAATGCTGACAGAAAGTGAAAAACTTCATATAATTTGGAATAATATAAATGAAATATTACACCCATGTAAATATTGAAAAAATAATGATGTCATACTCATCTGTTAAATGAGAAGGTTTAAGCTTGATGTTTGCCTCCCACCTCCTCTGATCTAATTGTTTATCTTATCTGTAAAAAAGAAAAAAATGCTGACAGAAAGTGAAAAACTTCATATGATTTGGAATAACATAAATGAAATATTACACCCATGTAAATATTGAAAAAATAATGATGTTATACTCATCCTTTAAATGAGAAGATTTAAGCTTGATGTTTGCCTCCCACCTCCTCTGATCTAATTGTTTATCTTATCTGTAAAAAAGAAAAAAATGCTGACAGAAAGTGAAAAACTTCATATGATTTGGAATAACATAAATGAAATATTACACCCATGTAAATATTGAAAAAATAATGATGTTATACTCATCCTTTAAATGAGAAGGTTTCAACTTAATGTTGCCCTCCCACCTCCTCCCCTCCCACCTCGATTATCCTCTCTGCAAACAACAAATAAACACAAAGTGAAAAACTTCATATGATTAAGAAAAAAACGTATTCCCTGAATTGAACTCACTACATTACAAGTGATTTACTTATAACACTGTAAATCTCAAATTAACTCAGTAGTTGCTGTAGTTTCATAACAACATTCCACCAACAACATAAGAGGATATCCTACTGCTGTCAACAGAAATGCTGTTTCTGAACCTTTCTCACATTCAAAATAAAGTTTTCAAATGTTTCACACAAGTAAACTAAGTTAGTTAGCTGACAAGTATATAACTAGTAACTCCTAAGCTGTGAATCAACTCTACACTAGCTATTTAACACAATATCACACAAGAACAAGTTGATTTGAACATGTTTAGGGTCTGATGCTTGTTTACTTACTTGTTCTGCAGAGTTCAGTCTCGTGATGACGGGTGACGACAATGGACAAAATTTATCAGGACCGACTGCCGGAAAATGAAATGGTACGCCGAGACGTTTGACGCGAATAAAGGATCATGTGTACGAGAATAAGGAGTCAAATTTGATGGTCCGCATGAGAATTTAGGAAAGAAATACCAAAACCCCCTCTCTCAGGGCCATTTACAATATTGTACTAATATCCATCCAAAAATACATGTACACGTAAACCTTTTTTAAATACTAGTGTCACGTTGGTCATTGTGTACTATGTGCAAACCTTCCCACGGACAGGCCTGGTCACAAGCCTCTCTGCTCCAATACGAATTGGGTTGGACATGATTAGAGTTCAACTATTGTGTCCCACTGTCAAGGTGGAAGTTCAGTTCAACATTAAACATGACAGACACGGCGTTCTCCAACAACACAATGCCTATTAAATAGGAGAGACACGGCGGTCTCCAACAACACAATGCCTATTAAACAGGAGAGACACGGCGGTCTCCAACAACACAATGCCTATTAAACATGACAGACACGGCGGTCTCCAACAACACAATGCCTATTAAACAGGAGAGACACGGCGGTCTCCAACAACACAATGCCTATTAAATAGGAGAGACACGGCGGTCTCCAACAACACAATGCCTATTAAACAGGAGAGACACGGCGGTCTGTAACACCATATTGCATATTTAGAAACATACATGGAGTTGAAGAGCTTTTAAAGACTAATTATGTTTCACTCACCAATTGTTGTGTCTGCTCACCCTGCAGGTTTAGTGTAGTCTATGTTGCGTAGTCCGATATCCTCCATAGAACAAAATAATACTGACTATTGACATCTGAGGAGATGCAATGATATTGTCCTCCCACCTCCTGTCCACCTCTCCTCTGATCTACTCATTTATAGTATCTGTAAACAACTAAACACAGACAGAAAGTGAAAAACTTCATATAATTTGGAAAACCATAGAAGAAATATTAAACCCTATGTGAAAATTGAAAAAATCAATGAGGTCATACTCACATAATCCTTGAGAAGGTTTAAACTTGATGTTGCCCTCCCACCTCCTCCCCTCCTCTCCTCTGATCTAATTGTGTATCTTACCTGTAAAAAAGAAATAAACGCTGACAGAAAGTGATAAACTTCATATAATTTGGAAAAACATAAATACAATATTACAACCATGTAATATTGAAAAAAATAATGTCATACTCATCCTTTACATGAGAAGGTTTAAGCTTGATGTTGCCCTCCCACCTCCTCTGATCTAATTGTTTATCTTATCTGTAAAAAAGAAAAAAATGCTGACAGAAAGTGAAAAACTTCATGATTTAGAATAACATAAATGAAATATTACACCCATGTAAATATTGAAAAATAATGATGTCATACTCATCTTTTAAATGAGAAGGTTTAAGCTTGATGTTGCCGTCCCACCTCCTCCCCTCCTCTGCTCTGATCTAATTGTTTATCTTATCTGTAAAAAAGAAATAAACGCTGACAGAAAGTGATAAACTTCATATAATTTGGAAAAACATAAATGAAATATTACAACAATGTAAATATTGAAAAAATAATGTCATACTCATCCTTTACATGAGAAGGTTTAAGCTTGATGTTAACCTCCTACCTCCTCTGATCTAATTGTTTATCTTATCTGTAAAAAAGAAATGAACGCTGACAGAAAGTGATAAACTTCATATAATTTGGAATAACATAAATGAAATATTACACCCATGTAAATATTGAAAAAATAATGATGTCATACTCATCCTTTAAATGAGAAGGTTTAAGCTTGATGTTTGCCTCCCACCTCCTCTCATCTAATGGTGTATCTTACCTGTAAAAAAGAAATAAATGCTGACAGAAAGTGAAAAACTTCATATAATTTAGAATAACATAAATGAAATATTACACCCATGTAAATATTGAAAAAATAATGATGTCATACTCATCTTTTAAATGAGAAGGTTTAAGCTTGATGTTGCCGTCCCACCTCCTCCCCTCCTCTCCTCTGATCTAATTGTTTATCTTATCTGTAAAAAAGAAATAAACACTGACAGAAAGTGATAAACTTCATATAATTTGGAAAAACATAAATAAAATATTACAACCATGTAAATATTGAAAAAATAATGTCATACTCATCCTTTACATGAGAAGGTTTAAGCTTGATGTTGCCCTCCCACCTCCTCTGATCTAATTGTTTATCTTATCTGTAAAAAAGAAAAAAATAATGACAGAAAGTGAAAAACTTCATATGATTTGGAATAACATAAATGAAATATTACACCCATGTAAATATTGAAAAAATAATGATGTCATACTCATCCTTTAAATGAGAAGATTTAAGCTTGATGTTTGCCTCCCACCTCCTCTGATCTAATTGTGTATCTTACCTGTAAAAAAGAAATAAACGCTGACAGAAAGTGAAAAACTTCATATAATTTAGAATAACATAAATGAAATATTACACCCATGTAAATATTGAAAAAATAATGATGTCATACTCATCTTTTAAATGAGAAGGTTTAAGCTTGATGTTGCCGTCCCACCTCCTCTGATCTAATTGTTTATCTTATCTGTAAGAAAGAAATAAACACTGACAGAAGGTGAAAAACTTCAAATAATTTGGAAAAACATAAATGAAATATTACAACCATGTAAATATTGAAAAAAATAATGTATACTCATCCTTTACATGAGAAGGTTTAAGCTTGATGTTGCCCTCCATCCTCCTCTGATCTAATTGTTTATCTTATCTGTAAAAAAGAAAAAAATGCTGACAGAAAGTGAAAAACTTCATATGATTTGGAATAACATAAATGAAATATTACACCCATGTAAATATTGAAAAAATAATGATGTCATACTCATCTTTTAAATGAGAAGGTTTGAGCTTGATGTTGCCGTCCCACCTCCTCCCCTCCTCTCCTCTGATCTAATTGTTTATCTTATCTGTAAAAAAGAAATAAACGCTGACAGAAAGTGATAAACTTCATATAATTTGGAAAAACATAAATGAAATATTACAACCATGTAAATATTGAAAAAAATAATGTCATACTCATCCTTTACATGAGAAGGTTTAAGCTTGATGTTGCCCTCCCACCTCCTCTGATCTAATTGTTTATCTTACCTGTAAAAAAGAAATAAACGCTGACAGAAAGTGATAAACTTCATATAATTTAGAATAACATAAATGAAATATTACAACCATGTAAATATTGAAAAAATAATGATGTCATACTCATCTTTTAAATGAGAAGGTTTAAGCTTGATGTTGCCCTCCCACCTCCTCTGATCTACTTGTGTATCTTATCTGTAAAAAAGAAATAAACGCTGACAGAAAGTGAAAAACTTCATATAATTTAGAATAACATAAATGAAATATTACACCCATGTAAATATTGAAAAAATAATGATGTCATACTCATCTTTTAAATGAGAAGGTTTAAGCTTGATGTTGCCGTCCCACCTCCTCCCCTCCTCTCCTCTGACCTAATTGTTTATCTTATCTGTAAGAAAGAAATAAACACTGACAGAAGGTGAAAAACTTCAAATAATTTGGAAAAACATAAATAAAATATTACAACCATGTAAATATTGAAAAAAATAATGTCATACTCATCCTTTACATGAGAAGGTTTAAGCTTGATGTTGCCCTCCCACCTCCTCTGATCTAATTGTTTATCTTATCTGTAAAAAAGAAATAAACGCTGACAGAAAGTGATAAATTTCAAATAATTTGGAAAAACATAAATGAAATATTACTACCATGTAAATATTGAAAAAAATAATGTCATACTCATCCTTTACATGAGAAGGTTTAAGCTTGATGTTGCCCTCCCACCTCCTCTGATCTAATTGTTTATCTTATCTGTAAAAAAGAAAAAATCCTGACAGAAAGTGAAAAACTTCATATGATTTGGAATAACATAAATGAAATATTACACCCATGTAAATATTGAAAAAATAATGATGTCATACTCATCCTTTAAATGAGAAGATTTAAGCTTGATGTTTGCCTCCCACCTCCTCTGATCTAATTGTGTATCTTACCTGTAAAAAAGAAATAAACGCTGACAGAAAGTGAAAAACTTCATATAATTTAGAATAACATAAATGAAATATTACACCCATGTAAATATTGAAAAAATAATGATGTCATACTCATCTTTTAAATGAGAAGGTTTAAGCTTGATGTTGGCGTCCCACCTCCCCTCCTCTCCTCTGATCTAATTGTTTATCTTATCTGTGAAAAAGAAATAAACGCTGACAGAAAGTGATAAACTTCATATAATTTGGAAAAACATAAATACAATATTACAACCATGTAAATATTGAAAAAAATAATGTCATACTCATCCTTTACATGAGAAGGTTTAAGCTTGATGTTTGCCTCCCACCTCCTCTCATCTAATTGTGTATCTTACCTGTAAAAAAGAAATAAACACTGACAGAAGGTGAAAAACTTCATATGATTTGGAATAACATAAATTAAATATTACACCCATGTAAATATTGAAAAAATAATGATGTCATACTCATCTTTTAAATGAGAAGGTTTAAGCTTGATGTTGCCGTCCCACCTCCTCCCCTCCTCTCCTCTGATCTAATTGTTTATCTTATCTGTAAGAAAGAAATAAACACTGACAGAAGGTGAAAAACTTCAAATAATTTGGAAAAACATAAATGAAATATTACAACCATGTAAATATTGAAAAAAATAATGTCATACTCATCCTTTACATGAGAAGGTTTAAGCTTGATGTTGCCCTCCCACCTCCTCTGATCTAATTGTTTATCTTATCTGTAAAAAAGAAAAAAATGCTGACAGAAAGTGAAAAACTTCATATGATTTGGAATAACATAAATGAAATATTACACCCATGTAAATATTGAAAAAATAATGATGTCATACTCATCCTTTAAATGAGAAGATTTAAGCTTGATGTTTGCCTCCCACCTCCTCTGATCTAATTGTGTATCTTACCTGTAAAAAAGAAATAAACGCTGACAGAAAGTGAAAAACTTCATATAATTTAGAATAACATAAATGAAATATTACACCCATGTAAATATTGAAAAAATAATGATGTCATACTCATCTTTTAAATGAGAAGGTTTAAGCTTGATGTTGGCGTCCCACCTCCCCTCCTCTCCTCTGATCTAATTGTTTATCTTATCTGTGAAAAAGAAATAAACGCTGACAGAAAGTGATAAACTTCATATAATTTGGAAAAACATAAATACAATATTACAACCATGTAAATATTGAAAAAAATAATGTCATACTCATCCTTTACATGAGAAGGTTTAAGCTTGATGTTTGCCTCCCACCTCCTCTCATCTAATTGTGTATCTTACCTGTAAAAAAGAAATAAACACTGACAGAAGGTGAAAAACTTCATATGATTTGGAATAACATAAATTAAATATTACACCCATGTAAATATTGAAAAAATAATGATGTCATACTCATCTTTTAAATGAGAAGGTTTAAGCTTGATGTTGCCGTCCCACCTCCTCCCCTCCTCTCCTCTGATCTAATTGTTTATCTTATCTGTAAGAAAGAAATAAACACTGACAGAAGGTGAAAAACTTCAAATAATTTGGAAAAACATAAATGAAATATTACAACCATGTAAATATTGAAAAAAATAATGTCATACTCATCCTTTACATGAGAAGGTTTAAGCTTGATGTTGCCCTCCCACCTCCTCTGATCTAATTGTTTATCTTATCTGTAAAAAAGAAAAAAATGCTGACAGAAAGTGAAAAACTTCATATGATTTGGAATAACATAAATGAAATATTACACCCATGTAAATATTGAAAAAATAATGATGTCATACTCATCTTTTAAATGAGAAGGTTTAAGCTTGATGTTGCCGTCCCACCTCCTCCCCTCCTCTCCTCTGATCTAATTGTTTATCTTATCTGTAAAAAAGAAATAAACACTGACAGAAAGTGATAAACTTCATATAATTTGGAAAAACATAAATGAAATATTACAACCATGTAAATATTGAAAAAAATAATGTCATACTCATCTTTTAAATGAGAAGGTTTAAGCTTGATGTTTGCCTCCCACCTCCTCTCATCTAATTGTGTATCTTACCTGTAAAAAAGAAATAAACGCTGACAGAAAGTGAAAAACTTCATATAATTTAGAATAACATAAATGAAATATTACACCCATGTAAATATTGAAAAAATAATTATGTCATACTCATCCTTTAAATGAGAAGGTTTCAACTTAATGTTGCCCTCCCACCTCCTCCCCTCCCACCTCGATTATCCTCTCTGCAAACAACAAATAAACACAAAGTGAAAAACTTCATATGATTAAGAAAAAAATGTATTCCCTGAATTGAACTCACTACATTACAAGTGATTTACTTATAACACTGTAAATCTCAAATTAACTCAGTAGTTGCTGTAGTTTCATAACAACATTCCACCAACAACATAAGAGGATATCCTACTGCTGTCAACAGAAATGCTGTTTCTGAACCTTTCTCACATTCAATATAAAGTTTTCAAATGTTTCACACAAGTAAACTAAGTTAGTTAGCTGACAAGTATATAACTAGTAACTCCTAAGCTGTGAATCAACTCTACACTAGCTATTTAACACAATATCACACAAGAACAAGTTGATTTGAACATGTTTAGGGTCTGATGCTTGTTTACTTACTTGTTCTGCAGAGTTCAGTCTCGTGATGACGGGTGACGACAACGGACAAAATTTATCAGGACCGACTGCCGGAAAATGAAATGGTACGCCGAGACGTTTGACGCGAATAAAGGATCATGTGTACGAGAATGAGGAGTCAAATTTGATGGTCCGCATGAGAATTTAGGAAAGAAATACCAAAACCCCCTCTCTCAGGGCCATTTACAATATTGTACTAATATCCATCCAAAAATACATGTACACGTAAATATTTTTTAAACACTAGTGTCATCTTGGTCATTGTGTACTATGTGCAAACCTTCCCACGGAGAGGCCTGGTCACAAGCCTCTCTGGTCCAATACGAATTGGGTTGGACATGATTAGAGTTCAACTATTGTGTCCCACTGTCAAGGTGGAAGTTCAGTTCAACATTAAACATGACAGACACGGCGTTCTCCAACAACACAATGCATATCAAACATTAAACAGGAGAGACACGGCGGTCTGTAACACCATATTGCATATTTAGAAACATACATGGAGTTGAAGAGCTTTTAAAGACTAATTATGTTTCACTCACCAATTGTTGTGTCTGCTCACCCTGCAGGTTT
Source organism: Chaunax sp. Z400 (assembly GCA_037577475.1). NCBI lineage: Eukaryota > Metazoa > Chordata > Actinopteri > Lophiiformes > Chaunacidae > Chaunax > Chaunax sp. Z400. The sequence goes on along the minus strand of CM075197.1, from coordinate 7,714,342 downwards.
AGTGTAGTCTATGTTGCGTAGTCCGATATCCTCCATAGAACAAAATAATACTGACTATTGACGTCTGAGGAGATGCAATGATGTTGTCCTCCCACCTCCTGTCCACCTCTCCTCTGATCTACTCATTTATAGTATCTGTAAACAACTAAACACAAACAGAAAGTGAAAAACTTCATATAATTTGGAAAACCATAGAAGAAATATTAAACCCTATGTGAAAATTGAAAAAATCAATGAGGTCATACTCACATAATCCTTGAGAAGGTTTAAACTTGATGTTGCCCTCCCACCTCCTCCCCTCCTCTCCTCTGATCTAATTGTTTATCTTACCTGTAAAAAGAAAAAAATGCTGACAGAAAGTGAAAAACTTCATATGATTTGGAAAAACATAAATGAAATATTACAACCATGTAAATATTGAAAAAATAATGATGTCATACTCATCCTTTAAATGAGAAGGTTTCAACTTAATGTTGCCCTCCCACCTCCTCCCCTCCCACCTCGATTATCCTCTCTGCAAACAACAAATAAACACAAAGTGAAAAACTTCATATGATTAAGAAAAAAATGTATTCCCTGAATTGAACTCACTACATTACAAGTGATTTACTTATAACACTGTAAATCTCAAATTAACTCAGTAGTTGCTGTAGTTTCATAACAACATTCCACCAACAACATAAGAGGATATCCTACTGCTGTCAACAGAAATGCTGTTTCTGAACCTTTCTCACATTCAAAATAAAGTTTTCAAATGTTTCACACAAGTAAACTAAGTTAGTTAGCTGACAAGTATATAACTAGTAACTCCTAAGCTGTGAATCAACTCTACACTAGCTATTTAACACAATATCACACAAGAACAAGTTGATTTGAACATGTTTAGGGTCTGATGCTTGTTTACTTACTTGTTCTGCAGAGTTCAGTCTCGTGATGACGGGTGACGACAACGGACAAAATTTATCAGGACCGACTGCCGGAAAATGAAATGGTACGCCGAGACGTTTGACGCGAATAAAGGATCATGTGTACGAGAATAAGGAGTCAAATTTGATGGTCCGCATGAGAATTTAGGAAAGAAATACCAAAACCCCCTCTCTCAGGGCCATTTACAATATTGTACTAATATCCATCCAAAAATACATGTACACGTAAACCTTTTTTAAACACTAGTGTCACGTTGGTCATTGTGTACTATGTGCAAACCTTCCCACGGAGAGGCCTGGTCACAAGCCTCTCTGCTCCAATACGAATTGGGTTGGACATGATTAGAGTTCAACTATTGTGTCCCACTGTCAAGGTGGAAGTTCAGTTCAACATTAAACATGACAGACACGGCGGTCTCCAACAACACAATGCATATTAAACAGGAGAGACACGGCGGTCTGTAACACCATATTGCATATTTAGAAACATACATGGAGTTGAAGAGCTTTTAAAGACTAATTATGTTTCACTCACCAATTGTTGTGTCTGCTCACCCTGCAGGTTTAGTGTAGTCTATGTTGCGTAGTCCGATATCCTCCATAGAACAAAATAATACTGACTATTGACGTCTGAGGAGATGCAATGATGTTGTCCTCCCACCTCCTGTCCACCTCTCCTCTGATCTACTCATTTATAGTATCTGTAAACAACTAAACACAAACAGAAAGTGAAAAACTTCATATAATTTGGAAAACCATAGAAGAAATATTAAACCCTATGTGAAAATTGAAAAAATCAATGAGGTCATACTCACATAATCCTTGAGAAGGTTTAAACTTGATGTTGCCCTCCCACCTCCTCCCCTCCTCTCCTCTGATCTAATTGTTTATCTTACCTGTAAAAAGAAAAAAATGCTGACAGAAAGTGAAAAACTTCATATGATTTGGAAAAACATAAATGAAATATTACACCCATGTAAATATTGAAAAAATAATGATGTCATACTCATCTTTTAAATGAGAAGGTTTAAGCTTGATGTTTGCCTCCCACCTCCTCTCATCTAATTGTTTATCTTACCTGTAAAAAGAAATAAACGCTGACAGAAAGTGAAAAACTTCATATAATTTAGAATAACATAAATGAAATATTACACCCATGTAAATATTGAAAAAATAATTATGTCATACTCATCCTTTACATGAGAAGGTTTCAACTTAATGTTGCCCTCCCACCTCCTCCCCTCCCACCTCGATTATCCTCTCTGCAAACAACAAATAAACACAAAGTGAAAAACTTCATATGATTAAGAAAAAAACGTATTCCCTGAATTGAACTCACTACATTACAAGTGATTTACTTATAACACTGTAAATCTCAAATTAACTCAGTAGTTGCTGTAGTTTCATAACAACATTCCACCAACAACATAAGAGGATATCCTACTGCTGTCAACAGAAATGCTGTTTCTGAACCTTTCTCACATTCAATATAAAGTTTTCAAATGTTTCACACAAGTAAACTAAGTTAGTTAGCTGACAAGTATATAACTAGTAACTCCTAAGCTGTGAATCAACTCTACACTAGCTATTTAACACAATATCACACAAGAACAAGTTGATTTGAACATGATTAGGGTCTGATGCTTGTTTACTTACTTGTTCTGCAGAGTTCAGTCTCGTGATGACGGGTGACGACAACGGACAAAATTTATCAGGACCGACTGCCGGAAAATGAAATGGTACGCCGAGACGTTTGACGCGAATAAAGGATCATGTGTACGAGAATAAGGAGTCAAATTTGATGGTCCGCATGAGAATTTAGGAAAGAAATACCAAAACCCCCTCTCTCAGGGCCATTTACAATATTGTACTAATATCCATCCAAAAATACATGTACACGTAAATATTTTTTAAACACTAGTGTCATCTTGGTCATTGTGTACTATGTGCAAACCTTCCCACGGAGAGGCCTGGTCACAAGCCTCTCTGGTCCAATACGAATTGGGTTGGACATGATTAGAGTTCAACTATTGTGTCCCACTGTCAAGGTGGAAGTTCAGTTCAACATTAAACATGACAGACACGGCGTTCTCCAACAACACAATGCATATCAAACATTAAACAGGAGAGACACGGCGGTCTGTAACACCATATTGCATATTTAGAAACATACATGGAGTTGAAGAGCTTTTAAAGACTAATTATGTTTCACTCACCAATTGTTGTGTCTGCTCACCCTGCAGGTTTAGTGTAGTCTATGTTGCGTAGTCCGATATCCTCCATAGAACAAAATAATACTGACTATTGACGTCTGAGGAGATGCAATGATGTTGTCCTCCCACCTCCTGTCCACCTCTCCTCTGATCTACTCATTTATAGTATCTGTAAACAACTAAACACAAACAGAAAGTGAAAAACTTCATATAATTTGGAAAACCATAGAAGAAATATTAAACCCTATGTGAAAATTGAAAAAATCAATGAGGTCATACTCACATAATCCTTGAGAAGGTTTAAACTTGATGTTGCCCTCCCACCTCCTCCCCTCCTCTCCTCTGATCTAATTGTTTATCTTACCTGTAAAAAGAAAAAAATGCTGACAGAAAGTGAAAAACTTCATATGATTTGGAAAAACATAAATGAAATATTACACCCATGTAAATATTGAAAAAATAATGATGTCATACTCATCCTTTAAATGAGAAGGTTTCAACTTAATGTTGCCCTCCCACCTCCTCCCCTCCCACCTCGATTATCCTCTCTGCAAACAACAAATAAACACAAAGTGAAAAACTTCATATGATTAAGAAAAAAATGTATTCCCTGAATAGAACTCACTACATTACAAGTGATTTACTTATAACACTGTAAATCTCAAATTAACTCAGTAGTTGCTGTAGTTTCATAACAACATTCCACCAACAACATAAGAGGATATCCTACTGCTGTCAACAGAAATGCTGTTTCTGAACCTTTCTCACATTCAATATAAAGTTTTCAAATGTTTCACACAAGTAAACTAAGTTAGTTAGCTGACAAGTATATAACTAGTAACTCCTAAGCTGTGAATCAACTCTACACTAGCTATTTAACACAATATCACACAAGAACAAGTTGATTTGAACATGTTTAGGGTCTGATGCTTGTTTACTTACTTGTTCTGCAGAGTTCAGTCTCGTGATGACGGGTGACGACAACGGACAAAATTTATCAGGACCGACTGCCGGAAAATGAAATGGTACGCCGAGACGTTTGACGCGAATAAAGGATCATGTGTACGAGAATAAGGAGTCAAATTTGATGGTCCGCATGAGAATTTAGGAAAGAAATACCAAAACCCCCTCTCTCAGGGCCATTTACAATATTGTACTAATATCCATCCAAAAATACATGTACACGTAAACCTTTTTTAAACACTAGTGTCACGTTGGTCATTGTGTACTATGTGCAAACCTTCCCACGGAGAGGCCTGGTCACAAGCCTCTCTGGTCCAATACGAATTGGGTTGGACATGATTAGAGTTCAACTATTGTGTCCCACTGTCAAGGTGGAAGTTCAGTTCAACATTAAACATGACAGACACGGCGTTCTCCAACAACACAATGCCTATTAAACAGGAGAGACACGGCGGTCTGTAACACCATATTGCATATTTAGAAACATACATGGAGTTGAAGAGCTTTGAAAGACTAATTATGTTTCACTCACCAATTGTGTGTCTGCTCACCCTGCAGGTTTAGTGTAGTCTATGTTAGGTAGTCCGATATCCTCCATAGAACAAAATAATACTGACTATTGACGTCTGAGGAGATGCAATGATATTGTCCTCCCACCTCCTGTCCACCTCTCCTCTGATCTACTCATTTATAGTATCTGTAAACAACTAAACACAAACAGAAAGTGAAAAACTTCATATAATTTGGAAAACCATAGAAGAAATATTAAACCCTATGTGAAAATTGAAAAAATCAATGAGGTCATACTCACATAATCCTTGAGAAGGTTTAAACTTGATGTTGCCCTCCCACCTCCTCCCCTCCTCTCCTCTGATCTAATTGTTTATCTTACCTGTAAAAAGAAAAAAATGCTGACAGAAAGTGAAAAACTTCATATGATTTGGAAAAACATAAATGAAATATTACACCCATGTAAATATTGAAAAAATAATGATGTCATACTCATCTTTTAAATGAGAAGGTTTAAGCTTGATGTTGCCGTCCCACCTCCTCTGATCTTATTGTTTATCTTATCTGTAAAAAAGAAAAAAATGCTGACAGAAAGTGAAAAACTTCATATGATTTGGAAAAACATGAATGAAATATTACAACCATGTAAATATTGAAAAAATAATGATGTCATACTCATCCTTTAAATGAGAAGGTTTAAGCTTGATGTTGCCGTCCCACCTCCTCCCCTCCTCTCCTCTGATCTACTTGTTTATCTTATCTGTAAAAAAGAAATAAACGCTGACAGAAAGTGAAAAACTTCATATAATTTCGAAAAAAATAAATGAAATATTACACCCATGTAAATATTGAAAAAATAATGATGTCATACTCATCCTTTAAATGAGAAGGTTTCAACTTAATGTTGCCCTCCCACCTCCTCCCCTCCCACCTCGATTATCCTCTCTGCAAACAACAAATAAACACAAAGTGAAAAACTTCATATGATTAAGAAAAAAACGTATTCCCTGAATTGAACTCACTACATTACAAGTGATTTACTTATAACACTGTAAATCTCAAATTAACTCAGTAGTTGCTGTAGTTTCATAACAACATTCCACCAACAACATAAGAGGATATCCTACTGCTGTCAACAGAAATTCTGTTTCTGAACCTTTCTCACATTCAAAATAAAGTTTTCAAATGTTTCACACAAGTAAACTAAGTTAGTTAGCTGACAAGTATATAACTAGTAACTCCTAAGCTGTGAATCAACTCTACACTAGCTATTTAACACAATATCACACAAGAACAAGTTGATTTGAACATGTTTAGGGTCTGATGCTTGTTTACTTACTTGTTCTGCAGAGTTCAGTCTCGTGATGACGGGTGACGACAACGGACAAAATTTATCAGGACCGACTGCCGGAAAATGAAATGGTACGCCGAGACGTTTGACGCGAATAAAGGATCATGTGTACGAGAATAAGGAGTCAAATTTGATGGTCCGCATGAGAATTTAGGAAAGAAATACCAAAACCCCCTCTCTCAGGGCCATTTACAATATTGTACTAATATCCATCCAAAAATACATGTACACGTAAACCTTTTTTAAACACTAGTGTCATCTTGGTCATTGTGTACTATGTGCAAACCTTCCCATGGAGAGGCCTGGTCACAAGCCTCTCTGGTCCAATACGAATTGGGTTGGACATGATTAGAGTTCAACTATTGTGTCCCACTGTCAAGGTGGAAGTTCAGTTCAACATTAAACATGACAGACACGGCGTTCTCCAACAACACAATGCATATCAAACATTAAACAGGAGAGACACGGCGGTCTGTAACACCATATTGCATATTTAGAAACATACATGGAGTTGAAGAGCTTTTAAAGACTAATTATGTTTCACTCACCAATTGTTGTGTCTGCTCACCCTGCAGGTTTAGTGTAGTCTATGTTGCGTAGTCCGATATCCTCCATAGAACAAAATAATACTGACTATTGACGTCTGAGGAGATGCAATGATATTGTCCTTCCACCTCCTGTCCACCTCTCCTCTGATCTACTCATTTATAGTATCTGTAAACAACTAAAGACAGACAGAAAGTGAAAAACTTCATATAATTTGGAAAACCATAGAAGAAATATTAAACCCTATGTGAAAATTGAAAAAATCAATGAGGTCATACTCACATAATCCTTGAGAAGGTTTAAACTTGATGTTGCCCTCCCACCTCCTCCCCTCCTCTCCTCTGATCTAATTGTTTATCTTACCTGTAAAAAGAAAAAAATGCTGACAGAAAGTGAAAAACTTCATATGATTTGGAAAAACATAAATGAAATATTACAACCATGTAAATATTGAAAAAATAATGATGTCATACTCATCCTTTAAATGAGAAGGTTTCAACTTAATGTTGCCCTCCCACCTCCTCCCCTCCCACCTCGATTATCCTCTCTGCAAACAACAAATAAACACAAAGTGAAAAACTTCATATGATTAAGAAAAAAATGTATTCCCTGAATTGAACTCACTACATTACAAGTGATTTACTTATAACACTGTAAATCTCAAATTAACTCAGTAGTTGCTGTAGTTTCATAACAACATTCCACCAACAACATAAGAGGATATCCTACTGCTGTCAACAGAAATGCTGTTTCTGAACCTTTCTCACATTCAAAATAAAGTTTTCAAATGTTTCACACAAGTAAACTAAGTTAGTTAGCTGACAAGTATATAACTAGTAACTCCTAAGCTGTGAATCAACTCTACACGAGCTATTTAACACAATATCACACAAGAACAAGTTGATTTGAACATGTTTAGGGTCTGATGCTTGTTTACTTACTTGTTCTGCAGAGTTCAGTCTCGTGATGACGGGTGACGACAACGGACAAAATTTATCAGGACCGACTGCCGGAAAATGAAATGGTACGCCGAGACGTTTGACGCGAATAAAGGATCATGTGTACGAGAATAAGGAGTCAAATTTGATGGTCCGCATGAGAATTTAGGAAAGAAATACCAAAACCCCCTCTCTCAGGGCCATTTACAATATTGTACTAATATCCATCCAAAAATACATGTACACGTAAACCTTTTTTAAACACTAGTGTCACGTTGGTCATTGTGTACTATGTGCAAACCTTCCCACGGAGAGGCCTGGTCACAAGCCTCTCTGCTCCAATACGAATTGGGTTGGACATGATTAGAGTTCAACTATTGTGTCCCACTGTCAAGGTGGAAGTTCAGTTCAACATTAAACATGACAGACACGGCGGTCTCCAACAACACAATGCATATTAAACAGGAGAGACACGGCGGTCTGTAGCACCATATTGCATATTTAGAAACATACATGGAGTTGAAGAGCTTTTAAAGACTAATTATGTTTCACTCACCAATTGTGTGTCTGCTCACCCTGCAGGTTAAGTGTAGTCTATGTTGCGTAGTCCGATATCCTCCATAGAACAAAATAATACTGACTATTGACGTCTGAGGAGATGCAATGATATTGTCCTCCCACCTCCTGTCCACCTCTCCTCTGATCTACTCATTTATAATATCTGTAAACAACTAAACACAAACAGAAAGTGAAAAACTTCATATAATTTGGAAAACCATAGAAGAAATATTAAACCCTATGTGAAAATTGAAAAAATCAATGAGGTCATACTCACATAATCCTTGAGAAGGTTTAAGCTTGATGTTGCCCTCCCACCTCCTCCCCTCCTCTCCTCTGATCTAATTGTTTATCTTACCTGTAAAAAGAAAAAAATGCTGACAGAAAGTGAAAAACTTCATATGATTTGGAATAACATAAATGAAATATTACACCCATGTAAATATTGAAAAAATAATGATGTCATACTCATCTTTTAAATGAGAAGGTTTAAGCTTGATGTTGCCGTCCCACCTCCTCCCCTCCTCTCCTCTGATCTAATTGTTTATCTCATCTGTAAAAAAGAAACAAATGCTGACAGAAAGTGATAAACTTCATATAATTTGGAAAAACATAAATACAATATTACAACCATGTAAATATTGAAAAAAATAATGTCATACTCATCCTTTACATGAGAAGGTTTAAGCTTGATGTTTGCCTCCCACCTCCTCTGATCTAATTGTGTATCTTACCTGTAAAAAAGAAATAAACGCTGACAGAAAGTGAAAAACTTCATATAATTTGGAAAACCATAGAAGAAATATTAAACCCTATGTGAAAATTGAAAAAATCAATGAGGTCATACTCACATAATCCTTGAGAAGGTTTAAACTTGATGTTGCCCTCCCACCTCCTCCCCTCCTCTCCTCTGATCTAATTGTTTATCTTACCTGTAAAAAGAAAAAAATGCTGACAGAAAGTGAAAAACTTCATATGATTTAGAATAACATAAATGAAATATTACAACCATGTAAATATTGAAAAAATAATGTCATACTCATCTTTTAAATGAGAAGGTTTAAGCTTGATGTTTGCCTCCCACCTCCTCTCATCTAATTGTGTATCTTACCTGTAAAAAAGAAATAAACGCTAACAGAAAGTGAAAAACTTCATATAATTTAGAATAACATAAATGAAATATTACACCCATGTAAATATTGAAAAAATAATGATGTCATACTCATCCTTTAAATGAGAAGGTTTCAACTTAATGTTGCCCTCCCACCTCCTCCCCTCCCACCTCGATTATCCTCTCTGCAAACAACAAATAAACACAAAGTGAAAAACTTCATATGATTAAGAAAAAAATGTATTCCCTGAATTGAACTCACTACATTACAAGTGATTTACTTATAACACTGTAAATCTCAAATTAACTCAGTAGTTGCTGTAGTTTCATAACAACATTCCACCAACAACATAAGAGGATATCCTACTGCTGTCAACAGAAATGCTGTTTCTGAACCTTTCTCACATTCAATATAAAGTTTTCAAATGTTTCACACAAGTAAACTAAGTTAGTTAGCTGACAAGTATATAACTAGTAACTCCTAAGCTGTGAATCAACTCTACACTAGCTATTTAACACAATATCACACAAGAACAAGTTGATTTGAACATGTTTAGGGTCTGATGCTTGTTTACTTACTTGTTCTGCAGAGTTCAGTCTCGTGATGACGGGTGACGACAACGGACAAAATTTATCAGGACCGACTGCCGGAAAATGAAATGGTACGCCGAGACGTTTGACGCGAATAAAGGATCATGTGTACGAGAATAAGGAGTCAAATTTGATGGTCCGCATGAGAATTTAGGAAAGAAATACCAAAACCCCCTCTCTCAGGGCCATTTACAATATTGTACTAATATCCATCCAAAAATACATGTACACGTAAACCTTTTTTAAATACTAGTGTCACGTTGGTCATTGTGTACTCTGTGCAAACCTTCCCACGGAGAGGCCCGGTCACAAGCCTCTCTGCTCCAATACGAATTGGGTTGGACATGATTAGAGTTCAACTATTGTGTCCCACTGTCAAGGTGGAAGTTCAGTTCAACATTAAACATGACAGACACGGCGGTCTCCAACAACACAATGCATATCAAACATTAAACAGGAGAGACACGGCGGTCTGTAACACCATATTGCATATTTAGAAACATACATGGAGTTGAAGAGCTTTTAAAGACTAATTATGTTTCACTCACCAATTGTTGTGTCTGCTCACCCTGCAGGTTTAGTGTAGTCTATGTTGCGTAGTCCGATATCCTCCATAGAACAAAATAATACTGACTATTGACGTCTGAGGAGATGCAATGATATTGTCCTCCCACCTCCTGTCCACCTCTCCTCTGATCTACTCATTTATAGTATCTGTAAACAACTAAACACAAACAGAAAGTGAAAAACTTCATATAATTTGGAAAACCATAGAAGAAATATTAAACCCTATGTGAAAATTGAAAAAATCAATGAGGTCATACTCACATAATCCTTGAGAAGGTTTAAACTTGATGTTGCCCTCCCACCTCCTCCCCTCCTCTCCTCTGATCTAATTGTTTATCTTACCTGTAAAAAGAAAAAAATGCTGACAGAAAGTGAAAAACTTCATATGATTTGGAAAAACATAAATGAAATATTACAACCATGTAAATATTGAAAAAATAATGATGTCATACTCATCCTTTAAATGAGAAGGTTTCAACTTAATGTTGCCCTCCCACCTCCTCCCCTCCCATCTCGATTATCCTCTCTGCAAACAACAAATAAACACAAAGTGAAAAACTTCATATGATTAAGAAAAAAATGTATTCCCTGAATTGAACTCACTACATTACAAGTGATTTACTTATAACACTGTAAATCTCAAATTAACTCAGTAGTTGCTGTAGTTTCATAACAACATTCCACCAACAACATAAGAGGATATCCTACTGCTGTCAACAGAAATGCTGTTTCTGAACCTTTCTCACATTCAAAATAAAGTTTTCAAATGTTTCACACAAGTAAACTAAGTTAGTTAGCTGACAAGTATATAACTAGTAACTCCTAAGCTGTGAATCAACTCTACACTAGCTATTTAACACAATATCACACAAGAACAAGTTGATTTGAACATGTTTAGGGTCTGATGCTTGTTTACTTACTTGTTCTGCAGAGTTCAGTCTCGTGATGACGGGTGACGACAACGGACAAAATTTATCAGGACCGACTGCCGGAAAATGAAATGGTACGCCGAGACGTTTGACGCGAATAAAGGATCATGTGTACGAGAATAAGGAGTCAAATTTGATGGTCCGCATGAGAATTTAGGAAAGAAATACCAAAACCCCCTCTCTCAGGGCCATTTACAATATTGTACTAATATCCATCCAAAAATACATGTACACGTAAACCTTTTTTAAACACTAGTGTCACGTTGGTCATTGTGTACTATGTGCAAACCTTCCCACGGAGAGGCCTGGTCACAAGCCTCTCTGGTCCAATACGAATTGGGTTGGACATGATTAGAGTTCAACTATTGTGTCCCACTGTCAAGGTGGAAGTTCAGTTCAACATTAAACATGACAGACACGGCGGTCTCCAACAACACAATGCCTATTAAATAGGAGAGACACGGCGGTCTCCAACAACACAATGCCTATTAAACAGGAGAGACACGGCGGTCTGTAACACCATATTGCATATTTAGAAACATACATGGAGTTGAAGAGCTTTTAAAGACTAATTATGTTTCACTCACCAATTGTGTGTCTGCTCACCCTGCAGGTTAAGTGTAGTCTATGTTGCGTAGTCCGATATCCTCCATAGAACAAAATAATACTGACTATTGACGTCTGAGGAGATGCAATGATATTGTCCTCCCACCTCCTGTCCACCTCTCCTCTGATCTACTCATTTATAGTATCTGTAAACAACTAAACACAAACAGAAAGTGAAAAACTTCATATGATTTGGAATAACATAAATGAAATATTACACCCATGTAAATATTGAAAAAATAATGATGTCATACTCATCTTTTAAATGAGAAGGTTTAAGCTTGATGTTGCCGTCCCACCTCCTCCCCTCCTCTCCTCTGATCTAATTGTTTATCTTATCTGTAAAAAAGAAATAAACACTGACAGAAAGTGATAAACTTCATATAATTTGGAAAAACATAAATGAAATATTACAACCATGTAAATATTGAAAAAAATAATGTCATACTCATCCTTTACATGAGAAGGTTTAAGCTTGATGTTGCCCTCCCACCTCCTCTGATCTAATTGTGTATCTTACCTGTAAAAAAGAAATAAACGCTGACAGAAAGTGAAAAACTTCATATAATTTTGAAAAAAATAAATGAAATATTACACCCATGTAAATATTGAAAAAATAATGATGTCATACTCATCCTTTAAATGAGAAGGTTTCAACTTAATGTTGCCCTCCCACCTCCTCCCCTCCCACCTCGATTATCCTCTCTGCAAACAACAAATAAACACAAAGTGAAAAACTTCATATGATTAAGAAAAAAATGTATTCCCTGAATTGAACTCACTACATTACAAGTGATTTACTTATAACACTGTAAATCTCAAATTAACTCAGTAGTTGCTGTAGTTTCATAACAACATTCCACCAACAACATAAGAGGATATCCTACTGCTGTCAACAGAAATGCTGTTTCTGAACCTTCTCACATTCAAAATAAAGTTTTCAAATGTTTCACACAAGTAAACTAAGTTAGTTAGCTGACAAGTATATAACTAGTAACTCCTAAGCTGTGAATCAACTCTACACTAGCTATTTAACACAATATCACACAAGAACAAGTTGATTTGAACATGTTTAGGGTCTGATGCTTGTTTACTTACTTGTTCTGCAGAGTTCAGTCTCGTGATGACGGGTGACGACAACGGACAAAATTTATCAGGACCGACTGCCGGAAAATGAAATGGTACGCCGAGACGTTTGACGCGAATAAAGGATCATGTGTACGAGAATGAGGAGTCAAATTTGATGGTCCGCATGAGAATTTAGGAAAGAAATACCAAAACCCCCTCTCTCAGGGCCATTTACAATATTGTACTAATATCCATCCAAAAATACATGTACACGTAAACCTTTTTTAAACACTAGTGTCACGTTGGTCATTGTGTACTGTGTGCAAACCTTCCCACGGAGAGGCCTGGTCACAAGCCTCTCTGCTCCAATACGAATTGGGTTGGACATGATTAGAGTTCAACTATTGTTTCCCACTGTCAAGGTGGAAGTTCAGTTCAACATTAAACATGACAGACACGGCGGTCTCCAACAACACAATGCCTATTAAACAGGAGAGACACGGCGGTCTCCAACAACACAATGCCTATTAAACAGGAGAGACACGGCGGTCTCCAACAACACAATGCATATTAAACAGGAGAGACACGGCGGTCTGTAACACCATATTGCATATTTAGAAACATACATGGAGTTGAAGAGCTTTTAAAGACTAATTATGTTTCACTCACCAATTGTGTGTCTGCTCACCCTGCAGGTTTAGTGTAGTCTATGTTGCGTAGTCCGATATCCTCCATAGAACAAAATAATACTGACTATTGACGTCTGAGGAGATGCAATGATATTGTCCTCCCACCTCCTGTCCACCTCTCCTCTGATCTACTCATTTATAGTATCTGTAAACAACTAAACACAAACAGAAAGTGAAAAACTTCATATAATTTGGAAAACCATAGAAGAAATATTAAACCCTATGTGAAAATTGAAAAAATCAATGAGGTCATACTCACATAATCCTTGAGAAGGTTTAAACTTGATGTTGCCCTCCCACCTCCTCCCCTCCTCTCCTCTGATCTAATTGTTTATCTTACCTGTAAAAAGAAAAAAATGCTGACAGAAAGTGAAAAACTTCATATGATTTGGAATAACATAAATGAAATATTACACCCATGTAAATATTGAAAAAATAATGATGTCATACTCATCCTTTAAATGAGAAGGTTTCAACTTAATGTTGCCCTCCCACCTCCTCCCCTCCCACCTCGATTATCCTCTCTGCAAACAACAAATAAACACAAAGTGAAAAACTTCATATGATTAAGAAAAAAATGTATTCCCTGAATTGAACTCACTACATTACAAGTGATTTACTTATAACACTGTAAATCTCAAATTAACTCAGTAGTTGCTGTAGTTTCATAACAACATTCCACCAACAACATAAGAGGATATCCTACTGCTGTCAACAGAAATTCTGTTTCTGAACCTTTCTCACATTCAAAATAAAGTTTTCAAATGTTTCACACAAGTAAACTAAGTTAGTTAGCTGACAAGTATATAACTAGTAACTCCTAAGCTGTGAATCAACTCTACACTAGCTATTTAACACAATATCACACAAGAACAAGTTGATTTGAACATGTTTAGGGTCTGATGCTTGTTTACTTACTTGTTCTGCAGAGTTCAGTCTCGTGATGACGGGTGACGACAACGGACAAAATTTATCAGGACCGACTGCCGGAAAATGAAATGGTACGCCGAGACGTTTGACGCGAATAAAGGATCATGTGTACGAGAATAAGGAGTCAAATTTGATGGTCCGCATGAGAATTTACGACAGAAATACCAAAACCCCCTCTCTCAGGGCCATTTACAATATTGTACTAATATCCATCCAAAAATACATGTACACGTAAACCTTTTTTAAACACTAGTGTCACGTTGGTCATTGTGTACTATGTGCAAACCTTCCCACGGAGAGGCCTGGTCACAAGCCTCTCTGGTCCAATACGAATTGGGTTGGACATGATTAGAGTTCAACTATTGTGTCCCACTGTCAAGGTGGAAGTTCAGTTCAACATTAAACATGACAGACACGGCGTTCTCCAACAACACAATGCATATCAAACATCAAACAGGAGAGACACGGCGGTCTGTAACACCATATTGCATATTTAGAAACATACATGGAGTTGAAGAGCTTTTAAAGACTAATTATGTTTCACTCACCAATTGTTGTGTCTGCTCACCCTGCAGGTTTAGTGTAGTCTATGTTGCGTAGTCCGATATCCTCCATAGAACAAAATAATACTGACTATTGACGTCTGAGGAGATGCAATGATATTGTCCTCCCACCTCCTGTCCACCTCTCCTCTGATCTACTCATTTATAGTATCTGTAAACAACTAAACACAAACAGAAAGTGAAAAACTTCATATAATTTGGAAAACCATAGAAGAAATATTAAACCCTATGTGAAAATTGAAAAAATCAATGAGGTCATACTCACATAATCCTTGAGAAGGTTTAAACTTGATGTTGCCCTCCCACCTCCTCCCCTCCTCTCCTCTGATCTAATTGTTTATCTTACCTGTAAAAAGAAAAAAATGCTGACAGAAAGTGAAAAACTTCATATGATTTGGAAAAACATAAATGAAATATTACACCCATGTAAATATTGAAAAAATAATGATGTCATACTCATCTTTTAAATGAGAAGGTTTAAGCTTGATGTTGCCGTCCCACCTCCTCCCCTCCTCTGCTCTGATATAATTGTTTATCTTATCTGTAAAAAAGAAAAAAATGCTGACAGAAAGTGAAAAACTTCATATGATTTGGAAAAACATGAATGAAATATTACAACCATGTAAATATTGAAAAAATAATGATGTCATACTCATCCTTTAAATGAGAAGGTTTAAGCTTGATGTTGCCGTCCCACCTCCTCCCCTCCTCTCCTCTGATCTAATTGTGTATCTTACCTGTAAAAAAGAAATAAACGCTGACAGAAAGTGAAAAACTTCATATAATTTCGAAAAAAATAAATGAAATATTACACCCATGTAAATATTGAAAAAATTATGATGTCATACTCATCCTTTAAATGAGAAGGTTTCAACTTAATGTTGCCCTCCCACCTCCTCCCCTCCCACCTCGATTATCCTCTCTGCAAACAACAAATAAACACAAAGTGAAAAACTTCATATGATTAAGAAAAAAACGTATTCCCTGAATTGAACTCACTACATTACAAGTGATTTACTTATAACACTGTAAATCTCAAATTAACTCAGTAGTTGCTGTAGTTTCATAACAACATTCCACCAACAACATAAGAGGATATCCTACTGCTGTCAACAGAAATTCTGTTTCTGAACCTTTCTCACATTCAAAATAAAGTTTTCAAATGTTTCACACAAGTAAACTAAGTTAGTTAGCTGACAAGTATATAACTAGTAACTCCTAAGCTGTGAATCAACTCTACACTAGCTATTTAACACAATATCACACAAGAACAAGTTGATTTGAACATGTTTAGGGTCTGATGCTTGTTTACTTACTTGTTCTGCAGAGTTCAGTCTCGTGATGACGGGTGACGACAACGGACAAAATTTATCAGGACCGACTGCCGGAAAATGAAATGGTACGCCGAGACGTTTGACGCGAATAAAGGATCATGTGTACGAGAATAAGGAGTCAAATTTGATGGTCCGCATGAGAATTTAGGAAAGAAATACCAAAACCCCCTCTCTCAGGGCCATTTACAATATTGTACTAATATCCATCCAAAAATACATGTACACGTAAACCTTTTTTAAACACTAGTGTCACGTTGGTCATTGTGTACTATGTGCAAACCT
The DNA here is from genome assembly GCA_037577475.1 of Chaunax sp. Z400. Lineage (NCBI taxonomy): Eukaryota > Metazoa > Chordata > Actinopteri > Lophiiformes > Chaunacidae > Chaunax > Chaunax sp. Z400. The sequence goes on along the minus strand of CM075197.1, from coordinate 7,697,667 downwards.
TCCCACGGAGAGGCCTGGTCACAAGCCTCTCTGGTCCAATACGAATTGGGTTGGACATGATTAGAGTTCAACTATTGTGTCCCACTGTCAAGGTGGAAGTTCAGTTCAACATTAAACATGACAGACACGGCGGTCTCCAACAACACAATGCATATCAAACATTAAACAGGAGAGACACGGCGGTCTGTAGCACCATATTGCATATTTAGAAACATACATGGAGTTGAAGAGCTTTTAAAGACTAATTATGTTTCACTCACCAATTGTTGTGTCTGCTCACCCTGCAGGTTTAGTGTAGTCTATGTTGCGTAGTCCGATATCCTCCATAGAACAAAATAATACTGACTATTGACGTCTGAGGAGATGCAATGATATTGTCCTCCCACCTCCTGTCCACCTCTCCTCTGATCTACTCATTTATAGTATCTGTAAACAACTAAACACAAACAGAAAGTGAAAAACTTCATATAATTTGGAAAACCATAGAAGAAATATTAAACCCTATGTGAAAATTGAAAAAATCAATGAGGTCATACTCACATAATCCTTGAGAAGGTTTAAACTTGATGTTGCCCTCCCACCTCCTCCCCTCCTCTCCTCTGATCTAATTGTTTATCTTACCTGTAAAAAGAAAAAAATGCTGACAGAAAGTGAAAAACTTCATATGATTTGGAAAAACATAAATGAAATATTACAACCATGTAAATATTGAAAAAATAATGATGTCATACTCATCCTTTAAATGAGAAGGTTTCAACTTAATGTTGCCCTCCCACCTCCTCCCCTCCCACCTCGATTATCCTCTCTGCAAACAACAAATAAACACAAAGTGAAAAACTTCATATGATTAAGAAAAAAATTTATTCCCTGAATTGAACTCACTACATTACAAGTGATTTACTTATAACACTGTAAATCTCAAATTAACTCAGTAGTTGCTGTAGTTTCATAACAACATTCCACCAACAACATAAGAGGATATCCTACTGCTGTCAACAGAAATGCTGTTTCTGAACCTTTCTCACATTCAAAATAAAGTTTTCAAATGTTTCACACAAGTAAACTAAGTTAGTTAGCTGACAAGTATATAACTAGTAACTCCTAAGCTGTGAATCAACTCTACACTAGCTATTTAACACAATATCACACAAGAACAAGTTGATTTGAACATGTTTAGGGTCTGATGCTTGTTTACTTACTTGTTCTGCAGAGTTCAGTCTCGTGATGACGGGTGACGACAACGGACAAAATTTATCAGGACCGACTGCCGGAAAATGAAATGGTACGCCGAGACGTTTGACGCGAATAAAGGATCATGTGTACGAGAATAAGGAGTCAAATTTGATGGTCCGCATGAGAATTTAGGAAAGAAATACCAAAACCCCCTCTCTCAGGGCCATTTACAATATTGTACTAATATCCATCCAAAAATACATGTACACGTAAACCTTTTTTAAACACTAGTGTCACGTTGGTCATTGTGTACTATGTGCAAACCTTCCCACGGAGAGGCCCGGTCACAAGCCTCTCTGCTCCAATACGAATTGGGTTGGACATGATTAGAGTTCAACTATTGTGTCCCACTGTCAAGGTGGAAGTTCAGTTCAACATTAAACATGACAGACACGGCGGTCTCCAACAACACAATGCATATTAAACAGGAGAGACACGGCGGTCTGTAACACCATATTGCATATTTAGAAACATACATGGAGTTGAAGAGCTTTTAAAGACTAATTATGTTTCACTCACCAATTGTGTGTCTGCTCACCCTGCAGGTTAAGTGTAGTCTATGTTGCGTAGTCCGATATCCTCCATAGAACAAAATAATACTGACTATTGACGTCTGAGGAGATGCAATGATATTGTCCTCCCACCTCCTGTCCACCTCTCCTCTGATCTACTCATTTATAATATCTGTAAACAACTAAACACAAACAGAAAGTGAAAAACTTCATATAATTTGGAAAACCATAGAAGAAATATTAAACCCTATGTGAAAATTGAAAAAATCAATGAGGTCATACTCACATAATCCTTGAGAAGGTTTAAGCTTGATGTTGCCCTCCCACCTCCTCTGATCTAATTGTTTATCTTACCTGTAAAAAGAAAAAAATGCTGACAGAAAGTGAAAAACTTCATATGATTTGGAATAACATAAATGAAATATTACACCCATGTAAATATTGAAAAAATAATGATGTCATACTCATCTTTTAAATGAGAAGGTTTAAGCTTGATGTTTGCCTCCCACCTCCTCCCCTCCTCTCCTCTGATCTAATTGTTTATCTCATCTGTAAAAAAGAAACAAACGCTGACAGAAAGTGATAAACTTCATATAATTTGGAAAAACATAAATGAAATATTACAACCATGTAAATATTGAAAGAAATAATGTCATACTCATCCTTTACATGAGAAGGTTTAAGCTTGATGTTGCCCTCCCACCTCCTCTGATCTAATTGTGTATCTTACCTGTAAAAAAGAAATAAACGCTGACAGAAAGTGAAAAACTTCATATAATTTCGAAAAAAATAAATGAAATATTACACCCATGTAAATATTGAAAAAATAATGATGTCATACTCATCCTTTAAATGAGAAGGTTTCAACTTAATGTTGCCCTCCCACCTCCTCCCCTCCCACCTCGATTATCCTCTCTGCAAACAACAAATAAACACAAAGTGAAAAACTTCATATGATTAAGAAAAAAATGTATTCCCTGAATTGAACTCACTACATTACAAGTGATTTACTTATAACACTGTAAATCTCAAATTAACTCAGTAGTTGCTGTAGTTTCATAACAACATTCCACCAACAACATAAGAGGATATCCTACTGCTGTCAACAGAAATGCTGTTTCTGAACCTTTCTCACATTCAAAATAAAGTTTTCAAATGTTTCACACAAGTAAACTAAGTTAGTTAGCTGACAAGTATATAACTAGTAACTCCTAAGCTGTGAATCAACTCTACACTAGCTATTTAACACAATATCACACAAGAACAAGTTGATTTGAACATGTTTAGGGTCTGATGCTTGTTTACTTACTTGTTCTGCAGAGTTCAGTCTCGTGATGACGGGTGACGACAACGGACAAAATTTATCAGGACCGACTGCCGGAAAATGAAATGGTACGCCGAGACGTTTGACGCGAATAAAGGATCATGTGTACGAGAATAAGGAGTCAAATTTGATGGTCTGCATGAGAATTTAGGAAAGAAATACCAAAACCCCCTCTCTCAGGGCCATTTACAATATTGTACTAATATCCATCCAAAAATACATGTACACGTAAACCTTTTTTAAACACTAGTGTCATCTTGGTCATTGTGTACTATGTGCAAACCTTCCCACGGAGAGGCCTGGTCACAAGCCTCTCTGCTCCAATACGAATTGGGTTGGACATGATTAGAGTTCAACTATTGTGTCCCACTGTCAAGGTGGAAGTTCAGTTCAACATTAAACATGACAGACACGGCGGTCTCCAACAACACAATGCATATCAAACATTAAACAGGAGAGACACGGCGGTCTGTAACACCATATTGCATATTTAGAAACATACATGGAGTTGAAGAGCTTTTAAAGACTAATTATGTTTCACTCACCAATTGTGTGTCTGCTCACCCTGCAGGTTTAGTGTAGTCTATGTTGCGTAGTCTGATATCCTCCATAGAACAAAATAATACTGACTATTGACGTCTGAGGAGATGCAATGATATTGTCCTCCCACCTCCTGTCCACCTCTCCTCTGATCTACTCATTTATAGTATCTGTAAACAACTAAACACAAACAGAAAGTGAAAAACTTCATATGATTTGGAAAACCATAGAAGAAATATTAAACCCTATGTGAAAATTGAAAAAATCAATGAGGTCATACTCACATAATCCTTGAGAAGGTTTAAACTTGATGTTGCCCTCCCACCTCCTCCCCTCCTCTCCTCTGATCTAATTGTTTATCTTACCTGTAAAAAGAAAAAAATGCTGACAGAAAGTGAAAAACTTTAAATAATTTGGAAAAACATAAATGAAATATTACAACCATGTAAATATTGAAAAAATAATGATGTCATACTCATCTTTTAAATGAGGAGGTTTAAGCTTGATGTTGCCGTCCCACCTCCTCCCCTCCCACCTCGATTATCCTCTCTGCAAACAACAAATAAACACAAAGTGAAAAACTTCATATGATTAAGAAAAAAATGTATTCCCTGAATTGAACTCACTACATTACAAGTGATTTACTTATAACACTGTAAATCTCAAATTAACTCAGTAGTTGCTGTAGTTTCATAACAACATTCCACCAACAACATAAGAGGATATCCTACTGCTGTCAACAGAAATGCTGTTTCTGAACCTTTCTCACATTCAAAATAAAGTTTTCAAATGTTTCACACAAGTAAACTAAGTTAGTTAGCTGACAAGTATATAACTAGTAACTCCTAAGCTGTGAATCAACTCTACACTAGCTATTTAACACAATATCACACAAGAACAAGTTGATTTGAACATGTTTAGGGTCTGATGCTTGTTTACTTACTTGTTCTGCAGAGTTCAGTCTTGTAATGACGGGTGACGACAACGGACAAAATTTATCAGGACCGACTGCCGGAAAATGAAATGGTACGCCGAGACGTTTGACGCGAATAAAGGATCATGTGTACGAGAAAAAGGAGTCAAATTTGATGGTCCGCATGAGAATTTAGGAAAGAAATACCAAAACCCCCTCTCTCAGGGCCATTTACAATATTGTACTAATATCCATCCAAAAATACATGTACACGTAAATATTTTTTAAACACTAGTGTCATCTTGGTCATTGTGTACTATGTGCAAACCTTCCCACGGAGAGGCCTGGTCACAAGCCTCTCTGCTCCAATACGAATTGGGTTGGACATGATTAGAGTTCAACTATTGTGTCCCACTGTCAAGGTGGAAGTTCAGTTCAACATTAAACATGACAGACACGGCGGTCTCCAACAACACAATGCATATTAAACAGGAGAGACACGGCGGTCTCCAACAACACAATGCCTATTAAACAGGAGAGACACGGCGGTCTGTAACACCATATTGCATATTTAGAAACATACATGGAGTTGAAGAGCTTTTAAAGACTAATTATGTTTCACTCACCAATTGTTGTGTCTGCTCACCCTGCAGGTTTAGTGTAGTCTATGTTGCGTAGTCCGATATCCTCCATAGAACAAAATAATACTGACTATTGACGTCTGAGGAGATGCAATGATATTGTCCTCCCACCTCCTGTCCACCTCTCCTCTGATCTACTCATTTATAGTATCTGTAAACAACTAAACACAAACAGAAAGTGAAAAACTTCATATAATTTGGAAAACCATAGAAGAAATATTAAACCCTATGTGAAAATTGAAAAAATCAATGAGGTCATACTCACATAATCCTTGAGAAGGTTTAAACTTGATGTTGCCCTCCCACCTCCTCCCCTCCTCTCCTCTGATCTAATTGTTTATCTTACCTGTAAAAAGAAAAAAATGCTGACAGAAAGTGAAAAACTTCATATGATTTGGAAAAACATAAATGAAATATTACACCCATGTAAATATTGAAAAAATAATGATGTCATACTCATCTTTTAAATGAGAAGGTTTAAGCTTGATGTTTGCCTCCCACCTCCTCTGATCTAATTGTGTATCTTACCTGTAAAAAAGAAATAAACGCTGACAGAAAGTGAAAAACTTCATATAATTTAGAATAACATAAATGAAATATTACACCCATGTAAATATTGAAAAAATAATTATGTCATACTCATCCTTTAAATGAGAAGGTTTCAACTTAATGTTGCCCTCCCACCTCCTCCCCTCCCACCTCGATTATCCTCTCTGCAAACAACAAATAAACACAAAGTGAAAAACTTCATATGATTAAGAAAAAAACGTATTCCCTGAATTGAACTCACTACATTACAAGTGATTTACTTATAACACTGTAAATCTCAAATTAACTCAGTAGTTGCTGTAGTTTCATGACAACATTCCACCAACAACATAAGAGGATATCCTACTGCTGTCAACAGAAATGCTGTTTCTGAACCTTTCTCACATTCAAAATAAAGTTTTCAAATGTTTCACACAAGTAAACTAAGTTAGTTAGCTGACAAGTATATAACTAGTAACTCCTAAGCTGTGAATCAACTCTACACTAGCTATTTAACACAATATCACACAAGAACAAGTTGATTTGAACATGTTTAGGGTCTGATGCTTGTTTACTTACTTGTTCTGCAGAGTTCAGTCTCGTGATGACGGGTGACGACAACGGACAAAATTTATCAGGACCGACTGCCGGAAAATGAAATGGTACGCCGAGACGTTTGACGCGAATAAAGGATCATGTGTACGAGAAAAAGGAGTCAAATTTGATGGTCCGCATGAGAATTTAGGAAAGAAATACCAAAACCCCCTCTCTCAGGGCCATTTACAATATTGTACTAATATCCATCCAAAAATACATGTACACGTAAACCTTTTTTAAACACTAGTGTCATCTTGGTCATTGTGTACTATGTGCAAACCTTCCCACGGAGAGGCCTGGTCACAAGCCTCTCTGGTCCAATACGAATTGGGTTGGACATGATTAGAGTTCAACTATTGTGTCCCACTGTCAAGGTGGAAGTTCAGTTCAACATTAAACATGACAGACACGGCGGTCTCCAACAACACAATGCATATCAAACATTAAACAGGAGAGACACGGCGGTCTGTAACACCATATTGCATATTTAGAAACATACATGGAGTTGAAGAGCTTTTAAAGACTAATTATGTTTCACTCACCAATTGTTGTGTCTGCTCACCCTGCAGGTTTAGTGTAGTCTATGTTGCGTAGTCCGATATCCTCCATAGAACAAAATAATACTGACTATTGACGTCTGAGGAGATGCAATGATGTTGTCCTCCCACCTCCTGTCCACCTCTCCTCTGATCTACTCATTTATAGTATCTGTAAACAACTAAACACAAACAGAAAGTGAAAAACTTCATATAATTTGGAAAACCATAGAAGAAATATTAAACCCTATGTGAAAATTGAAAAAATCAATGAGGTCATACTCACATAATCCTTGAGAAGGTTTAAACTTGATGTTGCCCTCCCACCTCCTCCCCTCCTCTCCTCTGATCTAATTGTTTATCTTACCTGTAAAAAGAAAAAAATGCTGACAGAAAGTGAAAAACTTCATATGATTTGGAAAAACATAAATGAAATATTACAACCATGTAAATATTGAAAAAATAATGATGTCATACTCATCTTTTAAATGAGAAGGTTTAAGCTTGATGTTGCCCTCCCACCTCCTCCCCTCCCACCTCGATTATCCTCTCTGCAAACAACAAATAAACACAAAGTGAAAAACTTCATATGATTAAGAAAAAAATGTATTCCCTGAATTGAACTCACTACATTACAAGTGATTTACTTATAACACTGTAAATCTCAAATTAACTCAGTAGTTGCTGTAGTTTCATAACAACATTCCACCAACAACATAAGAGGATATCCTACTGCTGTCAACAGAAATGCTGTTTCTGAACCTTCTCACATTCAAAATAAAGTTTTCAAATGTTTCACACAAGTAAACTAAGTTAGTTAGCTGACAAGTATATAACTAGTAACTCCTAAGCTGTGAATCAACTCTACACTAGCTATTTAACACAATATCACACAAGAACAAGTTGATTTGAACATGTTTAGGGTCTGATGCTTGTTTACTTACTTGTTCTGCAGAGTTCAGTCTCGTGATGACGGGTGACGACAACGGACAAAATTGATCAGGACCGACTGCCGGAAAATGAAATGGTACGCCGAGACGTTTGACGCGAATAAAGGATCATGTGTACGAGAATAAGGAGTCAAATTTGATGGTCCGCATGAGAATTTAGGAAAGAAATACCAAAACCCCCTCTCTCAGGGCCATTTACAATATTGTACTAATATCCATCCAAAAATACATGTACACGTAAACCTTTTTTAAACACTAGTGTCACGTTGGTCATTGTGTACTCTGTGCAAACCTTCCCACGGAGAGGCCTGGTCACAAGCCTCTCTGGTCCAATACGAATTGGGTTGGACATGATTAGAGTTCAACTATTGTGTCCCACTGTCAAGGTGGAAGTTCAGTTCAACATTAAACATGACAGACACGGCGTTCTCCAACAACACAATGCATATTAAACAGGAGAGACACGGCGGTCTCCAACAACACAATGCCTATTAAACATGACAGACACGGCGTTCTCCAACAACACAATGCCTATTAAACATGACAGACACGGCGGTCTCCAACAACACAATGCCTATTAAACATGACAGACACGGCGGTCTCCAACAACACAATGCCTATTAAACATGACAGACATGGCGGTCTCCAACAACACAATGCCTATTAAACAGGAGAGACACGGCGGTCTGTAACACCATATTGCATATTTAGAAACATACATGGAGTTGAAGAGCTTTTAAAGACTAATTATGTTTCACTCACCAATTGTTGTGTCTGCTCACCCTGCAGGTTTAGTGTAGTCTATGTTGCGTAGTCCGATATCCTCCATAGAACAAAATAATACTGACTATTGACATCTGAGGAGATGCAATGATATTGTCCTCCCACCTCCTGTCCACCTCTCCTCTGATCTACTCATTTATAGTATCTGTAAACAACTAAACACAAACAGAAAGTGAAAAACTTCATATAATTTGGAAAACCATAGAAGAAATATTAAACCCTATGTGAAAATTGAAAAAATCAATGAGGTCATACTCACATAATCCTTGAGAAGGTTTAAACTTGATGTTGCCCTCCCACCTCCTCCCCTCCTCTCCTCTGATCTAATTGTTTATCTTATCTGTAAAAAAGTAAAAAATGCTGACAGAAAGTGAAAAACTTCAAATAATTTGGATAAACATAAATAAAATATTACAACCATGTAAATATTGAAAGAAATAATGTCATACTCATCCTTTACATGAGAAGGTTTAAGCTTGATGTTGCCCTCCCACCTCCTCTGATCTAATTGTTTATCTTATCTGTAAAAAAGAAAAAAATGCTGACAGAAAGTGAAAAACTTCATATAATTTAGAATAACATAAATGAAATATTACAACCATGTAAATATTGAAAGAAATAATGTCATACTCATCCTTTACATGAGAAGGTTTCAACTTAATGCTGCCCTCCCACCTCCTCCCCTCCCACCTCGATTATCCTCTCTGCAAACAACAAATAAACACAAAGTGAAAAACTTCATATGATTAAGAAAAAAATGTATTCCCTGAATTGAACTCACTACATTACAAGTGATTTACTTATAACACTGTAAATCTCAAATTAACTCAGTAGTTGCTGTAGTTTCATAACAACATTCCACCAACAACATAAGAGGATATCCTACTGCTGTCAACAGAAATGCTGTTTCTGAACCTTTCTCACATTCAAAATAAAGTTTTCAAATGTTTCACACAAGTAAACTAAGTTAGTTAGCTGACAAGTATATAACTAGTAACTCCTAAGCTGTGAATCAACTCTACACTAGCTATTTAACACAATATCACACAAGAACAAGTTGATTTGAACATGTTTAGGGTCTGATGCTTGTTTACTTACTTGTTCTGCAGAGTTCAGTCTCGTGTTGACGGGTGACGACAACGGACTAAATTTATCAGGACCGACTGCCGGAAAATGAAATGGTACGCCGAGACGTTTGACGCGAATAAAGGATCATGTGTACGAGAATAAGGAGTCAAATTTGATGGTCCGCATGAGAATTTAGGAAAGAAATACCAAAATCCCCTCTCTCAGGGCCATTTACAATATTGTACTAATATCCATCCAAAAATAAATGTACACGTAAACCTTTTTTAAACACTAGTGTCACGTTGGTCATTGTGTACTATGTGCAAACCTTCCCACGGAGAGGCCTGGTCACAAGCCTCTCTGGTCCAATACGAATTGGGTTGGACATGATTAGAGTTCAACTATTGTGTCCCACTGTCAAGGTGGAAGTTCAGTTCAACATTAAACATGACAGACACGGCGGTCTCCAACAACACAATGCATATCAAACATTAAACAGGAGAGACACGGCGGTCTGTAACACCATATTGCATATTTAGAAACATACATGGAGTTGAAGAGCTTTTAAAGACTAATTATGTTTCACTCACCAATTGTGTGTCTGCTCACCCTGCAGGTTAAGTGTAGTCTATGTTGCGTAGTCCGATATCCTCCATAGAACAAAATAATACTGACTATTGACGTCTGAGGAGATGCAATGATATTGTCCTCCCACCTCCTGTCCACCTCTCCTCTGATCTACTCATTTATAGTATCTGTAAACAACTAAACACAAACAGAAAGTGAAAAACTTCATATAATTTGGAAAACCATAGAAGAAATATTAAACCCTATGTGAAAATTGAAAAAATCAATGAGGTCATACTCACATAATCCTTGAGAAGGTTTAAACTTGATGTTGCCCTCCCACCTCCTCCCCTCCTCTCCTCTGATCTAATTGTTTATCTTACCTGTAAAAAGAAAAAAATGCTGACAGAAAGTGAAAAACTTCATATGATTTGGAAAACCATAGAAGAAATATTAAACCCTATGTGAAAATTGAAAAAATCAATGAGGTCATACTCACATAATCCTTGAGAAGGTTTAAACTTGATGTTGCCCTCCCACCTCCTCCCCTCCTCTCCTCTGATCTAATTGTTTATCTTACCTGTAAAAAGAAAAAAATGCTGACAGAAAGTGAAAAACTTCAAATAATTTGGAAAAACATAAATGAAATATTACAACCATGTAAATATTGAAAGAAATAATGTCATACTCATCCTTTACATGAGAAGGTTTAAGCTTGATGTTGCCCTCCCACCTCCTCCCCTCCTCTCCTCTGATCTAATTGTTTATCTTATCTGTAAAAAAGAAATAAACACTGACAGAAGGTGAAAAACTTCAAATAATTTGGGAAAACATAAATGAAATATTACAACCATGTAAATATTGAAAAAATAATGATGTCATACTCATCTTTTAAATGAGAAGGTTTAAGCTTGATGTTGCCGTCCCACCTCCTCCCCTTCCAAAAAAATTTCTCCTCTCCTTCATGGTGGCAGCCACTTAGTCCTCGTTAATGTTCGTGTCCCACTCAACACACAGCAATGTGCGGTTTGATAGTCTGGCCTCAGCCGGTTTAGGTGGATTCTGACGGTAAAAAAACAATTAAACTCCTAAAATCTCATATATTGCGTGAAGACGGTGCTTTAATCAAATTCAGTGGACTTGTTTTACTCTTTTAGATTAAAAAATGTTGCCACTTGGTGTCGCCATTGCGAAGCTAACGTCCAGCCAGCTTTAGAAGCCCACGTGACCGTTGTTTATTTCATCGTGATCCCGCCTACATGGAGCCTGGGCGCTCTGAAATCTGATTGGCTCCTGAAGCGCTGGCCCCACTCCGGAAATCTGATTGGCCCCTGGTCAGCTGACCTAGTGGCCACGCGGTACTCCCCTTCCCCGCGTTGCATTGTGGTAAATCAAGTATGTTTTTTGTTCAGTAAAGATGGCAGACGTGCAGCCGCCACTCCTCCGGAGCCTGGATGACTTTCTCTTGAGCTCCGCCGGTTCGCCGTGCCCGATGCACGCGACCCTGACCGCTGGAAAAACCGCATCGTCAACAATCTGCTATACTACCAGAGCAATTATTTCGTGTCCGCACTGGTTATGCTGGTGTAGCAGATTGATTTATGTTCACAGAGCCGTCTCATGCATGACCAGAGGTAAGCACAGCGTTCATTAAAGTTATTATTTGTCATTCAAATGGGTAGAAACCGTTGTAGATTGTTCACAGTAATGTCCGACTCATGTTGCGTGAGTCATGTAAAGATTTGAGTTCGTTAAGTTATGTTTTACCGTTTGTGAATGTGGTTAGCTGGTGCTAATATGCTAATGTGGCATCTTACTGTCTGTGTGTGTGCGCGTGCGTTCGTCCCACGTTGATGGCGTCGCTCTGTCCTTTTGGCCGGAGAGCCAGACCGTGTACCCACAGCTCATGACCTGTGTTATGTGTTTTTCTGTACACACAGGTATGGACACCTTTTTATTGTTCTTGTATAATGCGTATGTGTAAAATGTTTTTATTAGTTTAATAACTAATGCTGTTTTATCCAATTAAATTTTTGGAAGTTTAAGAGGTTCTATTTTTGTATTAAATAATTCAGGAAAAATATATTTCATGGTTGCTAATGAAGAATGTATTTCCTTTTCTATTTATGTAAAGTTAATTTATTATTTCTTTAAGATGTTTTATGTGTATGCTGAGGCCAAATGTAATTTCAAATAACTACATTATGATGATCATTTGACTGAATATATTGTGACTTAAATTGCAATAGAGATAGTGAGAGCCGTCTCATGCATGACCAGAGGAGAGCCAGGCCGTGTACCCACAGCTCATGACCTGTGTTATTTGTGTTTTACTGTACACACAGTAAACAACCAGAAACCCAGCACTGTCTCACGTGCCTTATTTGCAACCCAGTACACAACGCAGAGGGACTGACAAAGTCACACGGGTTACACTGGTCATAGTGGGGTAAGTTTCATTATCCTGACGTGGTCAGCCGTCCTCCGTACTGGAAGTCTGTCAGTAACACTGGTAACTTGTGATTTTCTTCTGCTTTACTGTGATACGTTAATTATGGTATGAACAGCAGTGACAGGGAGCCGCAGCTGTCTACATCATAACAGAGTCGTGACGTGCACGCAGGGTATCAGCTGAGAGAACAGACTATTAAGTTTGAATCAGGTGATTGAGATGAGTGGAATCATATCTTCCTCTGTCTCCTCACCTCTCTGTCCTTTTCTCTTTCAGTTTAGGGTAATGCATCTACCCCTACAAAGAGACCAGAGGGCAGATATAAGCCCCCTAGGGTAGAACAACACACACAGTGGTAATTAACAGTCTGTTGGGCTGCTATTTATCAAATAAACCAGCCTAAAGGAACATTCATTCATTCATTTTCTGTAATTGCTTATCCTGTGTAGGGTTGGCATAATTGACATAGGCATAATTGTTACATCCTCATAAACAAACGAACAAAGAAGAACTGAAAAAGGACGTGTTTAAAAATGTTTTTGTTTTTTTAAATCAACCTGAATGACTCCATACAGCTTGTACAGCCTAGTCCCAGTCTCCAGAAGCCCCGAGATCCCAAAATGATTTGAAGATATGTTATTTACACTATTATGATGAAATCTTCACTTCTAAGCCTCTAAGAACACACGACTGTACCGCTAAGACAGAATCCAACCTCATCATTAAGTTTGCTCATGACACGACAGTGGTGGGCCTCATCAGCAGTGATGATGAGACACCTGGTAGACACCTGGTAGGGTGCAGCAGCGACACCAACCTGATTCTAAATGTGGAGAAAACCAAAGAACTGGTTGTTGACTTCATGCGGTCGCTGGGTGAACACTTCACTGTACATCAGTGGCTCCATGGTGGAGAGGGTCAGAAGTACCAAGTTCATCAGGGTGCACGTCTCCGACGACCTCAGCTGGGCTCTCAACAGTACATCTGTATTGAAGAAGGCACAACAACGCCTTCACTTCCTGCGGAGACTGAAGAGAGCCAGCCTTCCTCCGCCCATCCTCACCACCTTCTACGGAGGCTCTGTTGAGAGCATCCTGGCCGGCTGTATCACGTGTGGTTTGGGAACGGCAGAGTAGCAGACTGCAAATCCCTCCAACGCGTGGTGAGGACAGCCGAGAAGATCATAGGGGTCTCCCTCCTCTCCATACAGGACATCTACCAGGATGGCTGTATACGCAGAGCGTCCTCTATGCTCAGGGACCCCTCCCACGGACTGTTCGTTCCCCTGCCATCGGGCAGGAGGCTGAGGAGCATCAGAACCTGCACAACGCGGCTCTGTAGCAGCTTCTTCCCCCAAGCAGTTAGGCTGCTGGCCATCCCCCACATAACCCACATTCAATACTGACCCATCTCCCCCCTGCTCTCATCCACCCCATCTCCCTCCCTCCCTTTATGTGTTGCATTCAAAGCCAAGCTCCTTGGTTCACCTCACAAATTCATAGTTTTACTTATAAAGAGTCATTTCCACCTTGAATCTTTTGGTTCTAGTGTTTGAAACACATGTATGTGAATGACATCAAACCTCCCTCTGCTTCCAACAGTAGTTTCATGATATAAGCTTTTGGATCAGATATTCTGTGGAAAAATTTCAAAGTTCTGTTTCAAAGAAGGCTCAGTGCTTTCCTAAAGCAGCTGGTCACTGTTGTTTGTTTATCAGATGTTACTTGAACATGAGAACATTTGTTGGGGACTGTTTTCTGTGGCTCATAAATTCATGATTAATGCTAAAGTTAATATTTGGGCCAGAAAATGCAGCTCTGTCTTAAAGGAATCATGTATATCAGGATTTGGATACACAGACAGTACTCCTTAGTAGATACACTCATTATTTGTTTGGCTCCATATGTGGGATTTGTTGACTAAAATGAAAGTATAGAATATCAGCAGCACCTTTTCCCTCTCTGTCATCGAAGCTTCTCTACAGCTGTGGTTTTATGTCATCATGTACTTCCAACACTGTGTGGCTAAATATGTTTCTCTCAGGTATTTCCAGCCCTCCCAGTTGTTTTTCGGGGTGATGGTCGTCACCCTGTTGTTCCTGGGCTTCGTCTGGGCTGCTGAGAACCAAGCTCCCGTTCGCCTTTTCCGCAGAAACCACCCATTGATCACTGTGTTGGCCATTCTTTTGGCCAGTTACCTCTTCATATCAGTGCTGGGAGGCGTGGCCGTGTTCCTGTTTGGGATAGCCTTCCCCATACTGGGTGAGACAATCACACACACAGACACACACAGTCCACTAAAGCATGAAATTCATTCATTCAATTCTGTCAAAATGTAACAAAACATGTTAAAGAAATGCACTACGATTCTCTAACAAACACGTTGAAACACTGTTCACAAATCACAAAACGTCCCTATCAAACAAACACACTACATATTGCTAATACATCAATCAATCAGCTTTATTGGTAACATACAATTATACAAGTACAACATAGCGAAATTTGTCATCCCTCCCATCCCTGAGGAGCAGTGGGCTGCCCTTACGGTGCCCGGGCAGCAAATTGAGGTTCAGTATCTTGCTCAAGGATACTTTGACATGTGGACTGGGGGAACTGGGGATCGAACCACCGACCTTCTGATAAGTGAAAGAGCCCATCATGCTTAAGAAATATGGAGCGTCTTACAATTTCAAACAATATTTCCTACAAAGCCTAACTTTAAATACTTCAGTCTAAATACAAGAGGCAGCAGCGCTTAGCCTGCCGAAAAGCAAAAGATGATCGACCAATTTTGGTGCTGCGTTCAAGCGGTGGTCATTGACAAATTAATCATTTCAGTCATTTTAAGGGATCGATAGCAACATGAATTCAGGTTCCCTCCTCACTTTGTTTGGCTGATTCCAAAAAGAGGCTGGGGCTTTTAACACTTTGCTAAGCTAAACAGGCTGGGATGGAGAAGGAAAGATGAAAAGCAGGCCTAACAAACCTTTAACCTCAATAATGTTACAGTTTGTAATTTGTAAGCTAGCTCACTTCTTCACCATACATTTAAGTTGACCAAACAATGTTAAGTTATGTTGTCGATGTTCATTATAATGTGATGCCAACAATTCACATTTGTGCAACATTAGCATCAGCAGATTAAAATTAGAGCAGGTCACAAAACAGGGAGTGTCTTATTAAAATATGATGAAATATACTTATAAAAGAGGAAAATGTTGAAATAAAGGCCTGTCTCTTATGCAAACCAGTGTCAAACTGGTTCACTCTGCAGTTGTGATAAATCAATGCCAGGTCATTATTTTACAACATACACTTATCTGAGATTGTAGCCTCTCTCAAACAGACATTGTTGCAACACCACCTCGGTGTGTGCGTTCACAGTTATGCCGGCGTTCCACAACGTAAAGAGGCGTGATGTATGAAGCGACAGCGAACATAAAAGCTGATATATTTCACTATCTCCCCAGTGTTTTGTCATTTTCTGTGCTTGTTCTTCAAATAGCAGACTTCCTGTCGCTAACGCATATTTAAATCCCCCGGGGTAGGTCGCACACCTGAACATATGACGGCAACGTCACACCTGTTACGCCTCAGAGGCGCACTCCGTTCATGCAGACGTCTGCTTCGGTGCCGTTACTACCTCCACAGGCCTCACAGAGGTGGAGCAAACTGACACCCCATTTCGCATTCATTGCATTCTAACAGAACGTCGTGGCGGAATAAAGGCGCAACAGACCCACAATGAAAACGTTGTCTGACTGGGGCTTAGGTCAGCTCAGTAAACCTGATTCCTAATTCCTTCCTCCCCGTGTCTGTGTGTCACTCCACAGCGGTTCTGGTCCATGCATCGGTGAGGCTGCGCAGCCTGAAGAACAAGCTGGAGAACAAACTGGAGAGCATTGGTCTGAAGAGGACCCCCATGGGACTCCTATTAGAGGCTCTGGGTCAGGAGCAGGAGGCTGGATCCTAGAGGGAAAGAGGAGGAGCTGTGCACGGTGGGTGATAGTTTGGGTACCATCCAAGGTAAAGGGTAAAAGAAATGGTTATGATGCCGGATCGGTCTGAACGGGGAGGAAGAAAAGAAAAGCATACTGTAGGTGTAGGAGCAAATTACTGCTGGGGGCAGTAAGTATCAGAGTATGAGTAGAAAGAAAGGATCTGAGAACAAAAAGGGTGATTTGGTTTGTTGTAAAAAGAACAAATTGTAAGTCAGCGGTGAAGGAAAAGAGCAGTTCTGTGGTCCAATGAGAAAAAAGCAGGTGAAATTCATATAAATGATCACAACAAACAAATCATCTGTTTTTATCAACCACAGCACTTTAAGCCTACATTATTGTGTCTGATTGATTCTGACATGATACATTGTGTTGTAATGTCATGTTGTAGCCATATGGGGACTATGAACCTATGACCCTATGATCTGCACTTTTGAGTCATTGACTTGTCATGACTTGTGCTCTATTTGTATCTCAGTGATACAAACTACCAACCCACTCTTATCTTAACATTGATCTGTGCTTCGTCTCAATGCCTACAGATTTATGACACCTTAAGTATGTGAATAAAGGTTGGAACACTTAGAAGGCAGTCTTTTTATGTGAACAGGTTTGAAATTGTGAGAATGAAGCTGTAATTTTACAGGAAAAACTTGTAGTATTTGCTATGATCCAACCTCAAAACACATGCAGTGATTGACTCACACATTTCAGTGTCTTTCCAATCAGCAGGGTTCTTATTAATAAGAATTAGAATATAACTTAAAGGGACAGTTCACCCAAAAATGAACATTCAGACATTATCTACTCAGCCCCATGTGGTTTTAAAGTCAGGTGAAGTTTTTCAGTCCACAAAACATTTCTGGAACTTCCAACAAAACAGCATTGCATCATTCTCCTAAACCACTGAAGAAGATGGGGACTAAAATGTAAACAACAACAGAAAACAAAATGTTCTGTCGAGATATTTTATAATGTTATTTATTTTTGAAATATAGATATTAAAAGAAATGAAAAGGCTCTTTATTACCCTAATTCTACAGCTTGTTTGACATTTTCTCATACAATACAAATTTATCTCATAATGTTTTGGCTTTTTTCTTGTAATAATGCAAAATAATCTTCTCACTTCTTCTCATGTCAAACCTTTTCTCCCGTAACAATAGCTCTCCATTATATAGAGCCATCTGATTAATGTGTTTACTGCTCTGTGATCTCTTCCAGGGTCTTACTTTAAACAGACAACGATGGAAACCAAAGTATTGATGCTGTGCCATAGGAGTGGTAATTGAAGTCGTACTAACTCAGCGTTTCATTCTCACGTAATGGTAAGCATATAGATATATAAGCATTAATCATGTGGAACAACAGTGTTGCATGCAAGTATAACAACAGAGCTAAACAACAAGTAGAAGCTGGTAGTAGCTAACATGTCCTTATGGGTACAGAACAACACAAACATAGTGGAAACATACAGTCAGATTGTATGAAATGTATTCTAGTTACATCACTCCTTTGTCTTTTTATCAGCTGTTTTGAAACTGTTGTAACTTGACCAACACTGACTTCAGACTAATTCCCTTTTTCCTTTGGTGTTTATATTATTGTGTGTTGCATTGAGAAGTAACTTAAATGTTTCGATGAGGTGAAGTTAGGAGGAAAACAGGAGATTTGATATAAAGTTCAGAACAAATCAAATCAGCTCCTTCGATCTAAGGGTTGTAGAGTAGGACTGTTATTACAGGAGCAACATGTGAAGGAAATTAGCTAGTAGCTAAATCTGCTGCAAAGCATCGTCTCTCTTACTTGAGACTCATGTATTTGTACATGGTCCCTGATGTAAATAAACTAAACTACACTGAACATATGGCTGTTTTTAAACAGTCATTTTAATACCTGCATTTATAAGTCTGTATTTATCCAGAATGAAACGCTTCACACAGAGAGCTGCCCAATACGGTCCTCCACTGCTGGTCAGTGGGAGTCGCCCAGTCTTCTACTGGGAGAAGCTCTAGTGGAGCGAATGCTTTACTTTGTTATTACTAATTATTAGATGGACTGTCAGATCATGGCACCAAGAGGAAGATGCCTTCTAACTTTACTGCCGACTCGGCCTCTAGCACCACCATGAGGTATAAATAGCTCATATATTAAAGGAGTTGTGACATCAGTTTTAACACAACCATTTCCACTTCAAATACAAAACATTCTGTTTTATGTTGAAGGAAAAAATGTCTGGATGAGCCTTTTTTCATCCACTACTCCTTTATTTCTATTTCTGAAAGTCTGGAGTAATTTGTTAGCACATAAAAAAAAAGCTACAGCTCCTTTTAAAATTTACCAGCCAAAAATTATAGTTTGGTTTCTTTTTTTCTATATAAATAAATGTTTTCTTATTATAGTCTTTTTGTTTTCTTTAATATCAGCTGCTGTAATGTGTGAAGTTGGCTGCTAAATTCATCATGGACCCTGTTTCAGTTGTTTTTTAAATCACTATTACCCTTATCTACACATATGGAATACGTATACTGAACAAAAATATAAACGCAACACTTTTGTTTTAGCTCCAATTTTTCATGTGTTGAAAGCAAAGATGTAAAACTTTTTCTATGTACACAAAAGGCCTATTTCTCTCAAATTTTGTTCACAAACTTGTTTAAATCTGTGTTAGTGAGCACTTCTCCTTTGCCAAGATAATCCATCCACCTGACAGGTGTGGCATATCAAGATGCTGATTAGACAGCATGATTATTGCACAGGTGTGCCTTAGGTTGGTCACAATAAAAGGCCACTCTAAAATGTGCAGTTTTATCTTGAAAAGAGACATTTATAGGCACTGAAGTGTAAGTATCTGGTGTGACCACCATTTGCCTCACGCAGTGCAACACATCTCCTTCGCATGGAGTTGATCAGGTTGTTGATTGTGGCCTGTGGAATGTTGGTCCACTCCTTTTCAATGGCTGTGCGAAGTTGCTGGATATTGGCAGGAACTGGAACACGCTGTCGTATACACCGATCCAGAGCATCCCAAACATGCTCAATGGGTGACATGTCCGGGGAGTATGGAGGCCATGCAAGGACTGGGATGTTTTCAGCTTCCAGGAATTGTGTACAGATCCTTGCAACATGGGGCCGTGCATTATCATGCTGCAACATGAGGTGATGGTGGTGGATGAATGACACAACAATGGGCCTCAGGATCTCGTCACGGTATCTCTGTGCATCACAATGCCATCAATAAAATGCAACTGTGTCGGTTGTCCGTAGCATATGCCTGCCCATACCATAACCCCACCACCACCATGGGCCACTCTATTCACAACTTTGACATAAGCAAACCGCTCACCCACATGACGCCATACACGCTGTCTGCCATCTGCCCGGTACAGTGAAAACCGGGATTCATCCGTGAAGAGAACACTTCTCCAAAGTGACAGACACCATCGAAGGTGAGCATTTGCCCACTCAAGTCGGTTACGACGACGAACTGCAGTCAGGTCAAGACCCCGGTGAGGACGACGAGCATGCAGATGAGCTTCCCTGAGACGGTTTCTGACAGTTTGTACAGAAATTCTTTGGTTATGCAAACCAATTGTTGCATCAGCTGTCCGGGTGGCTGGTCTCAGACGATCTTGCAGGGGAAGATGCCGGATGTGGAGGTCCTGGGCTGGCGTGGTTACACGTGGTCTGCGGTTGTGAGGCCGGTTGGATGTACTGCCAAATTCTCGGAAACGACTTTGGAGACGGCTTATGGGAGAGAAATGAACATTCAATTCACGGGCAACAGCTCTGGTGGACATTCCTGCAGTCAGCATGCCAATTGCACGCTCCCTCACAACTTGCGACATCTGTGGCATTGTGCTGTGTGATGAAACTGCACATTTTAGAGTGGCCTTTTATTGTGACCAACCTAAGGCACACCTGTGCAATAATCATGCTGTCTAATCAGCATCTTGATATGCCACACCTGTCAGGTGGATGGATTGTCTCGGCAAAGGAGAAGTGCTCACTAACACAGATTTAAACAAGTTTGTGAACAAAATTTGAGAGAAATAGGCCTTTTGTGTACATAGAAAAAGTTTTACATCTTTGCTTTCAACACATGAAAAATTGGAGCTAAAACAAAAGTGTTGCGTTTATATTTTTGTTCAGTATATATGTAACCCAAGCTTTCCATCCAATTGGTGCACTCATGGGCCGACGCTTCATGGTGCTTCATTTGCTCTACTGTGCCATCATGTGGACAATAAATGTAAAACAGGCAGAGTGATTTTAATGACACCATGGCTTTGGTGTGTGAAGCTTTGAATTGAATAAATGAATGAATGATGTTTGTGATGCCAATACGTGAATTATGATCTTATTAATATGGTGTCTGTCTTTATGGTACAATGGTGGGGTCAAAAGGGAAAGTCCACAAAATGTGAGGGGGGATCCATTGCATTTCGCTGCCCCTTATGTTTCGAATCGCACGCCAAGCCCGCGAACCATTTCCTGAACGTGTCACGTGGTACGGCCGGCTCGAACGTCACCACATACGTGATCAACACAAGCCTCGATACGCGCTTCACAAAAATCTTCCTGGATTACTCGACACACGCTTCGAAGCCTCGACACGGAAGGACACATCACTAGCCACTAGTCCACCCGTAATGTCAGCTAATGTTACTCATTATCACTTAGTACTGACTACACATACATACCTTATTATGACATATTTTCAGGGAAGTTTTCTTACTCCTGCAACAGAAATTAAGTTTTACTGTTACTTTGGTTTGCTATAGCTGCAGAACTACTGGCATTTCCTTCAAGCATCTCTGTTGTTTGTGCTTAATGCTACCCAATGTTAGCTTTCCAACATGCTAAAACAAGCTGTCCTGAGCATCAGCTGCTAAATATCAGAATATTAAGTGGTCAGTTTTATTTGTATGGTGCCAAATCTTTACAAAGGTTTTCTCAAGGCATTTCCCCAAAAGAGCATGAACATGTGACCTTTCTTTTACATGCATGTCCAGTCTCTAGAGCCGCAGTCCTAAAAGTGGTTTTGTTCTAGTTTGGGGTTTGTTTGGCACTGAGTCACTAAATATAAGGACAAGTGCTTGAATCTCAGGAGAAGTAAATGTTCTTTGTTCTGCTTTGTATCTGTTAAACATTTGATGAACTACTAAGAGAACATTGGTGATAACTTGGAATGTTGCTGTCCATTCATCATTATGTTTGAACCAACAACAAAGTGTCTTTGACTCCTGCCAAAAGCTGGAAATTACATTTATCTAAAGCATTTTTTGAATAAAAAAGAATGCTTTACTGCAGTGTGTACGGACTGTCTATACTAGCCAAAAAGCAGAAACTACACATTTAGTCAAAATTAGGTTTTCATTAATAATATGTATTGTTTCAGAATCAGAAACTTTATTGTCTGTCATGACAGAAAATCATCTTAGGCATGGCTCAACATACGAAACAAAAACCCAGACAGTCGACATAATGTAGGCATTCATAGAACAGAATGAAAATAGTTTGTGCAATACTTAGAGAATAAAAACTATAAAATACATGAAAGCAGCAGGTAAAGTTTGCTTAAGTGAAAGCAGGTGAGATGTCCTACAGCTATCCTTAGATAAATATAACACCACGTTTATGGTCTGATTTTTCCATAACTGTTGTGTGTAAATGACCATTGATTAATTCAATAAATATATTGGAAATTGAGTCATTCCACATAACTAAACATGAAACAGAACTGAAATCATATTAATTATGATTACCTGAGAAATTAAAGAAAACTTTGAAAAACACCCTGTCTTACAATGTTAAAGTGAAAAAAAGATCTGTGACTTGAATGTTTAAAACATGAACAAACAAAAAGACGTAAAGCAAAAAAGAAATACATGTACTGTACATTTATCTAAAGACTGGTTAAACTGGACAAGAACGATGGACAAGAAGTTCTCAAGGCTGTAATTATTAATAAAGAAGATCTCATTTAATTACAGGAGCACCTTGTTCTACTTCTAACACTGGAGACACAACGTTGTTGTCATATAACAAAATAATCAAAGTTCAGAAGTGACTAAGATTGATTCATGAATACATAGAAAAGTCAGTGCCTGTAATGCGTCTTATCTGGGTATACGTCATCTTCACATCGATCGTGTTAGAATATTGCCTCTCACGTTTCTCCTAACACACGCGTTTTGTTTTTTTTTCCTATAGGAGGAGTTATTGACGTCATCACTGGGTGCTGCTTTATAAAGATCCCGTCCCTCCCGGTTAGAGCAGAACCGAGACAGCGTGACCGCAGAGAGACTGCTGCCACGCAGCTGAACACCGGTAAGACACATTTTAGAACATGACTGTGTTCTTCTTAGAAAGTGGCTTCAGCTCAGAGCCGGTGGAACCTCTATGATCCTGTAATCTAACAGTCCGTGTTGTTTTCCTGTGACTGGAGCTGTATTTGTTGTTTATATGTTGGGTTGACATTTCTGAAGCTTAACTGTTCCAAATGCAGCCTTCACTGTAATATCTACCAGTGATGACGTCATTGTGTAACCTGTTCTCCAGCTGATCTACTTTTAGATTCCTTTCATTTTCACAACAGTAGTAATAACAGTACTACTATAGATCATTACAGTACTGGTGTACTTGTATTGGCCTAACAAGGCATGTTCGTTCACTGTTCTACTTATTGAGCATGAGATACTTTACTTGAGTGCTTTAATTTCATGCTACTTCTGCTCCATTACAAATGAAAATGAAATATTGTACTCTTACTTCACTACTTTTATCTGACAGCTTTAATTAGCCTCGACTACTTGCAGTAATTGCAGAATGTAAAATAGTTCAAATTAACGAAACCACCAACAAATAGAACAATAAAAATACTTCTTACACATTAATGTAGCAGTAACAACATGTACACAGGCCGTTTCTGTGCATTCAAAGTACTTTTACTTTGATACTGTAAGTACTTTCTGCTACAAATACTTAAGAACTTCGAGTGATAAAATACCAGAAGCAGCCCATCAGCCACAGATAAGTCTTCACCACTAAATAACAATTTATCCTGAACCTTAGTAACACTGACAGGAAGAAAGTACAAAATAATACACAAAAAGTAAGAGGACAAAATCATTATGAATAATAAACACATTCAAATGTTAAGATTTGATGGTCTCAGTGTTTACACTGAACTATAAATATATATCATTATATCATATATTATATATATTTATAGTTTATATCCCTGGGTCTTAAGGTGGTGCTGAGAGGTTTTGAAACTCCAGTTATAATCAGCTGTTCCTCTGTGGTTTCTGTAAACAGGTTACCACAGAATGAAAAGTGAACCCAGTGTCTGAAGAGAAGGGAGGAGACATGGAGAGGCTTTTCCCAGGCTAACACTGGCAGTGCCATCATGTGGCTGCAGTGAGGCGGTGTGGGACAGACAGGTGGTTACCAAACTCTTTCTACAAGTAGGTAGAAGTTACTGAGAATGGTGGCGGCGGCTGGCTCCGTTGTCCTTATCTCTCCACACAAAGTCTCACACCTCTCAACTGCTGCAGCACTGCAGGCCAGGACATACTGACAAGTTCAGATCAGTGTGAATAACTGTGGTGCCATTATTACCATCATTACTAGTGCAGTGCTGGAAATGTTATGGTGCTGTATAAGTAGTAGTAAATGGACTAGTACTAGTAGAAGAAGTAGTCGTATTAAGTAACAAGTAACTGTAATAGTTGGTCTGTGCAGTGTCCTCTGCTCTGAACTAAGATGTCTCTTAATTCACAGGAAGAACAGTTTCCATGAACAGCAACTGGTTTTTGATGAGCCTGTAAGAATGGGAAAGTAAAAACCAGCACCTTCCACACCTGGACATTGAGCAGCTCTAACAGCAGTTGGCTAGAAGTGTGTAGTGCCTTGTCCTCAGCCTCTAGGGACTTCAAACTTTGTCCAGAGACACTCGGACAGAGGAGACATTCATTGTGCTGGTGACTGAACTGAGCCGTGGACCTTAAGTACGACGTCTGACACATCGAAGGCCACGCAGTACCTGAAGAAATACTTCATGGAGGGCCTTATCCAGACGGCCATCCTCCTCAGCCTGTGTGGAGTGAGGGTTGACGTGGGACTGCCTCCTTCCTGGCACGAGATGATCCTGGATCCGACCTCAGCTCTGACCCAGACGCAGTTCCACAACCTCCGCAACCACTTGGAAGACGGCCACAGCCTGCACCCTAAGAGGGTGGACCTGGATGGGTTCTTTACGGCACGAAGGCTGGGTCCCCTCTCTGGACCGACTCCAGGTTGGAAAACATGTCCAGCTCCATGTTTGTCTGCACGGTCCCAAATGGAGTTAGAATTATAAGGTAAGGGTAAAAACTTTAGCAGTTTTCCCTGTTGCTGTGTACAGACGCTCACATAAATTTACAAATACAGTACTAGTGCAGTGCCTATTCTAAACATGCCGGTTCAGAAAGAGCTGTTTACAGCAAAAGTGACCTGTAGTCAATGAACCACTGCAAGTAAAGAGTGGCTGTGGACGTAGGTGAGGACTAGCTGCTGCTGCTGCACAGAGATCTAGATCTATTCACCTGTTTATTGTTATTAAAGTTCGGTGAAGCACGACTCAGTCCGCAGAACCCTGAACTGGAGAATCAGTACTTTTACTTAAGCATTTGACCTCAAACTTAAGCTGAATTTACGTTCTAACTGGAGTATGGAGTTTAAATAATGACTGACAAAACTATTTTTGCACAAGTGCCACTGAAATGATAAACAGACAGAAAAAAACGGCTTAAAGCACTGAACAGAAAATATAACATGATATCTTCATATACCATGCTGTGACAAGGACAAACCACTGTGTGATATGACAATAACTGTAGTGTGACCATTCAAAAATGTTGCTTCATATTAAGCTCTGTTCTTTATTTTGTTGTGTTGTTGTTCACAATCTAAACAGTAAAAAAACCATGGAGAGTGAACATGACACAGAGCGGCGTCATCCCTAACAGGAGGACTCCAACCAGCTAAGACAAAACAAGGCGCTCATATCTAAACGAGGGGCTACGTCTGCTGTATGGATGTTTTTTGGGAGTCAGAATCTGATCCATATATGTTTCGTTATCAGGGTATTTGGGTCATATTTCACAGCTGTAGTTAATACAGAGAAAAATGTGTTGAATTCCTATTCCTTTCACCACAGGTTCCTCACGCTGAGCTGGAGACATGGCTGGTCCAGCGGGAGCCAGATCCCGTCCCTATGGGATTTCCAGACCAGGCTTTGCCACTGGTGAGGGAACCTGCCGGGGTAGAGAGAGACCACACTGCCCCGTCTGTGGACTCCAGATCTGCACCTGGTACTCAGCATGAAGAAGAGGAGGACAATAAAGAGGTACTTCAAATTCAGTCCCACTTAGAATATGTGTTTTATCTTCACCAAACAGCCAAGACTGAAACCATCTGAAAGCACTTCCTGCCATATTTCCAGTGCAGGAACCTTTAGTTTGATATTCAAGCTTTGGAGCTGAATATACCTGAAGTCTACGAGCCAGAACTCTCACATCAATCTCTAGTCTTGTGTCTGATTGATTTGAGTCAAGTTGTTTTCATCTCTCTCTCTCTCTCTCTCTCTCTCTCTCTCTCTCTCTCTCTCTCTCTCTATCTCTATCTATCTATCTACATCTCTCTCTCTATTTACATCTCCCTCTCTTTATCTATCCATCTACATCTCTCTCTATCTATCTACAACTCTCTCTATCTATCTCCATCTTTCTCTCTCTATACATGATGTAGATTGATAGAGATAGAGAGAAAGCTGTAGATAGATAGAGAGAGATGTAGATAGATAGATAGAGATGTAGATAGATAGATAGAGATGTAGATAGATAGAGATGTAGATAGAGAGATGTAGATAGATAGAGATGTAGATAGAGAGATGTAGATAGATAGAGATGTAGATAGATAGATAGAGATGTAGATAGATAGAGATGTAGATAGAGAGATGTAGATAGATAGAGATGTAGATAGAGAGATGTAGATAGATAGAGATGTAGATAGAGAGATGTAGATGGAGAGATGTAGATAGATAGAGATGTAGATGGAGAGATGTAGATAGATAGAGATGTAGATGGAGAGATGTAGATAGATAGAGATGTAGATAGAGAGAGATGTAGATAGAGAGAGATGTAGATAGAGAGAGATGTAGATAGAGAGAGAGATGTACATGGATAGATAGAGGGAGATGTAAATAGAGAGACAGAGAGATATAGAGGGAGACAGAGAGTATGTGCCGCACTGAGCAGGACTAAGGCACGTAAGGCTGCTGGCCCTGATGGCATCCCTGGACGTGTATTCAGGTCCTGCACTGAACAGCTGACTGAGGTCCTCACTGACATCTTCAACCTGTCACTGGCCCAGGCAGCTGTCCCCACGTGTTTCAAGACCACCTCCATCGTGCCTGTGCCAAAACACCCAACCGCGACGAGCCTTAATGACTTCTGCCCTGTGACACTGACCTCCACCATAATGAAGTGCTTTGAAAGGCTGGTCATGGCTCACCTCAAACCCACCCTGCCCCCTATGCTGGAACCCCTCCAGTTCGCCTACAGACAGAACAGGTGTACTGAGGACTCCATCTCCACAGTGTTACACTCCACCCTCTCACACCTGGACAACAATAACACCTACGCCAGAATGCTGTTCATAGACTTCAGCTCAGCATTCAACACCATCATCACCTCCAAACTCATCACCAAAATCCATGACCTGGGCATCAACACCACCCTCTGCAACTGGATACTGGACTTCTTAACTAACAGACCCCAGTCTTTTAGGATAAACAACCAAACCTCCTCTACCCTCATCCTGAACACGGGCGTCCCACAGAGCTGTGTGCTGAGCCCTCTGCTCTACTCCCTCTTCACACACGACTACACACCTGTACATGGTTCCAATACCATTATCAAGTTTGTAGATGACACCACGGTGGTCGGCTTCATCAGTGACAACGATGAGTAAGCCTATAGGGAGGAGGTCCAGCACCTAGCAGCGTGGTGCGCTGACAACAATCTGGCACTGAACACCAGTAAAACCAAAGTGCTCATTGTGGACTTCAGGAAGACCAAAGGTGGCACACATACCCCCATTCACATCAACGGGGCTGAGGTAGAACGTGTCGCTTGCTTTAAGTTCCTGGGAGTCCACATCTCTGAGGATCTTTCCTGGACCCACAACACCTCGACCCTGATCCGGAAGGCCCACCAGCGTCTCTTCTTCCTGAGTAGAGCCTATCTGTCTCCTCTGATCCCGATGAACTTCTACCGCTGCACTGTTGAGAGCATCCTCACCAACTGCATCACAGTGTGGTACAACAGCTGCTCTGTCTCGGACCGCAAAGCCCTGCAAAAGGTGGTGAAAACCGCCCAACGCATCACCGGTTCCTCACTCCCCACCATTGAGGACATCCACCGCAAGCGTTATCTGAGGAGGGCACATATCATCGTCAGGGACAGCTCTCACCCCGGCCACAGACTGTTCATCCTCCTTCCCTCTGGGAGACGCTACAGGTCTCTACGCACAAGGACCAGCAGGTTCAGGAACAGCTTCTACTCTGCGGCTGTTACCCTGCTGAACCGTGCTCCATAACCCCACCCTCCCCACCCCTAAATCATTTGCACTGGACATTTGCACTACCTGCATATACGGTACATATTGTATCCTGTATATAGTATAGTGTAAATATGTATAGTGTAAACATAATGTACTGTACATACATCCTATCTATATTGTATCCATGTCCACTCATTTATCTCTAATAGTTTAGTCATATCCATATCTCAATATCATATTATACCCATATCAGCCCTGTATTTATTTGTACATATCAACACCGTATATATGTACATTAAGCACTTTCTCTGCACTTTACCGCTTCTATTGCACTTCTGGATTGATGCCAACTTGATCAATGACAATAAAGTTGAATCTGATCTGATCTGATCTAAAGGTCTGTGCCAACAATGGCCACATTCAACAAAAAGCAAACTGACAAAATCCTCTACTAACCCAAAGACAATAGACCACCAAATTATTTTGTTTTCTTGAATGAACCAATTTAATGTATGTTTACTAAGTATTCATCAAAATACATGTTTTTTTAATCATTTTTTATTTCATCCTAACATTTCCTTCTTCATCTGTTTCTATTCAACACACAAATTGTACAGATGAAGGAAGGGAACTTGTCATTCTTGTTGCTACATGCATCTGAGCTAATTAACCTGGACGTATATTTACATTTATAAGTGTGGGGTTTCAGCTGGTAGGTATGTTAATGGTTTTTCACATGTGTATACTTAGACTTGGGCTAATCTAAACCTGTTTGCAAAAAAGATATGAGCCCAGTGTGTTATGGTCATGTATTTAGGTTGTGATTTCCTCTTTTATTTTGAAGGTCAGTTTGTCCGTTATTCCCTGCGTGGCCCGTTATTCCCTGGTTGACTCTGTTACCCCGTCGTGCTCTTCCGTGTCCTGTTTTGCCCTTCCTTGACCTGCTGTCCTGTTTTGCCCCGTGTAAGTTTTGTCCTTAGTTTTGTATTTTGCATTTTGTACTTTGGATTTTGTACCTCTGTGTTTTTGCTTTTGCCTTGGTTGTGGAATTTTGGCTATTATTTTATTAAATCTCTGAGTCTGCATTTGGGTACTATTTTTGAACTGCATCCTAACAGAACAAACTGACCATACTGGACCCAGCAGACTTTTTTGTTTTTTTTCAACATTTAAAAGAAAGAGAGACCCTGTAATGGCCCAGTCAGCCTTTTACAAGTGGGTACTGCATGCTTGCCACCAGCCAGCTAGACTTCTGCCAGCTCTCGCTGCCGAGTTGGATGGCTACTAGCCAGACTCCGACATCTGTGAGGAGTCTCCTTTTTGTGGAACCCGTCTAGCCTTTAAGACGGCCCCCCAGAAAGAAGCGAAGCTCCCACCGACATCATGCAGCAAACCACCAGCCAGCAAGCTATCTACCAGCTCTGACCCTTTTTACTTTCAAAAAGGGAATAAGACTGTAAAGTTGGGGTCACAAAAGGCCTTTTGTTGCCCATAGAAAACACAAGAAGTATGAATTTATTCTGGTATTATTCTCAAATATGACCTTGGGTGAGGTGAGGCTAAAAGCTGTGGTTCTATTGTGTTTTCCAGCTAACAAGGGCCAGTTATAGATCATCTGCAAGTTTATTTATTCTTTTACAAAACTTCTATTATTCAGTGCCTGTACCACTTACAGTGAGTCTGACTGTTGAGGGGAAAATGTGTTATCCGTCAAAATACACCAAAACCATGCAAGTACCCTAAATAGGCCTAGTTCAAGACCAGCTGTCAATTTACTGTGGTTATGCCTGGGACACGCGCTTTCAGATAATTTTACATACATTTCTAGGAATGGTTGGAGGCTCCAGCAAAGCATTCTCCACTCCAAACCTGCTCTGCTCTGTCACAATGTGTAAATGAAAGTAAAAGGATGGCAGAAGTCTCCTACGAAGTAACAGACAACAGATGTAACTCAGTATATTTAATGGAAATGAGCATAAGAGCATCTGAGTGATGGATTCTGACCCCCAGGGATGCAACCACCATGACAACCATAAGTCAAACCAACATTACTGCAGTCAAATTACAGACTTTACATGTGATTGGACTGTAATAAGTGAGAGATTTATTTTGCATAAGCAAAAACACATCAACACAACCAAACTCTCAAGGAATGAAGAAGATGGGGACTTGTTTTAAAACAGCTCCCAGACATGATTTACACCCTTTTGTAAGGTGAAATCTTCACTGTAGCCTCTGAGCTATGAGGATGTCAGAGCAGCTGGAGGGAACTCAGACACCGCAGACATGGGGAAAATATGCAAACTCTACACCGAAAGGTCAGGGTTCAAACCCAGAACCCTCTTGCTGTTAGCCAACAGTGCCAACCACTCCACATCATGAAATTAAATTCATTATAATTACCAATTTAAACTGCTAAATGGTAACATAAACTACTTTTACTGCTGAGCGATTAGGTTTGTAAAGCACAGCCTTCAGCTTCATTTGTAAATTGAGCATGAAGCACAAAAAAAGAATAGAAGCATGTTATCAAGCCACAGGTTTCATGGCAGACACTTTAACCACGCAACCACTGTGATGGATAATGGAGAAAGGAATGGGATTTGTAGTCAAAGCTGTGCATCCTCACTGAAACACAACCTCTATGTCTTGCAGAGCCTCAGCAGTGTGGCTGATCGCTGTGAGTGAACACAGAGGGGAGAGATGCCCAGCAGAGGAAAACGGGGAGTGAACTGGCATAATGAAAGCATCGTGGCACAGTGAAGAGCCAGTCTAAGACATCAGTGAGAAAGCCCTCAGGGTAGGAAGGTGGGCTGCTGTGCTTTCTGGGGCTGGAAGCTTGCCTAGATCCAGGAGCTCTGTTGGCCCTCTGTGGGCTCACGGCAGTCCCCTCCCTCACCGTAGAGCCCCTCCTGGGAGCAGAAAGCTGATTCTCCATGTTAAGGGTTCGGCCACATATCAGGAACATTACATGCTTAGTTGAGAAGGCGGTGGTCCATACTGGTCTTTCAAAGGTTCAATGTCCTTGACAGTGTCAGACTTATAGTACAGACATATTTGTGCCCTGCTAGAGCTGCATGACTGATGTTCATCAGCTGTTCAGATGTGATTTTCAGCTAACAGTTTTTATGTCACCTGATGTTTATTCTTATTTCAGAGATAATGGTTTGGTGCAGTCTGAGCAATTCTTTTATTACATTTTTTAATTTATTGTATTTATTTGATAACATTGTTTGCAACAAAAACGTTCTGATAATGCTTGTGCCCAGCTGGACAGACAGCAAACTCCTCTGCAAGGTTCAAGGTTTTTGTCACATACAGTCATACATGTACGCATACAGACATACATAAATTGTCCACAGCCCACAAGTGACCAGTAAATGAAAAGAAGTCCAGCTGAAGTCACTTTTCACACTGACATCACATTCATCCCTTTTTGCAGTCTACAACAATTTAGATTTAAAATTCAAAAGTACTTGTTTGTGTCTGCTCATGTGTGCTTTTGAATGTTCTCTCTGGGCCACATGTCACAGGTAGATAGCTTGTTCAAATGTTATTAAAGATCGGACCACAGTAGCACCCAACTGGACCAGTGATGTGTAATGCAGGTACGTTAGCAGGCTGTTTAAAATCATTGGACAAATCAGCGATTGCCAGATTATGATGGAATCCAACTGAAAGAATCCGTCCGTCTCTGCAGGCCTTCCTCCAAAACCACTTCCTGCAAACACAAGTTTACTATGTTCCAAAAGGTTTTTTCACTCTAATAAATACACAAATAAACTGACAAGTGTTTGTGTGTTTTTTCAGTGATTTACAGATATTTACACTGTAGCAAATTCAATCTCAGTTGGACTTTAATATTATGTAACTTTCAGTTATTCAGTGGAAAAGAGAAACTATCATCTATAGTGTCCATGAACAGAGTTTTAATGGAGTTAATTTACATACTTAGTTTTTTTCATTCTTTTCTCATCAACTTTAATTCCTGTGTCTATGAATTAAGTCTTTCAATAGAAGCCACTTTCCCTCTGCACAGTGAGAGAGAGCAACCTTCATGAAGTTCTCTTCTCCAAGGCTCTGGTGTACAATAACACCTCTTCACTGCTTGCTGCTGTCTCACTCATTTACCTCATGATCCATTTATATCCACGTATTTCATTTTCTGAGAATGTAAAAGACTGGCTTAACTTGAATTTTATTCCGAGATCCGCAGATAGAATTTTTACTCTCACATTATATTTCCACTTCACATCACACATCCGTAGGCTCTCTATAGCACATGGTTTGGTACATTATTATACAGTTTCTGAATCTGCTGTTCAAGGAAGGGACAGTTCCTCATGTCAGAGACACAGTGAAAGCAATGTTCAGCAAAGCGTCTGTTCATCGTTAAAGTCAAATGGGGGAAGATAGAAAGAAAATTGTCCCCTTGCAATGAGTTCAGGGACTAAATCACAAAAGGTGCAGTATTAATCCTTGCAAGAGCCAAAGCTGTGTCTATTGATAGCCATGCATCAAGTTTTTAGAGCCACACGATGCTTTTTCGCTCAAGGTAAATTCCTCTGTCTGCCTGAAGTGGAAAGGTTGCTGTCTGTGGACATTATGGAGAGATTTCCTGAGTATTTTCTGTGTTATCTCTACTGACAGAAAAGCTATTTACGCTACAAAATATAGATTTAGACTCAGTTTAAGCAGAGCTCCGACTACAGGAGTTTTAAAACACTAAATGATTTTGGAATTTGTTTTTGAACTCTGGGAAGTTTTTTGAAAGAAGAAGATTGCAGATGAAATGACTTTCCTTTGTAGGGTGGCTGGGCTCAGCCTTAAAGATAGGGTGAGGAGCTCGGACATCCGGAGGGAGCTTGGAGTCCCTGCTCCTTCGTGTCAAAAGGAGTAAGTTGAGGTGGTTCATTTGACTAAGATGCCTCCCTTTGGAGGTTTTCCGGACATGTCCAACTGGGAAGAAATCCTGGGATGAGCCCAGAACTCGCTGGAGGTTATATATCTCATAGGCTTATATATCTCATCTGGCCTGGGAACACCTTGGGATCCCCCAGGAGGAACTGGAAAATGTTGCCAGCAAGAGGAACATTTGGAATACCCTTTGTTGTCTGTTGCCACCGTGACCTGACTTTGTATAAGCAGAAGAAAATGGATGGATGGATGGATTTGTGAATCATATATAATAGTGTTGCTCTCTGCTGATCATGTGCCAGTCCTTCAGTGGTCCATCTGACATGTGGCTTGTGTAGCCAGAGGTGATCCTAGACTCTGAGGGGCCCCAAAAATGTCAAATTGGGTCAACAGTACGAGGTCCAGGAGCTCCTTACCCTCCGAGCAGAGGACAAGATCAACCACCATGTACTGGGACGACTTTTGTTGCCATGTTACTTTGTTATTCACAAAGTGTTGGTCAACCTACCTTTAAAACTTCACACTAGATGCAGACGCTGAGGTGTTATACAGTACATGGTTACTCTTTTGCTTGCTTAATGCTGGCTCACTATTATCACACTGGAGCGGCGTTATGTACCATTGGTTTGTTCAAACAATGGTGCCGTAGATAAGGGTCTTAGTTACAGTGTTGTTGCATAATCTCCATGTAAAAAGGGCTTTAAATAGAACAGGATGGTGCAATAAAGGAGCAACAATCCCGCCTTGAACAGGCTGTGTAAAAGGAGTTTAGTAGTTGAACTACATTCATATTTGCTTAGTGATTCAAACAGGAAATATAAATAAAACAAGCAACGTCAGAATAGTTCGACTTTATTTGTTATGCAGTGTCAGGCATATGGATATTTTTAAGTTTACATCGTAGACTTCAAACATTTCTGACTTTGGTGTCTCCCCTAATGGTATTAAGCCAAAAACTGTGAGTTGCATTGAGTTTTGTCTCTTTTTTTCCAAACCAAAATGTATCAGAATAGAAAGTAGTCAAAATAGACAGAAGCCATAATCACATAACAATTCTACACACAGTATATTCAAACACTGGCCAGAATACATTTTTTCAGGTTTTTACAAAATACATACATTGCAAAAAATTCACCAGGCCTTAAAAGACAAAAAGAGACAAGCACAGCTTCGATCCTCTGGTTTACATTCACAGCATGAAGGAGCACAATCAATTTGTCTTTAAAGTATGCTGCCTAACAATAAATATTCAATCATCTTCTCTCCCAAAGTTAACTGTGAATCTTGCAGATCTGGTCTCAGGGAACAGTTGAAATGGACGATGGTTAAACCTGAGATTAGTGTTGCCTTCAGGGCTGCTCTGGTTGTGTACATTATTATACACAACTAAGTATGTGTTACATTAATATTAGCTATGAGTATAAAAAGCCTCTACATACACACACACACACACACATTGACACAGTGTGAAATACAGTCTGTTAAAAACAACAAAAATAAAAAACAATATATAAAAGCAAGGTAACACACTGAGTGAATGGTTGTACCGAATGAAACCATGAATGCATTCAAACACTGTAAAAAGCATACAATGGTCTAATGAGGGGCACATGGGGGTCACACAAACTGAAAGGCTGTTATTTTATAACTAAATACTATTATGACATTATTAGATGTGAAATGCATGAGGAAAGCAGTTCCAACACAGTTACCTGCATGATTTGTATTAGATTACATACCATTTGAAACATGTCCAAATAATGTAGAGTATAGACAATATATTAATACTTTAATACAGTACAAATGTGTCTGGGCATCTCAAATAAACTAGTCAAATTCAATTTATTTGTTTCAAAACGTTCAACCTTATATTCATCAAACTCAATGCATGCAAAAAAGTAAAGTATAAATAAAATCTGAACTACCAATAAACACCAGTGGGGTTTTTTAGTGGGGGTTTTTTGTGGTCTAATTCCCAGTAAACTTCAGCTGCTGCTCTGTCCATTACAGAAAGGAAACCTGGAGTCACAGTGTCAGCATTTTTCTAACCAACCATCAGAAAAACACAAAAAAGCTGCACATGACACATCGAAGACAGAACTGTAGGGGAGAAAATTAAAAGTGACTGAGGTTTATAAAGCTGAAGAAGTCTCAAACATTCCCTTCTTCTTTTCTTGGTCAGTTTACTGTACAAGGATACTTTTTATTTTGAATGGTCAGTTAAACTGGACAGGAGATGAAAATTACTCCAACTGAGTGAACAGTGTGGACATTAAATCTGTAATATAGATTTTTATTCATACCTGAAATATTAAAATGTAGTGGACTAATGCTACACAAAACTGCATGCACATTTCAAGACTCCCTCCATACTGAGAGAAACACATTTGTCACAGGAGACGAGCAAATTCCTCCGAATTTGGTCCAGACAAGTAGATACAGTGGTCTTGTGTTGCATTCAAATGCAGCATGGTTGCGTGACCTTGCCTGCTTGATCATCATGTAGCTTGATCATTGCAAGTCCTTCTCAGGTTTGGCCTTAGAGTTTATCCTCCATCATCCTCATTCAGTCGAGTCCGCTCCTGGCAAATAATCCCAGTCCTAATACCACTTTTCAATTCCAACAGCACAGTCATTCCTCACATGGATGGGTGATGATGGAGTCACATTCAGGGGGCTGTGTGACAAAGACAGATAAGGGTCTATCAGTTAACCAAAGAGTCTACAGCCATGCTTTGTGGGGCTGTACTGAGACATAGCAGTGCTATAAGCTATATGCTGACATAATCAAAATGTCAATGTTAACTAGGGCCGAGTGAGTGCTAAGCTGTAACAAGTGTTTGGTACAGAAAATACGCTTTTTACGAGTATGATCCGAGTAAAATACGGGTCAATATGAAGGAAAATCCTCATTGGTTAGCGGACTGAAGTGTACTTAATGTTATACAAAACTTCTTGTGGAAATGCTTCTCTTACTCTTGTGATCATGAACATTGACCTGCAGCACTGTTATTTCAGGTTAGAGGACTACAAATACCAACAAGCATCTGAAAGGCTGTGGCTCAGGTTATCCTCTCAATGTCAGAGTGGCCCCATATAGGCCCCAAAAACAAATAGTTTAATTTAAATTGATTCAAAATCAGTTCAAACCCATCACAGGTTGCTTATTTCTAGTGTACATACTTTTCTAAAAAAGAGGCAACATGCAGGTTTCTAGCTGAGGAAATGTCTGAAAAGAAAAAGGGATGTTACTGCGGTGACATTTAGCCACGCAAAAGACTGGATATATGGTGGTAACAACACAGTTACATGATGAAAAGCTGATTGCATCCACTACTTACAGTATATCTGTTATGTTATATTGTAATGCAGTCAGCAGCAGAAACATAGTAATGCATCATTATCCAAAGTAGATGTTGCTGGTCTTTAGTTCAAACAGATGGCTCATGATCAATATTTCCAATAAGGACTCGCTAGTGCAGAAGAAAATAATAAATATTTAAAAAAAATTTGCTAGCACTTATTTATAAAATGCCATTATCTCAAAATCACAAGTTAATTATTTTGTTAACTCGAGAAAACAAGGTAGAGATATTTACATGTGAAAACCAAAAGCCATTTCTTATCACTTACAAATGTTTAACAGAGAGAGGGAGTGCCATGACAGTATGGATAGAAGGCCACTGACTGCGTCAATTGATTCAAAATGTCATGTCAAGGAGTCGCCATTATTGTTCAATGTATCAGACTGTACTCCAGTCTTATGAATTTATATACACACATAGCGTCTTTTCTAGTTATCTTTTGAGAATTGTTTTGGTTGTAGCCTGATGGGCAGTGAAGTGCACAATAATAAGCCATAATATAGGACTAAAATCTCTAGGGAAAAACACCAGGCTTTAAAAAGATTCTTAGTTCATCTGGTTTGCTTTGAATGTCCTGGTCCACTCTATCAATCCTATGAAGTCGAAATTTTATTCTAAATTATCGTGTTATCACGAGAAATCTGCCTTTTGTTTTCTCAAGACAACAAGAAAACAAGCTTTGTTTGGTCCATAATGAAATTATTTACATGTGATCTTGAGATAACGACATTAAAGTAATTAATTGCAAGCATGCCAGTTTTTTAGTTTTCATAAAACGCCACATAATGACTAAATAAGCTTAATAACAATATTGACGTCTACATGAAACAAACTCAAGGAAAGGCAAAGATTCAGCAGATCAACATACAGTAAGCAATAACTGAGATTTAGGATGAAAATTATCACTGAATTCACTCATGAAAGGGTTTATCTTGGTTATAAAATCCATTTAGCCATCAGCCATAACATTATAACCACCTGCCTAATAATGTATAGATCCCTTTTTCCCCCATTAAAACAGCTCTGACCCGACTAGACATTGACTCCACTAGACCTCTGAAGGTGTGCTGTGGTATGTCAGGTTTCAACAAAACTTAGATGAGGACACAAATGCAGACTAAGTCCAGACAGTGAGGATGCAGTTCAAAGATTTAATAAACAGGTACAGTAAAATAGCACAACACAAAAAATCCAAAAGAGTAACCAAAACAAAGTGCAAAAACATGCAAAAATCCAACAGACAGAAAACTTATTGACAATCACTGACAGAAACACAGGAAACACTATGGAAAGGCTGGGATGGGTGATGAGACAACAACGACAACAAACTGGCAACTAACAGAGGGAATTACACACTAAATACACTGGGATAAGGAGGGAATGACAAACAGGTGGTACAGGGAGGAGGAGACAATCACAGGTGGAGATAATCAGACAATCACAGGTGGAGATAATTAGACAATCACACACTGGAGGGAAAATAATAAAGGGGAAGAAACAAGGAGGAGACAAAGAAAAACTCACAAGACACAGGAATACAAAGACACAGAGAGAACAAACCAGAACTGAAAACAGAAGATTAAAACTGAGACAGGGGAAACAAAAGGTCAAAACAGATCACAACAGGATCAAGAAAAGAAAATACAACAGGAAGTGTACAGCAAAAGACACAGCATGGAATAAAGCTTACAAAATAAAACAGGAAACGGGGGCACAAAATCATGACATAAACCTTTCAAAATAAGAGGAACCAACAGACTAGGATCAGATCCATGACATGGTATCCGACACCAGGATATTAGCAGCAGATCCTTTAAGTCCTGTAAGTTGCGAGGTGGGGCCGCCAAGGATTGACTTGTTTGTCCAGAACAAACAATCTGGGGAATCTGGATGCCAAGTCAACCCTTGAACTCATTGGTGTGGTCCTCAAACCATTCCTGAACCATTGCTGTAGTGTGGCAGAACTCATTATCCTGCTGAAAGAGGCCACTTTGCTCTTATGCTTGAATATATTTCCTGCCTCAAAATCATCAACTTCAAGGAAAGAATGCTTACTTGCTGTCTAACATACCCCACCCACTGACAGGTGCTATTGTAACGAGATAATCAATGTTATTCTCTTCATCTGTCGGTTGTGACAATGTTATAGCTGATGGCTATTATCCAGCTCTGCAGCTCTGTGCAGCTTGTAGCCTGTTTTTACTCTTGGTTTTCCAGATGCATCTATACTGCAACACCCACCAAGCCAGATTTTTTAAACTGAAGATGTTACAACAAACGACAGAAACACCAGAAGAAAAAAAGAGGAACACTTTAGTCATACGTAGCTACTGGTGTAACGAGGCAATGTGAAAACACCCCTTGTGTTTGACAATCCAGAGTTAAACATTCTGTACTTTACCTTTACGTGATGTCTCTGTTTCATCCCGTTTTACAGATGCCAGTGGTGTGTTTGACTGAAAGAGAGATAAGTGTTTAACATAGTCATCAAATCAGTTCTGATGTGTTCAAAGCTAACAGCGCTGCCAAATAGATTGCTTGAAATATTATCAGGGGTTGTTGGTTGAAGACAAGCCAGACTGGTATCATAGGATTATGTCACTGATAAGTTTTATGAAATATTGGTCCATCTCAGTGTATTACTTTAAATACAGATAAATGACAGAATAAATATTCTGCTTCACTGCTCAAACACAATACTAAGCCTCAGCAGTGACAAAAATTAAACTATTTTCATACCGCCATGTTTGCCAACTTACAGATAGCAAATGACTTATTGTTCATTTATTTCATTTCAATGCAAAAAAAATTAGCTTGCAGAATCTGACTTGATCCACTACAAAGATTGGTAACATGGAGCTCTTACAGCATCACAAATGGCTAATATTCATGGGATATGTAGCCGTTGAGTGCTAACAGAATCTACACCAAAATGATGAGATGCTCAGATTTTGCTGTCTTTTCCTGTATCTTATAATATAGCATAGCATAGTGGCTTCTATAGCTGTTTCTATGTTTATGAACTCGCCCAGTAACAGAGGTGGTTCACCTGCAGATAGTTTCATCTCCACTAAATTAATCATCTGAGCTGTTCCATGTTTCAGAATCAAAACTGAATTTATAATATATAATAAAAATAAATAAATAATATATCATATAAAAAATAGCATGGCTAAAACAGCACGACCAAGCAAAAGCAAGACTAGCATAACAAATATATCAATACTGAAGCACTAGTGGGATGTACAAGACCCCTAATAACAGGTACAGTATGAGTCGGGTTGAAAAAGAGCATACGCAGTATAAGTATACCAGGAATAAAAACTATCCACAACTGTACCTCTGGAAGTCTTTCATTGCCTGAGCTTCTGACGGGACTCCGTTTGACACACGGGTTACATTCTGAAAAAAGTCAAAATGGAGCTGATGCTGAATTCTGAAGCAAGAGTTCATTTGAGTCTGACTGACAGGCTTGGAGCCCTACATGGTTCAAAATAGATAATATATATATATATATTATAATTATATATATATATATATATATATATATATATATATATATATAATTATATATATATTATATATATATATATATTATATATAATATACAATAAATGTAAATCAGAACATGTGTCAGGTCTGGATGCATTCCTTAAAAGGACATCATCAGACCAGACACTTTGTGCAAAGCTGCATTCTTCATCATTCAACCTGTTTTTCATTAGATAATGATCAGATACATCTAATGACAAATAAGAGTAAAATGACACAAACATATTGACGTCTTAGAAAAGACTAAAATGTCGACACTTTTCATTGAATAAAGCTAGACTAAAATACTAAAGTGTCCAGACATTTTGTTGACAAAAAAACCACAAAAAAACCCAAACAGGATAATGTTGAATTAATATGATAAAAACTAAGAAGGACATTTGACACATGACTAAGACTAAATGAAACAAATAGCTGACACATCGACACTAGCTTCGAGGAGTGTTGGGAGCTTTTGACTGTTTACAATTAAACTTTATGAAGCTTTAAAGCTGCAAGGCTAACTGAGCTAACTAGCTGACAGCAGCTTGCACTTATTTTAGCTACAATCATCTGATGATCCAGTTTCATCAAAATCTGTGAATTAAGTGATGAAAGCTGTGTTTTTTTCTCCAGTTATCAGTGAGGCCCAGGCCTCCAACGTCATCTGTTGTTTTTCCAGCCTAATTCTTGTCTCATTTGTGGCCTGATAAACAACAAATTCAGGTCAAAACCAACAACACATCCTGCCTTTGCAAATGAAAATGATGCACATATTTATTCACTGTACATAAGAGCGAGGAAGTGAGATGTGAGCACAAGTAGACAGACCAGATGCGTGCTGAGATGCATTTTTTGCCAGGTGTTGTGATCAGATAACACAAGATACATGTTAGCACCGGTTGTAAAACTTTCACAATATAAGAGTGGAGGAACGCACAACAATGTTCAAAAGGCGCTGAGCACAAAGTACAGGTGATAAGGAAGACGCCCCATAGGCTCCAAGCATCTGCTAACACTCACAGATTGTCCAAAGTCATTCCTCCTCTGACGGCGTATGTACAGATAGACAGTCAGCAGCACAACCACATGGAGGATCACCGACATCATTAACACTATCTTCAGGGTAAAGGCTTCGGCTTAAGGAGAGAACAGAGGCGACCTTGATTAATGTTATCACACCAATAACAGCATAATTACTTCTACGGTACAGAGGGGTCCTACGATAATAGTCAGGCTTTCTTTGCATGAGCTGGTTCGACAAAATACTAAACAGTATGAGTATTTACTTCTATAGTATACTGTTTTATTTCTCCTTTATTTTTTATGTTAATATATTGTTTTGTGAATTTTATGAATGGAGCAAAGCCTGCAAGCTAGTTCAGGCAGACAACTCGAGCTGGACTGCTGCAAACACACATATGCACATGACAAGTCAAGTCAGTTTTATTTGTATAGCGCCAAATGACAACAAACGTTACATCAAGGCACTTTCCAAGAAGAGCAGGTCGAGACCGACTCTTTATTCTACAGAGACACAGCAGTCCCCCATGAGAACAACATGGAGACAGTGGAGAGGAAGAACTGCCTTTTAACAGGCAGAAACCTCGAGCAGATCAAGACTCAAGGTGGGCGGAGCCTCTGCTTTGAGAGAGAGAGAGAGAGAGAGAGAGAGAGAGAGAGAGAGCGAGAGAGAGAGAGAGAGAGAGAGAAAGAAAGATTGGGATATAGATGGGTGGAGAGTGAGGGAGTGAGGAACAGGAACACAGACATGTTCAACCACAATAACAATAACAGCTAAGGATTATAATCTGTAATATTTATAATAACTTCTTCAATAACAACACTGATAATAATAATGATAATAATAATAGTAATAATAATACTAATGGTAATGATGACATGCGTCATTCTCCTCAATCGTCTTCAAACACACCCTCACAATTCGGGGGACTATTTAAGCTGCAACAATTTCCCATCTCTCCCTCTGCCTCTATGGTCAATGTTGCCGCTGCTGCTCCATGTGCATTTGCTGCTGCACTTTCAGCCCCACCACCATCCCAGCATCCACCTGCAGGCCCCAGTTAGGGGGTTCAAGAAGTTCTCTCATCACTCCCCAATATATCCATGTAAACATTTCTGCACGGAGTGATGACGTCAGAGCCTAGACACCAAACCAAAATATGTTCCGCTGCTGTCATGATTAATATTTTAAATTGTGAGTTGTCTGACTTATGTTGTCTGAATTATTATTATTACTAGTAGAAGTAGTAGTAGTAGTAGTAGTAGCATTAGCAGAAGTAGTAGTAGTTTAGTTATTGTATTCCCATGCATCACTTATATATTTATTGATTATGTATCCTAGTTCAATTTTATTCATCCAAACAGATGTTATGATGAACTGGCAGACACACACACCTGTACACTTGCACTTACCAACATCCAACCTGCACAATACATGACAGCTACACAACTCAGATTTTGCTGACTGGATTGTGCTCACTGTCTTTTTTGTGTTGTTAATGATTAATGTTGTTTTTGTCTTGTTGCTTATGCAGCTAATGTTTTGTCTGTTTGTCTTACATGAAAACAATGTCAGGAAAAATCAAATCAAGAGCCTGGAAAATCAGATTTCCTGTAGTGGAGTCAACCAATCAGATTATTTCTGTTCCAGAACAGCTCTGTATATCTGAAATATTCATATTAACCCAAGAATTTTATCTACATGATTATTTTCTATGGAAAGGTACTCTACTGTATAACCTAATATTAATCAGCATGAACCTTCAAAGGACGTCCGCTGTTTCTTAACTTTTGAGAACCTTTCAGGAATTAAAAATGAACAAAAGGTAAAAAATAACTTCTATCTAAAGCATGGTTATGGATGTTCTTCCAGGAAACCAGAGAACTAAGAAAACAATAGTTTATCGCTTTGAACATCACATAATAATCACATAAAACTAAAAATGAATTGCCATCAATAACAAGTAATTTATAAACTAACCCTGCAAAACTCCAATGATTTTCTGTCTCTTTTTTTTAAACTGTTGGTCAGACAAATCATGCAGTGTTAAAACATCACCTTTTTCACTGTTTCATAACATTTTACAGACTAAACATATTCGTACGATCAGCTCAAATATACAATTTTTAGGTAAGGGAAAAAGCTTACCTGGTTCAACCTTTCTGTGTAACGTTTGGCCTTTGGAAAGAAGAAGAAATGTCACTGTAAGACTAGTGCATCACTGCTTAAGAAGCATAGGCATAGGTTCAACATTACCTTTGAACAAATAAAACATTTCGACTGATATGTCAAAGCTGTTCATGCCTCACTAATTCCCCATTAATCCTGCTACATATTGGTGGGAGTTGGAGGTTTTTAGGCCATATTTCTTAACATACAGAAGCTGAAAATGACTACCTCCCTACACACTCATGGATACCAGCCCCCTAAGTATGCAGGATGTTGTTTCATCTGTATCCATGCATTTTTCCCTGAGAAATTAATGATAAAAGAACATGGAGAAAAACTATTCCCAGATCCGGATCCATTGCAGAATTTAACAGATTCTTCCTTTGCCAATGCCCAACCATTCTACCACATTTAGTGGCAATCCCTGGAGGAGGTAATGACTTATTTCAGTGAAGTGTCTGTTCTTAAACACAGAAGATAAAGATACAGCTAACAGGTTACATAACTTTATTCTGACTTACATAAATCATATCAACTCAAGGATGTCTCATTGTTTTGTTTGAGATCTCCTCACTATTATTGAATGGTATCCCAAAGCTACATAAAATCAAAACATGTCCTTATTAGGTCAGATATAGTGTACATACATGCCAGCAGTCATTCCTTGTTTGCTATTGCTATTGTGTTTCTCTGCTTAAAGCTGTAGAGCTATACTAATACATGTCTCTAGATAAAAAAAAACCCTGTTTCCATAAAGTTGGACAGGGTCATGTTTTCCACTGTGTTGCATCACCTCTTCTTTTAACAACACTCTGTCAGCTGTGAACTGAGGAGACCAGCTGATGTAATTTTAAAGTGGAATGTTTTCCATTCTTGTCTGATGTAGGATTTCAGCTGCTCTAGAGTTCAGGGTCTCCTTTGTCCTATTTTACGTTTCATAATGCTCCAAACATTTTCAATGTGAGACAAGTCTGGACTGCAGGCAGGTCAGTTTAGCACCGGACTCGTTTACTACGGAGCCCTGCTGTTGGAATACCTGCAGAATGTGGTTGGACATTGTCTTGCTGAAATAAAAAAGGCCCTCCTTGAAAAAGACGTTGTCTACTTGGCAGCATATGTTGCTCCAAAACCTGTTAATATGGTTCAGCATTAATGGTGCCTTCACAAATGTGCAGGTTTCCAATGCCATATGCACTAATGCCCCCCCTCCAACTTCACCCCAGTCCATCTTAAATGAGCTCAGGTCCAGGGAAGGTGGGGCGTTTCTGGATCTGGTTTACTTTTTTAAA
This sequence comes from Chaunax sp. Z400, assembly GCA_037577475.1. NCBI lineage: Eukaryota > Metazoa > Chordata > Actinopteri > Lophiiformes > Chaunacidae > Chaunax > Chaunax sp. Z400. Next base: position 7,653,118 of record CM075197.1, on the reverse strand, counting down.
ATGTGTTGCTGGCATCAATTTCAAAATGGGCATATAATTTTCAAAAAACAATGAAATTTCTTATTTTCAACATTTGATATGTTGTCTTTGTGCTATTTTCAATAAAATATGGGGTTTCAATGTTTTGCAAATCATCACATTCTGTTTGTATTTACATTTTACACAGCATCCCAACTTTTTTGGAAACAGGGTTGTAGTACTACGTGCATAGGGTCACCAGAGGTCCCAAAAAAGTCTGGTAGAGTCCCAGATTACAGGCAGCTTTCCCGAGTCCTGTCTCGTTTGTCTTAAACATTAGACTAAACCTGAGTTTTGATTAGTTCTAGCCTAACTAAGCATAAATCAACTGATCGTTGTGATACATTTCTATGGTGATAGACTGACACTGTTATGCCCACAGCCTACATGAATTATGGCTGCTGCAGGTATTTTTCATATTTACAAATGGAAATTTGCCCCCCAGCCAATAAGAGCAGTGCCGGATTAATAACACGGATATCCAATAGGAAGTCATGAAATCAGGAGGGAGCACCTCTGGGCCAATCAGATTTCCACTGGGGTCCCGTGGATCCACCATGGACCTTTGGGAACAGGATTACACAAAACCTACAGGATGGATTTCCATAGAACATGGTATCAGGATGGAGCTTAGGCCAGGAAAGAAAATATTAAATGTTAGTGGTGGATAAAAGGATGGATCCAGGAATTTTTCAAAACGTTCCATAACATAACAAGATAGCATATTGTTCAAAACAACATATTGTTGTTGTGTCAATGAAGCTAAACAGATGTGTAGGCTTGTTCAGACGGGAGGTAGGGGCTCTATTGAGTTTATTCATGAAGGTTTGATTAACCACTGGGTTAACCACTAACTGTAGACCAAAGCATATTCTAGTTATCCCTGTTTGGGACTGTCTCCTACAGTGCAAAGTCTAGAAAGGTGACTGTGAGCTGCTCTTTACTGGAGGCAGAACAGTTAACCAAACGGACCAGTTTGTCCTCATCCTAGAAGTCCTGTAAAACCCAAACTTGGTGTTAGAAAATATTTGGTATGTTTTGTGTTTTTGAATGAGGAATGACTCATTGTCTCGTGGCAGAGGGGGGGAAATCATCGGCAAACGAGATGGTGCTGCATGAAGATGAGATTTAGGCCTTTTGTTTGATGAGTGAAAAGATTTCCAAGGATGAGGACTGGTGGGCTACTGGTCCTACTCTCCTCTTTGACGATTTCAAGCATAAGATTTTTTTAAAAAAAAGATCTTAATAAACCATAAAGAAGTATTTTCAGTGATCATTTACATAGCTTACCATTGCTTACGCTAACCTCGTTTTGGGTGGCTGTTGTTGTTGGTGGTGGAGGCCATGCTGTTGTTCTTTCTGGCAGTGTTGTTGTTGGTGACAATATGGTTGTTGTTGTCGGCAGTATTGACAACGTTGTTTTCTGGCCAAAAGCTGCAGGCAGTCAGTCAGTCAGAAATAACATCTTTCAGTATAAACTGAAGCAGGAATATAACATCTAGTGAAACTAGTTGACCGGCTGTTGCTACATCGTATCCACCTGTAGGGCTGCAGTACTGATCTCTGAGTACGTTGGGAGCAGAATTCAGTATGAAAAGTATGTTAGTCTAAGATTCCAAGCACAGCCTCTGTCTCTGTACTTGTGGAATATGTCAGTGGGTGGCGAGATGGAGAACTGCAGTTAAGTAACAGCAATGATTGACTTACCAGTAGATTTATTTTCTGCCAAGAGCCGGCAAACAATATCTAAAAAAGATTGAATCAATATTAGAAAAATGAAGGTCATGATTTTTAAATGCAATGTTTTAAATGCAAAACATGGAACCTCAGCATTTGAGGTTCCATTTGTTTTGGTAAAAGTAATTTTAAAGTACCCAAAATTATAACAATTACGACTGACTGCATCTGTACCTTTTCCTGTATTTTTTCATATAGAAATATAAATTGCAGTGTCAGGTTTTTCCAAAGTTATGCAGCCTTATCTTAAACATCAGAAAAAGCTGACTGTTACTGTGTCTCAACTAAGGGCCTGCATCCTTCCAAAGACGCGGCCCAGGAAGGCGACGTCGTAGGCCAGTAAGGCCGCTAAGGCCACACTGAGCGCTGTTAAATGAGACGATCTGGTCTAGAGAGACTTTCCTGTTAATGTCACCATCTCCTCCCATCCTTACACGTGTGTCACAAAGCCTCACGCCTGTCGCCTTGCAACATCGAACGTTGGAATTGATTAGCTGATTAAGGGCCAGTGTATTTCTTTATTATTTGTAATGGGAGCGCCACGTATTTACGCTATGCTACAAACGCCAGTAGTGTGACGAGGCGCTGAGCGTCTTTTCTCTGCTGAGGGCTGCACGTTTGGCATTTTTTAATCTTTTGGTTGCTGAGAGTTGAAAAATATTCAACTTTAGCTGAAACGCTGCGCTTGTCACTGTCATTTTTTACCCAGCTGTCCAATCACAGTGGAGGAGGGGCAAATACCACAAAAGATCCACCGCCACATCAGACAGTGCAGAACACACAAAGACCTGCAGGTCCGTCTTCTCTCCCTACTTCCTTCAGTCTTCCCTTCATCCAGAGCCAGGGCCAGAGCAAGTACTCCAGCTTGTGCTGCCATTTTTACACTCAGTATTTGTTAATAAAACAAACTAGCTGCAAAATTAGGTACTTGCAACACAAATTACTTCCATGGATATTTCGTATCATAGCCGTATCAAAGCCTCCGCCTCCAAAGCGCTCTTAAGCGCTCTCAGCTGGGAAAAATGCTTTGGTGGACACTATAGTAGGTGGTATAGGACACAATAGTCGTTAATGCAGTCGTAGTAAAAGCTGTGGTGTAGTAGTAGTAAAATTAGCAGAAGTAGTACATTTTTTGTCATTAAAACTGTTGTATTAGTAGTAACAGTAGTAGCCGTAACAGAAATGGAGCTGCCATTGTGTCAAGCACTCGCACATCCACATCAGCAAACACAGTACAGACACACACCCACACACGTTTCAACATGCAGCATGTAAACTCACCGTATTCACAGCCTGTGATGCAAGAAATAAAGAAAAGGCAATTATGAGTTTTACTATTTCATGACCTTTTGGTGATGATTCACTACTGTGAACAATAATGACAATAATAATCATTTATAGACAAGCTTTTAACAGTTGGTGTCAAATGTCTGAGTTCATTGCAATGTGAGTGTTTTACGTAGGATGAGTGTCTGTATGAGTGATACCTTTAGGAGTGAGTTTGATAGCTTTGGCGGTCAAGCACATGAAATGATAGAAAGCGACAGTCTGAGTTGTGTCCCCTTTACACTTTTCACTGATTTCCTTTGGCTCTTCCTGTGGCAGAGAAACAAAAAGTGAGACATGAAAAATCAGAACCATTTACAAAAGACACAATAAAAAAAAGGGCACCACGTGGAACAATATGACAGTAAAAGCTGGTTCTGTTGACTCACACTTCTGTTAAAGCAATCAAGAAGAATGTAACATATTTTTCTTCCTTTTATGACCTCTCTCTCGACGGTACACTCCATCATATCCTGGATAACACAGAGCACACTCTGTCAAACACAACTCAGTACAGTCCCATTGAACAAAATGCATTTACACAGTGTCGACTATCAACAGATCATTGATGCTCACTCTTTCAGTTCTTTACCTGATCATCCTTGGTGTCTATGAGGGAGATGGTTTCTGTCAATTTATCACCCTACAAAGTGGAAAAGAAATGTAGATGAACAAAGAAATTAATTGTTAACCTATAGTAGATTATTACAAAACTATTATTATTACTATTATTATTATTATCATTATTATTATCATGTTGACAATCATGATGAAATTCTGTTGAAAAGTTAGCAAAACATAGTTTGCCAGGAGTCCATAGAGAGTTCCAGAGGGTTCAGTTTGACCGATATGAAAATCTGTTCAATGATGCTGATTTTTTGCTGTGGATTGTGTAGAACCACACATACATCCAATTAGAACATTGATATTTCTATTCTATTTAAGGAAATATCATCTTATTTAGATTGATGTGGTTGGATTATATTTGTTAATATTTATATTTATTTTGTTTTCTGACTTTTAACAAGAGAGAGAGAGAGCAGCGCGCTGAACTGTCAATTCATAAACCAAAACGGTCTAAATGATATTGAGGCGACATAGTCAGGCAGGAAGTTTCAGCTCTATGTCTCGTCATTATTTAAATAATAATAATAATAATAATAATAATAATAATACATACGTTAGCAGCTGTGAAATCTGATTCTACCTGCTGGCACACAGATTCTGACAGCTGACACAATTCTTGAGACTCAGTTTTAAATCTTTGAAAGCATTTATAAATCGATTATAATGAATTAATTTAGCTGTGGTCCACAATATCAGACAGATTTTTCAAACAAGGTTTTGGTCCATCATCTCCAGTGGGTCTATCTGCAGACTCACACTACCTACAAGACACAACTATTACATGGTGCACACTAAGCAGCCTCTGAACCATGACATGCCTGTGTGGAGAACAAGAACATAAAGTTGAAATTAAGCAACTGACCACTGAATGAAAAATGATAAATATATACCCATTCCTTGACGACAAAATAGTCATTACAGCCCGCTTTAGACAGGTCCATCGTGCTCATGAACAGCTGGCAGATTAAAAAAAGGAAATATGTAAAACATACATAATACATTATATCATACTGTAATCAACTGGTGCATACCTTTAAAATGTAATGCAGTCTAGCAGCATTTCAAGTGAATTGAGTGCACAACTGTCAGAGCTCTTGTTTATATCAGACAGTACTTTACACATTTTAGATCATAAGTCACATCTCCTAGCTCCAGTGTCAGAGCTACAAACTGCATAGGTGACTTACAAAGAGGTGGGTCACGGATCTCAATGATGTCATGCTGCCGCCACGACCATCCAGACTCACACTAGGGAAGAGGAAGCAGAGAGCAAGGGAGAGGTATGATAAGGAGCTATATTTACCTGTTCTCAAACCACTCAGTGACTTATTACGCCCTTTGTGTAGGGCACACTCATCACGGAAGAGACAGCTCTCATCAGCATAGAAATGATTCATCTTAGGATCAAAATGGACCCAGGAAATCCACTGTTTCACCACTACTCTATTAATCCTTTAATTGCTCAGATGTCTGCATTAACAATTTAAATGCATATTTATTTAATGGTGTTTCTTCAGGAGAGAAAATAGACAAAAGAGAAATAAATGTAAGTAAGAACAGAGTCAACACAGTAGATGTTGTGACTCAGAGAGGAGGACCCATGTGCAGACATGAAGCAGAGACTGCTGGGCTGCAGTTCAGAGATTTGAAATCAGAAGTACAAAAACAGGAAACAAAGAGAGCCTAGGGTGAAAACCAGAAAAAAAAACAGTCCAATACAGGCAACAGTATTCAGGGGGTTGTGCAGACTCACAGACAAACTGGGAACAAACAGGAGGAATGACAGACTAAATAGACTGGGACATGTGACAATGGGAAACAGGAGGCACAGGGAAGAGGAGACAGTCAGAGACAGGTGGAAACTATCAGACACACACTGAGGAGGGACAAGCTGAAAACATCGTCCACTGATGGCCCCCCCACTGGAGATAGGGAGCAGAAGTCGCTGGGTCCACCCCAGACCAGAGAGGAGGTGCTCCTGCTGCTCCTCTCCTGACCAGAGACCGGAGACGACTTCTCCATGCCCTGCTCCTCTTCTCCAGAACCACAACCATGACAGTATAAACTGCAGTTTAGTGAACAAATGTCTTTTTAATGAAAAGACTTTAGAGATTTTAAACTTTGATTAGATTTGGATTCAACAATCAGTCAGCATTAACAAGTAGGCTGCTGTGATCTGCTGTTTGTTTCTAAATGTCATACATCATTTTATCAGGATCATAGTGGTGACAGAAGCCTATTCACAGAAATCAGTTGCAGTTAAATGAATGTGAATGACATCAGAGAAAAAAACACAACATAAAGCCAGCAAGGGCCAACCAATACACGGCTCTAAAATGTCAACATGACTGTTGAGAAAAAGTCTTTGTCATTTCAAACACTATTGCTTCCGAAAACATTGTTTTTACCTCCTCCGAGGAGGTTATGTTTTCCTATGATTGATTTATCTGTGTTTTAGGAGGATTACTCAAGACGCTATGAACAGATCTGTTCATAGATAAATCAATCATAGGAGCATTATTCAAGACGTTATGAATAGATTTTGATGAAATATTTGCAGAGGTATGTTGTGGTCAAAGGAACAATCCATTGGATTTTGGTGGTGATCCAGATCATTACAGGCCCAAACTTGCACTTTTCATGATTTGCTGGAGGCGGGGTTCACCCTGGATAAGTCACCAGTTCATCAAATAGAAAGACAAACAACCATTCACACTCACATTCACGCCTACGGTCAATTTAGAGTCACCAATTCATCTATATTACATGTTTTTGGTGGTGGGAGGAAGACGGAGAACCCGGAGAGAACCCATGCAGGCACCGGGAGAACATTGCAAGAACAAAATCACAGGTCCTCAGGTGGATTTGAACCCCAAACCTCTTGCTGTGAGGCAACAGTGCTACCCACTACACCACCGTGCCACCTATTTTAATTTAAAAGGGTTGAATTATGGGTCGTTTGCAGCTTTAATGTTGCTAATCTAACAAGTTTCTACCATTGTGTCCTGCAGAGCGACTCATAAATTCTATAAATGTCTTTAGTCATCATTTTTCCTTTATTGGTTTAGTGTTTGGCAGGATAATTGAGTCTACTTGGAATGCAGTACACTTTCTAAATGTTGTTTCTTGGTGTGAAATGATAATGAATGGGAGGTTTTAACAGCATTTACCACACAGCTTTCTCCAATGATAAACATAAAAAACAGATTCTAGGAGCTCCTCATTCATGCAGAGAATTGATATCACAACAATTGTTGAGTCAGAACTCTGAATAGTCAATATGTCACTGAGACAACTGCTCAGCATTGGTTCTAATGTGTCTGCTGAGGGAATTCAGTGGCAGCTTTAAATTAAATACAAACATTGGTAGCAAGGGCTTAAATTGTATTTTGTTTTTTTACATTATTGTGCAATTTTCAAGTTAAAATATTGCAGCCTCGTTGTTCAATTTTTAAAATTACAACTTGAAAAAAAAATGCTGAAATTTTTTTTTAAATAAAAAATGTGCTAAATTAATGGTTTGAGAGTTTAATTTAAAACAACTCATCCTTACATTGAGGGTGCTTTAAAAAAATCAGAGCTGCAACTAAAAAATGTACCTACAGCTGAATAAATATGTAAATACAAATTTAGAACTGAAGTTCATTTAATATGATCTAAATAAGAGAAACAATTATTTTAGAGAATAAAAATTAGCCTGATGTTATTTAATTGATTGTGAGATCTGTGTAAAGAAAAGTCTTATTCATGACAGAACAAAATTAATGATTTTCTCAAATGTTCCTAATAAAAAAATGAAATTTTGCTTAAATCATTAAACGTATGTCCCATATCTGCAAAAATAATTTCACAACCAGAATGTCACTCATAGAGCACATAAAGTACCTCCTCTAATGTCCAACAGTCCCTTTAATTCAATCAAGCTTTACCCAGAATCAAACTCATGGCCCTGTAATAATCCAAGGTTATCCTGGATTTATAACAGGCAACCATTTAAATCTGGTGGATCTAGATTTTATTTGGATCCACATCAAATTACAGACACTCATAGATACCAACCCCTAAATATGCCGGATTCTTTTTTCATTAAGATCTATAAATTATTCCCTGAGAAATTAAAGACAATGTTGAAAAAAAAACTCAGTGTTAAAGCGGAAAAAAATACATTCTGGATTCGGCCCTTTATTAGAATCCACTCTAATTTTTCTAAACCTTTTGTACATTTCTGCATTGTATTGAAAATAATTACTCAACTTCATATTTCATTATTGAACCAATTAACTTGTTACAGGTTCCTCTGATCTGTCATTAATGTAGTTTCATTTTTTTTTTACAGTTTTATTTGTTCTTTATTTAAGGAGGTATGTTTATGTGAAATTATTTGACTTGACTTGTCATTGAAATTTGTTCTGCACTTTTCAGCATTGCAATATTTTGAACCAAAGCAATGAAAAAAGCCATTAAAGTGGTTAACATGTTTACAGTCAACACTTCTGTCTACTGGTTTATTTCATTACTTTCTAAGCTGCACCAAATTCAAAATGCCACATAGTGCTGCATACATTTGAATATTAAAAGTAAAGTCATTGCCTTTTCCTCTCTAAGATCCTCAATTCTATTTAAATGGAAGGTTTGCAACCCCTCCATCACACGACCAATGGATAAAAGACATAATGCAAAACATAAAACTGGGGGAAAAAACAGACGCAGCCTCAATGGATCTACTAAGAGATTCTACAAAACCTGGGAACCATTTATCAACTATGTGAAGAGATTGTCTGGCCTGGAACTATTAACTCACATCCTTTCACTTCTGGTCTCTCCTATCAGTTCTTAGCTATAGATTGTATATTTGTTTTGTTTTGTAGTCCAATTAATAAATTAATTAATCTTATTTATTTTCACATCTGTCAAAGTGTTTTGTTGTCTTTCTTTCAAGGAATTCATTTGCTCTGTTGATGCTGGCTCTGATTGTTTTGCTTTCCCTCCAACAACTTATTATTATGTACACAACCAGACTTGTTACCGTTACCGTGTAACTATTTTCATACATAAAGTATTAAAAAAACAAAACAGTTAACACCAGAGAGGGGTAACAACATGTCAGGCTTACACGAGTATCAGCAACACAGATGCATCTCATACATTTGATGATGGTTGTTGGCTTTACAGTGTCTGACTGAGCAACAGTCAGTAGTTTTTGAGGACGTGAACCCAAAATCAGATTCTGCTCATTTCTCTTCAAAAGAATTTAAGTGGAAATAAAAGAACATTCAATGATTGCAATGATTGACACTTCTGTTAGCCTGGTAGGATACTTGCTTAAATATTATTATTATATACTATATTTTCTATTTAGATACATGGTGAAATGGTGAAATCTCCTCTCTCTCTCTCTCTCTGTGCACAGATGGAAACATAACTATTGTTTCTGAATCTTCTATCTGGACTATAGGAAAATGAACATTACAGTGAAGCCTATTCTCACATTCTCTGACAGATGTGACGAGTCTTTTTTGAGGTGCCTGTCCAGAGAAACTTTCAGATTTCTGGCACCGCGTAATCTGGTGTGCGGATGGTACCATCCGCACACCAGATCATGGTCTGATCTCCTCTGTGACGACAGTCCAACAGTTTATGGAACAGTTTGTGTCCCAGAGGTAAGTCGGACACTGAAAAACATCTAATAGTAACTGGACCAATTCGTTTTACCTACCGTGCTGCTTCCGGCCGTGTTGGTCTGCTCTACAGCTCCGCACTCATTCTTTTAACAGCTTTACTTTCACTTTCTCCCTTTTCTCAAGCGAACTCTCCCTCCTCGTCAATGACGTCATTGCGGGGCTTCCAAAGGAGAAGTAAATCAAAAATCCACAAAAATCCACTCACACCTCCGCAAATCTACTCCTGCTACACACGAGGCGACGCACACCCTGTACGCGCCACGTATGAACGCATGAGCTTCATCTGCGCCTCACCTGTGTTGGACCTCATTACTGCACTGCTGGGAACGTTACTCAGGAAGTGGAATGAGTTACTTTTTATTACAGGTTACTCCTTTTTTTGTAGAGTACCATAAGGCCTCTTTGACTACAGTTGTCCTCTTCAGTTTACTCATCCATTTGATAGAATTAAGGAAATTAACATTACATTTTGGTCCAGATGCAGGAACATTTAGAACTTCCCTTAAACCCTTTAACATCCTCACTAAGAAAACAGCAATGGAAAAAAATTTTGCAAGCATTTTTTATTGCCTTTGGACAATAATAACAATAATCAATGTTTGTTTTTTTAACAGACCCCACAATTCTTGAGGTATAGGCCTCGACCAAACGGTTGACATGTCGCTCCATGGTAAAAGTATCAAAATGCATACAAATACCTAAAAGTTTAAAAAGTCAGACAAAATGATAACTTTTTGAAGAAATAAGCATCAGAGATGGATTTTGGGGCATTAGATCCATTTTATTTGACATTTCTCTCTGCACAAAATTTAATTTATTTCTGTTGGAACAGGTGTACCAGCATGTCAGACAGATCAATGCCGCCCATATGCTGATCATAGGCAGGAATGAGTGATGGGCACGGGATGGCAATCTTTGCGTGGGCCTCTTTGCTCCAATGTTTGACAGTTGAAAGAGGCATGATCCCACAGGCATTGCTCAATTGAATCAGGAACCTGGAATTGCTCAATGTCTTCATATTTCCAGATTCTCCTCGTGCCTTTCTTTGGGCCTAAGGGTGAACTTGGATCAGAGGTGTCCTCTGGCTCCGCCAAGGAAACTGTTTTCAGGGCATTTTTCCGTTTTCTGCTCTTCTTAGAAGATATGCTTGTTGAGGCCACCTCATCCTCGTCCATTGATTCAAAAGAAGTGTCTCCTGTCACTTCTTCTTGTGTGGGCTGATAATCAGGATCCTCTATTTGGTCATCATCATCACTCAGATCAGCATCAGAGTCTTCAGGATTTTCTGGCACAAGGGCCAGAAATGTGCGTGGCCTTGCACCATAAAACGACTTTGCGTCCATCTATTATTGGTAAAACAGACAGAAAAAAATCAAAATTAAAAGACATGTTCTCTTATAATGGTAGTAATATGTTCATATACCAAGATTTGTCAGTTTGTTACCATTGAATTAGTAGTATTACCAGTACTAGTATTATTTCCATTTTTTAGTCTATATATTTACCTGATCTACTTTCATAAACATTTTAGAAATAGTAAAAAAATTGTAATGATGGATTTTTTCATCAAATATGTAATGGAATAACGTTAAATGTATCATATTGACAAAGATGATTGACCAGAAGTTTAGTTATTTCATGGCAGGAGTCAATTTTATTTAGCTTTGCATCATCATTAACTTTACCATGAAGTGACAAATCAACTGTTTGGTTGAGCACGTTTTTAGAAAATTATTTGACCCTTATGAGTTGTTTTTTTTCTGTATCAAGTTACATTATTTTGTTCAGTTAGATCTCTGAAACCATAATATGTTGAGAAAATATGCTTACCTTTGAAAATGTATCCAAACAGAGTCCACATGTCTTGGGTAAGTTTTTGGTTGCCCACTTCCTGGGAGGCAGGGGACTGAAAAGGCGCACTACTTTCAGACACTGCCCATCTGATGGATTTTTTTCAGCATAGCATACCTCCACCGAATGGCAGAGATGGCTCAATCAGATTGATTTAAGTTCAACACATTTTTCATGAAGATGTAGTGACTCAAAATGTGCTCTACCAAAAAGTCGAGCAGGAAGTTAAAGGGTTTTAACAAGGCATTATTTTTTTCTCCCCCTGATTACCTTGGAGTAGGTCTGTGCTGTAGTGAGTGCCACTCATTAATTCACTGACAGAACTGTACTGTAGGGTCAATAATAACTTTATTTCAACAAGCCATCACAATCTATTAAAGGCCTTCTTCACAGTCCACAAAGGACATTTAAATATGTTTGAGAATGAAAAGTACAATGAGCATCTTTCGGAGTATAAAATCAATAAGTGTAGGATATAATTCAGAACTACAGTACCCACAAATTCATTAAAAATATTCAAGCTTTGCAATTAACCAAGAATGAAAACAGTAGTTGTACAAGTTACACAGAAGGAAAAAATATAACCTAAAGTCAAACAAGTAACAAAATACGAAGCTAATAACCTGTTTTCTACAAGCAAACTGTAAACCTGCTGCTAAATGCTTCCTGCTTTTATGTGAGGATCAGTGTCCAAACTGTTGACAGCCTGAGGTGATTCCATCGTCATCAGAAGACTGAGGCACATACTGGGTCTGACTGACATCTGAGGCAGGCTGAGGCATGATGTGAACAACGAAAGCCTGGAGCTCCCATCCAGACTCAACAGTAGAGTTAAAGAGAAATAAGAAGCCCTTGTTTAAGAGTTTCTATAGTATTCCCTGCAGATTTACATATAATATACAATATGTTTATATCATGTAAGGAAGGAGGGCAGGAAGGTGACTTTCAAGATGGTATTTCTGAGTTCAAATAAAGGTTGAATTGAATATTTAACAGGTTTAGCTGCCTTTTTTCTAGTCCTTGTTGGAGCATGTTCTTGTGATCATGATTTAATCTATTTTGTATCAGGAATGCTGTGATAAAAGGAAAAGTAAACCAGGAATAGGAGTGGGCAGCTTTTTCTGGGACTTCCACATAGAGAAACTATCATGAGAAGTAGAGAAGGCGCTGGTGGACCTTGCTGCCGATGCAGATAGAATTTTTTTTAAATTTTTTTTTTTTAACAAAACTGAGATGTATCCTTCCTGGCCGTGTAACAGGGTTCTCAAAAAGAACAAATGGATGCTCTGGCAGTCAACAGTTTGAGATGTGAGCCAACCTGAGACAAACTGAAGCGGCTGTGGCCTCATGTTATTCAAACATTAAGCCGAAAACCTCAAGAAAACATGAGCAGAGATGTAGTGGGAGGCTAACAATGCTATCTTCATGAAACCAAACACTATGTAGGCAATGTTTCTATTCATAATAGTCCATGAAGACTTTAAGAGTGGAAAACAGAAACAACTTAAACATGTTTGATTTACATTTTACGTCCAACAGTGATGGAGTCTGATTTACCACTACATGAACACACATGTCGATACTAACAGTAGCTAACAGAGCAGATGCTTCACATCACATACAGAGAAGAGTGTAAAAAAGAAATGTTACAAGGTTTCCATTAGGAATTGCATTGATTAAAAATTTGCATTGAAACTGTTTATGAATATCTGAATTCAGGCACTAATGTATTTCTTCAGTATCTAAACTTAAAAAACCAGGGATGAATCATCATTATTGATCTTCTCCCATGGCCCACAGATGGACTGAAAGAGGAAGACCTGGTTTCCCTTTCCCAAACGTATGAAAAACTTCAGTGACGGGTTCAGTGACGGGTTCAGTAAATCACCATTGTGCCCGATAAGATGAAGCGTATCCTTACAGCTGTCTGACATCCAACCTAAAACAGCTACACCTTGTTCAATCAATCAACTGAACTGACATTTAAAAGTAAATAGAAACAATAACAAAAACGGTCAGTTGCATTTTTCAGTTCTTCTGTCCTTCCCTGTTTTCTTCCATCCTTCTACGCACGACTATAAAAGTCCTACTTCCAGACTTACATTGTGAGCGATCACCTGATCTCCATCAAATACAGCCCGAGACACTTTGTTACACTTCCTGGTTTACTAACGCAACGTTACAAGGTTTTATCCATATTAATATCCTTGACCTTGCCTTTAATGAGTTTGTATTAAAGGTGCCCAGTGGAGTTTTTGACCATCAGTGCCAGGGAAGCAAGTTGGATCCATGATTTGTTTTCTTGCAGCCGTGTGTGCAAATACAATACAAATGCGTATCTGAAAACGCAAGTTTTCCCCCCTAGTTTCACACTAACCCACTGACTGACAGTCGATGTCGATGGGAAAAAAAGAACAGTGGAAGCTAGCTAAATGCATGATTTTAAAAAAAAGAATGTTGACATCACCGAATGAAGACATAAGTTTTAAAAACACCACTGGGATCCTTTAACTTTTATGAAAGCTAGTGATTATAGACAGAAGCTCATATTCACTCTGTCACTGAAGATTTAACTGAGACATCAACAGAGATCAGGTGATGACTTAATGTCAACTGGAAATATTTTATAGTAACCATTCCTAAAGGTTAGACTGGGGCTGTCATTGTCTAAAAAACATCTCGTCCCATCTTATACATTAAATTAACTAATGATAAAAGAGCTATTTTAGTGAGATTCATCTACTTTTTGTCCTTTTGAACATTAAGCAATAACCTACAGCATTTTTTCTATAACCCCAGTCTTCATGCCGTTTGCATCATGTTGGTGACATTTTCTCTGCTTCTGACTCTCTGACTCAGGACTTCCTTCCAATGACAATGTTCCCCATTTCTCAAGATTTGCCCGTCAGCAGTTTCATGTTCTCTGAGAAGGTAGGGATCTGAAGCATTCTTGCATTCTCATGTTGTCTAGCTAAATCTATCTGACAGGATAAAAAATAAAAAACATGTATGTGTATTAATGCTGAATAGCTGTTTCACAGAAATCATTTTGAACTGTGCGTTTTTAACAGAAGAACACAAATCATAACGTTCAGGTGAGGTGAGGCGTGGCGGTTTCAGATGGAGTTGTGTTTTATTGTGGAAGAAAGTTAAAAATGGAGCCACAGATCACCTAAAAACATCAAAAAGCTCCTTGTGTCTTCAGTGTACCTTGTTGTGTCTTAATACGGTGCCAGACGCAAACAAAAAGCACCTGCCATCTTAATCTCCCTTTGATTTAACCAACTGAATTCTTTTATCTGTTAAAATAATGCTTTTTTTAAAACATTAAGGGTCCAAGATGATGGGTTTTTACACTCAGCCTGGATGAGGGGAATATTTGTCTGTGTGGTGGATGCTTTCGGCCGTATTCATCCTCATTCGTCATTCTTCTGCTGAAGCTAGGACGAGGGCTTTTTGGTGTCAGCAGAGAAGAGACTCATGATGTTTTGGAGAGCTTTGCTTATCTGAGCTCCAAACCGGTGAGAGTCCTAAAAATGGAGAAAATCAAATATTAAAAAGAGGATGGAAAAAAAAAGGGAGTAGAAACAAACAGATGTGGGTAGAGAATCAGAAAGAGAAGGATGAATGTGGAGAGAGAGGAGGAGCGGGTTATACGTAGGGTTGGGCAACAAGAACCACTTTTAAACTCCGATTCCATAGGAATCATTACGAAAAAAATTTTAGATTCTGTTTATAGGTTCCTAAATAAATTTCACTCGCACTCAAGTTTCAGTTTCTGTGGTGGTCCCATGCAGCTTCCGTAGTTTCTGCCTCACAGGTTGGATGGTTAGACTCCGCCATGGACCATAAGCAAGTGGTGCTAAAAAGTGTGGCTTTACTTTGCCCTGAAAAATGCCGAGCCGACACAGTTCAACACCTGTGCCAAAATTATTTCGTGCAAGGGAGGATGCACAACTAACATGACTGAACACATTCGCCTATACGGTGTACAAATCAGCAGCTGTACCGTGGTTGACGTGCTGCACCTGTCTCCCACGCCTGCCTCAGCCTCCGACCCAACATCCAGCAGCACCTCCTTAACCGGTTATGTGAAAAATAAATAACGTTTGTCTTATTCTCAACAGCGAGACAGCAAACAAGTTACACTTGACCAAAATGTGTCAAATGCAAATACTGAAATATATTTTTTCATAGATGAATGTCTGCAGATTGCTAACACTAGTAGCCAGTTTACGGCAGCCAAGTCAGTGGCAGTGATCCCAGGATGTGACACGAATATGAATTCATAATGAATGATATGTTCTTTATACAGAATGGCTTGTATAAATATTTTTTAAATACATTTTCTTCTGTGAAATAAGCATGTGGCCTGTTTGGACCCTGTCCCTCAAAGAACCAGAATCGTGAATTGTCAAAAATGACAAAAAACGAAAGAATTGGAATCAGAATAGTTAAAATCCAAACGATGCCCAACCCTAGTTATAAGTTATTTAAGGGTTAGTTTTAGTTAAGGGCTATAGAGCTGCTAATGCTGGATATTTGTGGCTGATACTGATAAATACAGAAGCGCATTGCATTCATTAAAAAGAAACACAAAAAAAAATAGATATCTTATCCCTGATTATGATTCTCTTATAATTATGGGGAAAAAATGTCATGAGATGAGGATGTCATAAATATGAGAAAAGCTATGGTTACATCATCGTTAAACTTGGTTAATGGTTAATATGGCTTTTAATCTGCTTCTATTTTCTTCTTGGTATGAGACACTGGGAATTATGAATGTTACTTAACATGGAGGGCATTAATATTAGTATGTCAGCACTGTGTCATTTATTCAGGTGGAAAGCCCAGTCTGACCAGTTGGAAGTCCTGCAGGAGCAGTAAAACCACTACAGGATGCATCATGGATATGAATTCATGCTGACCCACGAAGAATAATCCTAATCCTCATGGAGTACAGCTGCACCGAAGCAAGATCTCTGTCTCATGATTACAAGGTCTTTACTCGTAATAATGAGAGATTTTTACAAAAATATGAGATCTTTTCTCATAAATACAAAATCTTCTCTCATAATTGTGAGATATCTTACAATCTAATTTATTTCTTAAATGACTCATGTGACCACATGATGTTGATCTTGTGAAAGGGGAAGTGAAAACAGACAGCCAAGCTTTTCAGTTACTGCTGCTCTGTCCTGTGTTTTGTGGTGTATGAATTGACGATGATGCAAACCTACAAAGACTGTCTGGCTGCCTCGTTACCACCCTGGTTGGAACCATTAGAACCGTTATTGTGTAATAATTGATGAAATGTCTGAGTAAATAAATAATGCCTCGTCCCGCCCTTCCTTAAAAGCAGGTCTGATCTGATCAACAATCCGATGAAATAAACAGAAAATCAAAGTTTAGGTAAATAGAATATATATTCTCTCTATCTCTCTCTCTGATATTTCTACAAGGTTTCCTCCCTTCATGATAATGATACAAAATGTCATTAAAATCGTAACTCTCCATTAAGTGTTCGATAAGCCTTGTATTGAAAATGTCAGTGCAACATCATGCTAGTTGTCTGAGTCAACACTCAGTACTTTATTTTAACAGTGATGAATGTAATAAAGGCTCCACTTACAGTCTCACTGCAGGAGTATTTGGAGGACACATGGAAGTTGATCATATCCTCGCCCACAATGATGTACGAAACCCCATAACCATCATCAGCAACCTGCCATGACCACAGAGATCATACGAGATAAGAGTTCATGTCACACACCACAGAGTCAGCTTCTACAGAAGAGCATGCCCATAGTATCTTCTTGTTATTCACATTTGCAGTTAAGACTAGAGGAAAGTGTGTGTGTGTGTGTGTGTGTGTGTGTGTGTGTGTGCGTGTCACTCACAGGTCCGAAGCCTCCGCCCAGCGACATGAAATCGGGGTGGTTCTTCAGGTCGAACAGCTCCATTTGCTGAATTGGGGTCTGACTGGTGGAGAGACGCCAAGGTTCCGACAAAACCTGGAATATGAGCAGGAAGAGGGAGACAACATGTGAAGGTAACATTTATGGTGACGGCAAGTGATAAAACATTCAAATGAGGCCGTTTTCGTCCCTACTGATTTGCAACACCTACAGATGCTCTTCAACAAGCCGTCACCATTTCTCTTCATGGACTGTTGATGCTGCAAAGGCCCTTACAATCAATTACACTTGACTGTAGTTGACCGAACAGCTGACCAAAATATTTCAACAATGTTTGGATGGACTGACATCAAATCAAGCATATGCCATACAGCCATTCATGTACAAAGAGAATGGATTCTCATGATTCTGGTGACTTTCTAGTGCCAACAGCAAGTTCATTTATTCATTCATTTGTTTTTATTCATTTATAATTATTTATTTTTAATTTTATAATCTTTTAACTCAGACGCTTGATTGTGCTTTATGATTATTTCACTTTTCTTTTGCATTGTCTCTTTTAACTTGTTTTTTGAGATGTACAGTATGTGTTTTTACAGGTATGGCTGGAATGACAAACTTGAAACTTGATTTTTATTTATTCATCCAGAGAAATATCTCAATGACTACTGGCTGCATTGCTACAGACATTCATGGTTCCCAAATGATGTACTTTGGTGATGCTCTGACTTTTGCTCGAGCACTAACATTGTGTTGACATACAAAATTTACACATACATGCAAGGTACCCAAAAATGACTTATAATAATAACTTTGATTCAATCTATTTATGCTCCATGTACATTTTTTTTGACAAAAGGCACAAAAATAAGATGTTGATCTCCAATTAAAAGGAACTGAGTAAATATATTTATCTACATTTTGCATTCTGGTGCTGTCCTTGACACAAAATCAACTAATTAAACAATATATTTAAAGCAGTCTTCCTAAAATGGAATCTACTATGATAACATTATAATGTTTTATAGCCATGTCAGACAAACTGCTTTGTAAACAACAGTTTTTGGCTATGTAATGTAGGGTAAAATATAAACCTACCTTACCATTACTGCAGCTTAATGTAAAATTATGAATTACTTAAGTGTGAATCAAATGCATCAGTTCTGAAAGAAAAACAGAACAAGAATACTCAAGACATGTCAAAGGAAAACTGCGCAGGATGTTTGTTTGCAGGTCGACTGGTTTAGACGGTTGTTTCAGTGCTGTTGTAGCACCATGCTTGTGGTCTAGACCAGCCGGAGTTCCCCTCACAGAGCAAGCAGTCTAAACACATCTGGTTACATATTAAGACTAGCGCTGTGCCTCATGCATGAAGGTGATGCCTGATTGCTGTATCCTGGGAATGACGTGTGGACCTAGGACCGTATATAGATAACGGATAGCTGTCAGTGTACTGTGGATGTGAGCAAGGTCTGATCACCATCCATTAGCAATGACTCCCCACATCATGATACCACCACCAAAACGGTCCACTTCTTGGATGTATGCTGCAGGATATTTCTTATTTATTTAACCTTTATTTATCCAGGAGAATAAAACCCACTGAGATCAAAGATCTCTTTTACAAGGGTGACCTGGCCAAGAAGGCAGCAGCACATGTTGTGATTTACACATAAAACACTATATACAAACAGAAGCGTTCCCCACGGCAACGATACACACGCCTACGACCATCAGCTCCGTGCAAGTTAAATCTGGATGTGTCACTAAATGTGATCTGCCTCCACTGTGCAATGAGCCATAACATCTGTAACATTTGTGCTACGCCTGTCTGCAATGTTCCAGCCATCAGCATCATCCAAACTTTCTGGTCACGCAAGTTCGTGGAAGCCATGACATCATCAGTTGTTTCAGCAGGACATTAATTAGACCCAGGATTTTATTGCCTTGGCCAGGTGTTTTCAGTCATTCACAAAAACATCTCACCAACATCATTGTTTTCCCCAAAATGCATCAATGACTTATTTCTATGTTATGACTAAATGATGGTTATTCATCATTTATCATATTTTGATTGTGAGAACTTTAAAAAAAAGTCTATTCAGTGAATCACATGCTTGTTTGAGTAGATTAGGGCTAGTGAAAGGAAAATATTGGGGTTTTTTAATATGCATTTCTACTGTTGCTCAGTTTATGTTGCTGTTGTTCTCCGTCGTAAGTTTCACAAGTTTGATAAGTCTCATAAGCCCCTCCTCTTCCTGCTACGTAGCCAAGATATCGATCATTGAGGGTGAGAAGTGTCCATCCACACTGAACTTTTGGGCCTTTTAGAGTATCCATCCGGGTATACTGCATTTTGGCATACTTAGTAGTGTGAATGAGCAACATCTGCGTGATGTGCTTGTCCAATATGGCCGAGACAAAAGAAAAACATGTGAAATGTGCTATTGCACATCAACATTTCAGTGTTGTTTTTACACGGCTGTCACTTGACATATTCTGTGTATTTAACTGAGAAAAGACTAAAATAACAAGATAACATTGAACCAAACCAAAAGCTCACCTCTTTGAGGAAGGATGACTCCACCCCCAAGTATTTGGAGACCACGTACAGACAGAAGAGGTGTCTGTCAATTCCAGCTCCAGTCATGGCCATTCGATAAAGGTTCTGGTGTCTCTCTGCAGCCAGTTGAAAGAGACTCCTGCATTGTTCCTCTGCCTGTCGATCAAAATCACACTTTGAGTTCTAGAAAATAAAAATCACCTGTAAATACTGTATAAACTTAAACAATATGAGTGATGATTAAGGATTCTGAGCGACTATTAGGGTAATTTCACACCTGAAAGTCTGAACCACAATCTGAACCAAGGTTCCGGTTTTTCTTACATTTGATTCGTTTAGTTTTTTTTCTCTCACATTGCCATTTTCCAAGCACACTAAAGAACTTTTCATGACTGTTTTGATACAACTGTGTGGCAGGAACTCTGTGATTCCCATGGGGAGGACATCAACAGTCTCACTGACTGTATCACAGACTACATCAACTTTTGTGTGGAAAACACCGTACCCACCAGGACTGTACGGTGTTTTTCCAACAACAAACCGTGGATTAATCCTGACATAAAGGCTCTCCTCAAGGAGAAGAAGAGGGCCTTTAAGTCAGGAAATAAAGAGGAGCTGAAGAATGTGCAGAAGGAGTTGAGGAGGAGGATCAGGGAGGGGAAGAACAGCTTCAGGAGGAAGATGGAGGATCAGCTGCAGCAGAACAATATCAGTGGAGTTTGGAAAGGCCTGAAAACCATCTCTGGCCACAAGGAACCAAACTCCCAGGCTGTGGGGGACCAACAGTGGGTGAATGACTTGAACTTATTTTTCAATAGGTTTGATCAGTCATCTGCCCCACCCCCAGCCCAGCCAAGCCTGCTGCAACCTCCCTCACTGGCACCTCCAGCACACTGCCCCACCCCCTACTACACCTCTCTTCCTACAACACTCCCCACAGCCACCCCCCACTGCTCATCTCATCAGCTCAACACCACCATCCCACCCATCCACAAACATCAGCACACAGCCCCCCTGCTCCACCCTGTCCCTCACAACTCTCCAGGTGAGGAATCAGCTTAGGAAGATGAAGGTGAGGAAGGCTGCGGGTCCGGACGGCATCAGCTCCAGGCTCCTGAAGTCCTGCGCAGACCAGCTGTGTGGGATAGTTGAACACATGTTCAACCTGAGCCTGAAGCTGGGGAGAGTGCCACAGATGTGGAAAACATCCTGTGTGGTACCTGTCCCCAAGACTCCGCACCCCAAGGACCTCAACAGCTACAGGCCGGTGGCTCTAACATCCCACCTGATGAAGACCCTGGAGCGGCTGGTCCTTGTTCATCTCTGCCCCCTGGTGAGCCCAGCGATGGACCCGCTTCAGTTCACCTACCAACCTGGCATCGGGGGGGACGACGCCGTCATCTTCCTCCAACACCGAGCCCTCTCTCACCTGGAGAAGCCGGGAAGCACTGTGAGAATCATGTTCTTTGATTTCTCCAGTGCTTTCAACACGATACAGCCTCAGCTTCTGAAGGACAAGCTGGAGCACACCAGTGTGGACCAACACCTCACATGCTGGATACTGGACTACCTCACCAACCGTCCACAGTATGTGAGGTCACGGGACTGTGTGTCCGACATGGTTGTCTGCAGTACGGGGGCCCCACAGGGAACGGTCCTGGCTCCGTTCCTCTTCACCCTCTACACTGCAGACTTCCACTACAACTCACCCACCTGTCACCTGCAGAAGTTCTCTGATGACTCTGCCATCGTCGGTCTCATCACAGATGGGGACGACAGGGAATACAGAGAACTGACGCAGGACTTTGTGGACTGGTGCCATCGGAACCTACTCCAGATCAACGCAGGGAAAACCAAGGAACTGGTGGTTGATTTCCGCAGGCACACACACTCCCCCCGGACCCAGTGAACATTCAGGGAACCGACATTGAGATGGTGACATCTTATAAGTACCTGGGTGTTCACCTGAACAATAAACTGGACTGGACAGACAATACCACTGCACTTTATAGGAAAGGCCAGAGCAGACTCTATCTGCTCAGGAGACTGAGGTCCTTTGGAGTGCAGGGAGCACTGCTCAAGACATTTTACAACACCGTGGTGGCATCAGACATTTTTTATGGTGTGGTCTGCTGGGGCAGCGGCATCTCAGTGTCGGACAGGAAAAAGACTCGACGAGCTGATACAGAAGGCCAGCTCTGTCCTGGGATGCCCCCTGGACCCGGTGGAGGTGGTGGGAGGAAGGAGGATGACAACAAAACTGTCATCCATGATGGACAATCACTCCCACCCGATGCGGGACCGAGTAACAGCACTGGAGAGCTCCTTCAGCGACAGGTTGCTTCACCCAAAGTGTGTGAAGGAGCACTTTCGCAAGTCTTTCCTTCCTGCAGCTGTTAGACTGTACAATCAGCACTGCTCCCAGTAGACCTAACTATTTCTTGTACTTTTTATTGCAATACTGAGACACTTTTGTTATAGTATTTATGAAATATTTGTGAGACACTTTACACCCCCTCCTTTATTGTATTGTATTTTTTTAAATATTATTTCCCCTCCCCCACTGTGCTTCTGTACACTGTGCTGCTGCAATACTGTGAATTTCCCCACTGTGGGACTAATAAAGGGATATCTTATCTTATCTTATGACGCACCTGCGTCCTGTAGTCATCATCTACGAGGGCTGTATCATCCTCACAGAAAATAAATGACACGTTTCCACCTATTTCTGTTGGACCCAAGACCAGGTGTTTGATCTGAACCTTGGTCCTGGGGGAGGTTTCACCTGCAATTTTGGTCTGGATCAAACTGAAAAGTGTAAACGCGCCCTACATCTGTCATGTTAACTGTGATGTGTTTGGACGGACATTAGCGTCAGCAACAGTTTAAATTTTATGAGGGCTTTGACTTTAAAAACTTGAAAGAATGAATTAAAGAATTTATCAACATGTCTGTGTGGATTCTCATTCATCCAGGTCATGGTATTTGTCCAAAGGTGAATCGGAAGCATCTGGACATCTGTTTAGGGTTTGAAGACGTTCGGATGCTTCCGATTCAACCTTTGAGAATGTATCAGTACCTCTCCATTCTCCAGAGCTTTGACGAAGGCAGAACTCTCATTGGAGCAGGATCGCACAGTCTCGGTCCGTCCCTCTCTGAACAGACGGGTCATTGATGCCTCATAAGTGAGACAGAAACCACCACGATCCTGGGGAAAGGCGAAAGAAGAGGGAGGAGAGGGTTTAGAGGAAGATAAAGACACATTTCAAGACTATGATAAAAGCAATAAGATTTAAACATCCAGGCTAATTATATAGAGTCTAAGACAGCTATTTTGTGTTGTTATCAAGGTATGGATACAATGAACTTGTTTGCAGTCGGGGTCCATAAGGTAAGACCACAGTTAGAGAGGTGACAGATATTTATGGAAAAACTTCCAGAGGGAATAATGTTTGAATATGTTGGTACTGTTTCAGTTTCACTGTGGCTAGAGATTATGCCATACATAAAATATAAATCTCTGCCACCTCTGCAACGCCAAACTACTACGTGTGCATTGCCTGCATGTGAAAGTATTACCCTGTAGTATGCCAGCTGTAAGCTGAGCTGTATGAACGCATCAGGGCTGATGCGTAGCTTCTTGATCCGGCCTTTTCCAAAGTCTCTGAAGGGAAACACATGGCAGTCCACGTCATCTGCCAGTGCCTGGGCAACAGCCAGCGACTTGCAGACCTGAGCCTGAACCTAAAACAAGCCGGCGGAGGAGAAGAGACTTAAAAACTGGAACAAGACTCATATTTCAAGTCTGAGGACTACCGCAAAGATCCAAGTCTGTACTGGCATTAACCCTTTTTTTATGGGCTGTGTCCTTGAAAAAAGGCAAACATGCATATAAATGGACTTATTGTATAATATAAATTACAGACAGACAGACGGATACAGACTGGGTGAATTGTGAGCTTGATCGAAAAGCTTAAGCTAGGGGACTGCCTATTTCAACGGTGCAGTGGAAGGAGAGTTGTTTACTGAACCCGTCTGCTTTTAGGAGGATCTGTGCATCTGTGTTGGCTTCGCTTTTCCATATAACAAATTAAATAGACCAGATATAATTTAGTACAACATAGGCAACATTATAAATAACTAATCTGTAGATGCAGCAGATGAACAAAACACAAAACTGCTGACACATTACATCAAACACAAGTCCGGTCCTTTAAAGCGTATCAGTCAACCATCTTTTATACACTCAGTCATGCAGTTTTGATCTCAGCATTTACATATCCTGCAGTGGTATTATTTTTCAGATGTGGAGCAGCTTAAGGATGCAGAAGGTTAGTCATTAACTCAGTGATAATTAAACAAACCTGATTTATTTCTACTTAAGGTCGTCAAAAGCACTGAAGTATCAGAACTTTTTCAATACCATGTGATTAAAACCAAACTAAATTTGCTCTTGATAGTAGCAAAAGTACCAAAGCTTTAAAGAAATAGATCTTAAATCAAATTTTCAACCTAAGGCTACACAGATGTTAACATCATTACAAATGTCAGTTTCCCCTAGATATATTTTTAGGCCCAGTGGACAGAGCTGATAGACTATGCACGCGCACCAATTGTTTGGTTTAACTCATGTGAAGCAGCCGGCATCATTACGGACCGCCTCTCATGCAACCACACCATTAGTCAGCTGATGTCTGGAGATGAATGTCATTAAACTATCAGCAGTCCACAAGTTAACTTCTGTAGTTACTGTGTCAAGTTATGGTGGATTCAGCTTCCTGTCTGGTTTGTTGACATAATCAGAAAACTACTGTGTTGAACAAAGAGTCACGGCGAGTAAGGACAAGATCATTCACTCCACCCACCCCAACACAGCGCTTTTCAGAACTGCGCAGCACAGAGGCAAAACGCCCGAACGCAAACAATGAATTCCGAATAAATTTCCCAATTTATAAGGTTATTTGTATAAATAAATGAACTACTTTCAGTTTAAGTACCACCCACGTTGAGTTTAGCCCCGTCCCTTCCAAGTGTGAGTAGGTTGAACAGATAAAGGTTTACCTGCTCATTCCTAGTGACAATATATGGTCATCTGTTTTATGCGTCAGGCAGACACTACATTTAGACACATTTAAAAGAGGAAAAATGACAAGTTCATTTTTTAATTCCTCTCTATTCATGCTTCATCTGTGTGATATGAATAATCTTTTTTTCCACTGTCCACAGTCTAACATTTAGATATAACTGGTCTAACATTTACCATGTTCATCTTAGTTTAGTGTGTTAGCATGCTGACATTTGCAATAAATATAGTCCAGCTGAGGTTGATGGGAATGGCATTGGTTTTGCATGTATTTGGTGTTATCATTGGGATTCTTCCTCTGAGAATTTTGAACATCTATACAAAATTCCAAATATTTCAGTCTGCATTAAAGTGAAGGACCTTTTATGTCTTCCATAAAACAGCTGCACTAGTTGTAAAAAGGCTTCATTAATCATCAAACAAGCTGGAGGACACAGAGCAGTGTTAGATGGGATCTTCTTTGCCAGAGGGAACATGACTCAGCTGGATATGTTTGGGTACAGGGTGGGATCATTCATTAGTAAATAAGTATATAGTAAAATTCCATAGATTACATATGCTGTTCCATGATGAGGGGGAACGTGAACAGACAGCAGTGAATAGACTCAAGAGGAAACAAGTCTGGATATACAGGTTTCACAGATGTTTCAGGGGTGTTGTCTGTTTTATCAGGAGGTGTTCATACCAAACCAACCGTCGAGCAGCTGGTCAATCCAGGGAAAGTGAGTAGAGGAACTCCCCGTCACCCAATGGTGACTAATTATCTTGCATGCAGCTGCAGCGAGAATGAAGGGACTATTGCGACGGGAAACCACCTGACAGGAAACCACCTCACAGTTCACACCGTCTCAAAGGAGTGTGTGTTGTCACCGACTGACATTTACTTTCACCGATATTCTCAATGATCAGCAGGTATCAGCAGACAATCCTCCTAACTGACTGTTTGTTTCTTCTTCAATTAAAAAAAAATGAAACAGAAAATAAGTTAAAACATGCATCACTGTTTGGAGGAATTTCTTTTTGTAATTATAGTGAAACAAAAAGCTTACTAAGCTGTCACACACAGACACAGAAGATGAGGTTGTAGATGTCAGTCGTCCAACAATTATAGCTAATAAAATCATCCCAGGGAAAATCAGATGGATAATCTAAGTTTATCAGTTTCCAGTTAGGGTTAACTATCTTAACTAATTGTTGGATAAAAAATAACATACGTCTTCATCCATTCCCTGTCATTACACCGGTCTTTAAACAATTATTTGAAACCCGACTTGCTGCTGCAATGTGCTGGGTAGTTGTATCAGAGGCTTGCTCTGTTCTGGGAAAAACTCCTGGAGCTGTCAGAGCTGCTGGTGAGAGGATGCTGCACAAGCTTCGTGTCATGGAAAACACCCAACATCCTTTTAACAGCAACTTGATAGTCCATCGCTTTCTATGTCAGTGACAGACTGACCTCTACCCCAGCTACAATCACCCTGGACACAGTTTAACATCTTATTCTGATCCATGCACATAACTTTACAGTATATTTGTATTTAATTTAGTCCCCATTAAACATGTATGTACAGAAAAAAACTTATTGTAAGATGTTGTTAAGCTATAATTGTCATATTGATGTCATTGTTTTGGTCACATGATCCTGAGTTCTATGATAGGCAGAAAGCAATGTTAGAACAAGGCACAAGTATTTTGTAAGTATTGTGTATCTATAACATTGGACCCTCTGCACCTTACAATAGGCCTCCTGGATGATCGCATCACTAACAGCAAACACAAGAGATTATTTAATTTATTGACCTTTGCTGCCAGATATTTTGGCCTGCCTATCTTTGGTTTTTGGGAAGTTTCTATTGTACATGTAATGTACCGACTTCGTGCTCAACTCAGGTTACTGTCGCACAACCTGTCTCCTCTACTTCGCTGTGTGTCTGTGGTTGTTGAAGCATGGATAAGCCACGCCTTCTGTAGGAACACCAGACCCGAGCAGAGGACAGTCGGGTTATTGATCAGGACAGTGAAACCTTTAAGAGATTCTCATGCTCTGCTGAAACGTTACATTAATTCCATAAATTAAATATTTTATGCCTTTCTTTTAGGGGTGGGGGGTCGTGTTGAGGGGGCGGACTCCCCCCCTTAACGAATGGTAGGGGAAACACTGCAATGATTACATCACATCTATGCTTCAATCCACAGTCATCATCTATAAAGTCTGGGAGCCATACCTAAAATACACTGGACCAACGCTGTCATCCTGTATTTTACGGGGATTCCCTAAATCTGGTGCCTTTTTCAGCTACTGAGTTTGGGCAGAGGGGGAATACATGGCCCATGTAATGGGAATTACTTTTATCTGCCTTAGACACAGGCTTACTTATACACGTGCTGTGCTATGCTATGCTATGCTAACTTACTGAACTCTCCCTTAACTGCTAAAATACGGCCTGAATGATAGGACGGACCAAACACTGAGGAGCCACAGGCTCAGTTATAACTGCATTCAGAGAGTCACACATACACAGGATCGTCAAATTCTGAAGGTCATCCCATTTACAGAGTTGTTTTTTTACTTTCAGTGCCAACACTAGACATGGGAGTACATGTTTGATTGCTTCCTTCCATGTGTTTCGTGTTTGCCTCAGATCTTTTCATGTTTCACGTTTGCTCGTACTTTTTCACTGTAGAGAGTCAATGCTTCCAGACACTCTGTACCAGATCATACAGAGACTGACTCTTTGTCACTTTGTGTGTTTGTCCCTTTGCAAAGGCATTATCATCATCATCACTGTTTTAATAAAACTCTCAAAAGACAATGGCCTTGTCAGATCTTCATTGCAGAATTTCCACCACGCCCACTAGTTTAACCTTTGTACTTTCACTTCCTACTCTGACCTGCTCATTTACTGTTTCATTGTTGTTTTTTTCCTATGATGCCTGAGCTGCTATGTCCTGTATTTAGTTTTGTGTTGTATTGGAAAATTTAAGATATTTTTAAAAAAACAACAACAACAAAACAAAACTATTAGTGACACCTACTGCCAATGCAAACGTTCTTTTTTTAAAGTTATTTTTTGGGGTATTTTATGTCCACCCAAAGAGGTGACAGGAAATGTGGGAGAGAGAGTAGGGGGAAGACATGAGGCAAATGGCCACAGGTCAGAATCAAACCTGCGCCGACCACTAGAGGACTATGGCCTCAGTGCATGGGGCGCGAGCTCTAACCACTGCGCTATCTGCGCCCCACCGAGGCAGATTTTATAATGATTCGTGTTACCATTTGAATTTATGAGAGAAATCCATGAAATATGGTCCTATCCTGTGTTGTTGTTGGGTGTGTCAATCGTTTCAAGTCAGGATCTGGACTTCAATTCCATTGGATACTGAAAAACTCAACGGTGAAGGATGTGGCTTCAAGCCATCAACAGAAATGATTGGATCCTGGACGGCGATGGAGATCCTGTTTGTGGAGCTCGTTTTCTATCAGGTTTGAAATGTATCACACATTGACAGGAAATGGGGAGAAAGAGTGGGGGGGTGGATACGCGGCAATGGGCCTTGGGTGGGAATCAAGCCCACGCCCAGCAGGGGAGGACTGCATGAGCGTGCACCTAAGCCACTGGATTATCTGCACACCCGTGACTCATTTTTTGAATGATTTTGGAAACAAACATGTGAATGTTCATGCTGAATCAATCCAATGCCTTTATATTACATACTTTTTAACAATTTATTTGTAAAGTTCTCTATCTGTCCGTCCTTTCTGTCTTTCTGCTGCTCCAACACCTAAATGTCCCTTCTGATGGATCAAACCAGGATTATTTTTAACTTGCACAAAATGATTTTCCCTTTCTGCTTACAAACCTTTTCTCAAATCCTTCAGTTGTTTCTTCTCTCCAGCAACACCCTGATAACATCCTGATAAGCTGCTACATGCTGTCCTCACTCCTCTGCGGTACATTTTAAAAGTGCAGAATGTCAGGACGTAGTTACCCTTTTACTGCAACAGGTCTGCCCCTTCCTAAAAACATCATCTTCAGAGCTACACGAATCATGATCCAAAACATCGATTCCATTGTCCACAAATAAGTATTGAATTCATGACTACTCCATACGTTAACAAATAATCTGTAGATAAGCATGATTTAATGGAGACAAAGCATTGAAGAAGTGGCCTTTAGATATTTCAGCTGGCTGGCTGCTGCTTTAAAACCCGACTCGAGATTAACAATCTACTATTTACAAACCACCAAACTATTATGTAAATATCTAATTATATAGCAAGTCTACACCGGACACATTAGAAGACAATAACTGACTACAGCATATTACTCTTAAGGCTCAAACAGAGATGAATTTCAAGCTAAGTGTTAAAATTATATCTGACATTAGATAATAATAATATTAATAATACAGTACAGTACATTAGAATAGATGTTTGTTTTGTTGTCACTTACTGCCTTAAGGGACCTACATTATTGTGATGAAATGAGTAACTAATCTCTACATACTAGACCACAAAAGAAGGAAATACTCGGTGAAAGATGAGTGTGTGTTTAGATAAGATATGCACGGCAGGATGAGACAAGGATCCACCTGGACAGGTACTTACAATTATACTTGGCAAGTTTTAAGCCTTCTTCCCAACCATTCGCAGTGGCGACATGTAGACGATCACAGAGACACTTTTTTTTTTTTTAAACTCTCTTTGATGCAACGTGAGCTGATAGCCCAGGTGAAATGAAAAGATTTCAAAATTGTTAAGGATTTTGAAAACTTGTGTAGTCTGAAGACTCTCTGTAATTGCTCTGTAAGAGCAATAATTTGATGTAATAATAAGGGAAGCAGCAACGTTAACAATTACAGTAATGTGATAATATATTTTTATTAATTTGGTCCAGATGAGTTTTCAGCCAAAGAGGACAAAGGCTAGTCTTAATGCTCAAGTCGATTTTTTTCTCAGATCAGATCATTTTTGTATAGCTGTTCACATTACTTTTAAATGTGTCCTATATCAGACTACAGTGTGAACAGTTCACGACCCTAAACTGATCCGCATGCGCAAAACAACAACAAAGACGTCACGCAGCACGCCGTCAATACGGAAGCAAAATGGAGGCAATTAAAGTTGGTCTGAACGCGTTTGTTTATAACGTGTTACGCAGCGGAGGTCAGAAACTTTTTGACCGGGCGATGAGGAGGGCGAGGGGAAAAGATCGGATTCCATGTGGTTTGTGTTTGTTCACACTGCTGTGGAAAAGTCACATATGAGCAAAAAAATCTGACCTGGGCCACATTTTTCCTGCAGTGTGAACGTAGCCAAAGGGGCAGCAGCTAGAGCCACTACCACAGTGGCTCCTCATTTCAATGTGTGCTTGTTTTAATTGAAAGGGATTTAGTCCATCTTCATCATGTCATGTACAGTGAGTACTATTCACCTTCTCCGCTTTCTCCACAAAGACTAATGCACTGCAGCATTTAGTTTTCAGATAAAAACGCTGTTAACCATAAGTCATGTTCCATATGATTTTAGTAGTTGTTTAATTACAGGCTCACCCATGACCTTACATGTGAAGGTCACATGCTGATACTGTGTCTTATTTTTGTCACTGATCTGTTGCACCTGAACTGTGTTCTCCTCCCTGCATCCTCTAGACAGCCATAGAGACAAGAAGTATCATTTCAACCACTTTGGCAGAGAAAGTTCCATTTTCTGAGATTCTCATGCTCTGCTGAAACGTTACATTAATTCCATAAATTAAATATTTTATGCCTTTCTTTTAGGGGTGGGGGGTCGTGTTGAGGGGGCGGACTCCCCCCCTTAACGAATGGTAGGGGAAACACTGCAATGATTACATCACATCTATGCTTCAATCCACAGTCATCATCTATAAAGTCTGGGAGCCATACCTAAAATACACTGGACCAACGCTGTCATCCTGTATTTTACGGGGATTCCCTAAATCTGGTGCCTTTTTCAGCTACTGAGTTTGGGCAGAGGGGGAATACATGGCCCATGTAATGGGAATTACTTTTATCTGCCTTAGACACAGGCTTACTTATACACGTGCTGTGCTATGCTATGCTAACTTACTGAACTCTCCCTTAACTGCTAAAATACGGCCTGAATGATAGGACGGACCAAACACTGAGGAGCCACAGGCTCAGTTATAACTGCATTCAGAGAGTCACACATACACAGGATCGTCAAATTCTGAAGGTCGTCCCATTTACAGAGTTGTTTTTTTACTTTCAGTGCCAACACTAGACATGGGAGTACATGTTTGATTGCTTCCTTCCATGTGTTTCGTGTTTGCCTCAGATCTTTTCATGTTTCACGTTTGCTCGTACTTTTTCACTGTAGAGAGTCAATGCTTCCAGACACTCTGTACCAGATCATACAGAGACTGACTCTTTGTCACTTTGTGTGTTTGTCCCTTTGCAAAGGCATTATCATCATCATCACTGTTTTAATAAAACTCTCAAAAGACAATGGCCTTGTCAGATCTTCATTGCAGAATTTCCACCACGCCCACTAGTTTAACCTTTGTACTTTCACTTCCTACTCTGACCTGCTCATTTACTGTTTCATTGTTGTTTTTTTCCTATGATGCCTGAGCTGCAATGTCCTGTATTTAGTTTTGTGTTGTATTGGAAAATTTAAGATATTTTTAAAACAACAACAACAACAAAACAAAACTATTAGTGACACCTACTGCCAATGCAAACGTTCTTTTTTTAAAGTTATTTTTTGGGGTATTTTATGTCCACCCAAAGAGGTGACAGGAAATGTGGGAGAGAGAGTAGGGGGAAGACATGAGGCAAATGGCCACAGGTCAGAATCAAACCTGCGCCGACCACTAGAGGACTATGGCCTCAGTGCATGGGGCGCGAGCTCTAACCACTGCGCTATCTGCGCCCCACCGAGGCAGATTTTATAATGATTCGTGTTACCATTTGAATTTATGAGAGAAATCCATGAAATATGGTCCTATCCTGTGTTGTTGTTGGGTGTGTCAATCGTTTCAAGTCAGGATCTGGACTTCAATTCCATTGGATACTGAAAAACTCAACGGTGAAGGATGTGGCTTCAAGCCATCAACAGAAATGATTGGATCCTGGACGGCGATGGAGATCCTGTTTGTGGAGCTCGTTTTCTATCAGGTTTGAAATGTATCACACATTGACAGGAAATGGGGAGAAAGAGTGGGGGGGTGGATACGCGGCAATGGGCCTTGGGTGGGAATCAAGCCCACGCCCAGCAGGGGCACCTTTGGCTTACATGTGAAGGTCACATGCTGATACTGTGTCTTATTTTTGTCACTGATCTGTTGCACCTGAACTGTGTTCTCCTCCCTGCATCCTCTAGACAGCCATAGAGACAAGAAGTATCATTTCAACCACTTTGGCAGAGAAAGTTCCATTTTCTGACTGATTTCACAACTGGAAAGTAATTCAGTGTCTCAAAGATGACCTGCTTTTTAAATATACAACGTACAGGTTGAACTGAAGGGCTGGACACAACAAATAGACAAGGGATTATTTAATTAACCTATTTGGATCATTCCACAGGTAAAGAGGTTCATTGGTAAAAGGTGATAGTATCATGATTGAGTCTGAAAGGAACATCCTAGAAAGGTTTAGTCTTTCACAAAGCCTTACAGCAGCGTGGCTTCAGAGTTAAAGAGTCCAGGTACTAGACTGGCCTGTCTGCAGGGACAGAATTCCACTATAAAAGTTCAACAGTTGGTGGTGTCTCTTCCCAAACACTGAGTGTTAAAAGACAAGGTGATGTAACACAACGGGTAACAAGAACATGTCCAAACTTCTTAGAAATGTGTTGCAGGCATCAAATTCAGAGTGAGCGTATTTATCTAAAAAAAAGTTTGATCATTAAATATCTTCTCTTTGCACTATTCGATTGCATATAGGTTAAGAAGGATTTGTAAATCATTGCATTCTGTTTTTATTGACATTTTACATGATGTCCTTTTTTTTTGCATATAAATATGAAATGCTTGTAAAGCCCCGTCAAACATTATATTCTGTGTAGTGTGGCACCACATACCATACAGGTATATGTGTCACTAAAGAGTTAGGTTGCCCACCTGTGTGTTGGATACAGTGACATGTCAGCTTCAGGAGAGCAAAAACCAAAGCTAAATAAAATGTAATGCTGATCACTACTTCCACTCTGTCATGATGACAGAACGTTTCATGAGACACACCGTACAGATAGTACTTACCTCAGACGGGATGTCCCAGGTGAGCCTCTGTGGAGGAGGAAGTGAGCGCTCAACGTCACCCTTACAGTGTCCATCCTCAGTGTAGCCCAGCTGGAAGGCATCTGTGGCCAGGGTGTACTGGAGCAGGAGAGAGGCATGCTCATATTTACATCCACATGTAAACTAAATACTAATAAACACACACACAAAACACAGTCCAAATACACACTGAAATGTCTGGACACATTCATTTTAAAATCTCTCATTTGTTTTGAGACCACAAAAGGTCACAGCGGGAATTTTTAATGAAGTGCTTTTGAATTACCTCTCATCCATAGAACAGTGGTTCAGCACTGATACTAATTAGGGATGGGTATTTCAAGCCAAAATGCTATTTGATAGCATACAGTAATAATAGTGTGACCATTATTTCATTATTATTTCATGTGTAAGAAAAGAGTTGCTGGACTCATTGTGGTGGATAAATGGCAGTAAGCAGAAAAGCATGTGTGTTAGACAAGCAAAAGGCCATGAACACAACACACCACACACACACACCTCCCAAAGGTGAGCCATTGTCGGCGCATCAGCCCAAGAGTGCTCTGCATTCAATCCATTCTTCCCATTCTTGTAGATCACAACAGAGAAGGATTTATCAAACCACCTGAGACACAAAAGAGGAAAGAAAGAAAACAAGAACAGGAAGAAAAAACAGCTCAGATTTGAACAAATGAACAATGAATTGCATATTTTAATATTCAAACATCTTTGTTCTATGGGAATTTAAAACAATATTACTGGAACAGGAGCTAAGAAATAATAGTTTTCTTGTTTTTTTTTCAGGTCATTAAAAATTGTTCTGGACAAAATATAAAAAGGGTACAAATACAGACATGTAGTGATTTCCATGGGCGGAGTACGACAAAGCCTTGAACATGTCATCTACAACATTTTCCAACAATCAATCTTTTTAATAATAATAATAATAATAATGATACCTTTATTAGTCCCACATGGGGAAATTCTTTCTCTGCATTTGACCCATCCCTGAGGAGCAGTGGGCTGCCACTACATGCGGCGCCCGGGGAGCAAATTGGGGTTCAGTATCTTGCTCAAGGATACTTCAACTTGTGGACTTGCAGGGGCTGAGGATCGAACCACCGACCTTTTGTTCCGTGAACGACCGCTCTACCCCCTGAGCCACAGCCGCCCCCTGTGTAGATCGACTGTTGGAAAATGGCTAAGAATAGTCGTCTAAAGGCACACTAGAGGTTGTGTGTGGCTGAACTGAGGCACAGCAGTGCTAAATAGAAACTAACTAATAAAATTAAACTAGAAACACTTTAATTTCTTCTCTAATTTTATCTTAACATATCTTCCTCTCTGTTCTTTCCACAGCTCTGCACTGGTCCCATATTTACTTTAGGGATGATTCTGCTAATGTGGTACCAAGATGTTTTTCTGATTCGTTTTTGGACTCTTAAAATTGAGAAAAGGGAATTTTTCATAGTTTGGGATGGTTATAAAGAGGTTTTATGGTAGGATATAGAGACGGTCCTCTGCCTGTCTGCCATCAGCTTCATTCAGTTTACATATTGATTTAATTTATCAAAGTAGCTCCAGAAATGTAAAGGAGTGGTAGACGTCATAACAGAGGAATGCATATAATCTCAAGTTTAACACAATATCATGGGACTTTTTTTTATAAATTTTGGAGTCTGACCAGGTATGACATCAGTGGATTCAAAAGTAGCCAAAAAGTTCTTCACATGTCCGGTAGGGATGTCAAAGGATTTCTCTGCCTCACCTGTCGTAACATTTCCCATGGAGCAGGGACTTGGCGTAGCGGTCCAGGTTTCCCACTGGGTCATCTCCCTTCATGCCTTGCTCGTCATCGTCCAAGGTTACGAAGAAGGCTGCCCTCTCAATGGCATCTAGTGATCGCTTGTTGATGCCAGAGCTGAAGTACTGCTTCCTCACCTGAGACCAAGGAATCCTGGGAGGGTGTGACACACACAACCATCATACTGTGGCAGTGGGGCTTTGGTTAGCTCAGTGACAGGAGAGAGTGGGGGTGCTTCAGGGGGAGAGAGCTGATTATCCTAGGTGTTTTGTGTTGAACTGATTGCTCTCTCTCCCTCATATTGCCGCGTGCCGGACCTGGACCTGGTTCTGCCCAGAGTCTGTGGGACTGGAGGCCCAAGACATCCGTCTGAGCTGATGCTGGAAAGCATCTGTGTGTGAACTACAGAAGCTGCAACGCTTATTGTTTGATTATGTTCATTTACATGTTGTTTACATGTGCGTAAATAAAGACTTACCAAATGTCATCATTGGTGTCATCAACCCACAAAAGAGTGGCAGCAGAGAGTCTTACCTGCTACACACGCGTATGTAATTAAATGCAATACATGAGTTGTGTTTTCAGGCCGACATTACTGAGCATCCCGCTGGCTAAGAAAGAAACTGATGGACTATTTCATGTCTGGTGATCGTCGACATGGCTTTTCAAAATTCAGATAAAAGGTAAGAATTGAGATTGTGATTAAATAGATCATGATATTATGGCCCACCCTTAGTCAACATAAAAATGAAACATGCTGCATTTTCAGCCAATGAGATTGTGATAGTAGGATATCAACAAGAGTAAAAGGTAAGGTTAACTAGACGGTAGTGAGACCAGCTATGTTGTTTGGCTTGACAAGCCAAGAGAAAGAAGAAGAAGTAGAAGACGAAGAAGATAGACTTCCATTACTGTACTATGCTTTCACAACATATCATCTTATAAGAGTTGGTGATGGAGATAAGAGGTCATCATAATATAGAGGTGAAGCAACAACAGCACACAGACAGTGAGCTACAAGAACACACTGGTTCAATCACACTGGAAGTCACAGAGAATCATACTAAAAAGGTTTCTGAAGGTATCCTGAGTACTTCATGTTTGTTTTGATTTGCATTCACATTCCTCTTGTACGGTGGTTCTTCTTACTCACCTATCAATGGATGTTTTTTTGTGGTAGGGGTGAACAAACAGGCCCAGTGTCTTTTTCTTTATATTATTCAAAACCGAGGGGGTTGACTTAAAAAGCAGAAAAATCTGTTTTCCTTCAATGGTTTTATAGAAAATAGTAGTGCAGTATAGTCTACAAAGTAGTTTTCAGATTCAGTACCTAGTGTTGATCCCTCTATTAAAAAGACTAGAATATATACATATAGAGAGTTACAGCAGGTTCAACTCTGTAGTTTGGATTTTCAGTCCTTGAGCAACCGTTTTGTTAACATTTGATTGTGGACCCATAATGTCACACCACCCTACAGTGAAACACGATATACAGTCAACTGTTACAACAGTTCTACGAGTAAAGACAGGCAAAATGAACAAACACATTCCAATACATACCACCCAGAAGCACGACCCCGCCTTATTTTCCCTACCTGTCTCCAGCAGTGAGTGCTCCCAGCTTGTCCTCTCCAGGTTGTGGGGGTGAAAGGTCATCCAGGATCCTCTGGATCTGGTACTCGATCTCCCTGGGAGACAGCAGCCGGCCCGCCCGGTACACCCACAGGCGGAAAAAGCGTCCCTTGTGGTACACTGCCACAAACTCACTGTCCTGCCAGTGCTGGAGCACATCTGTGGAAGACAGCATGATTTGATTTGACTTATTTCTACCTGCTGCATCATCCGCTCACACAAGTTTGTGTTGTTTGTTTGGTTTCTAAATGCACTTCTACTTTACAAAGTAGCTCTATGAACAAACATTCATCAAATAAACATTTAACTGCAGCAGTATAGTGTGTTGTGGCTGTATGTGTGCGTTACCGGTCTCATCTCCTGGTGTACGTGTTGTGTTGAACATCCTCTCACACTGAGCAGCACACAGAGGGATGACAGTGCCTGGAACACGACTCTAAAAACAGAAATAAACACATGTGTTGTTGATATTTATTATGTAATGTAATGATTGGCAATATTGTAAACAAAACAAAGTGTCTGCAGACATGCAAGCGGCTCTGAGAGGCAGTGCGTGGCAGCGCTAATACCAGCATGCTAACATGCTTGCAATGACAATGCAAACAATCACCATCACTCTTCTTGCAAACACGCCATATTACACACACTTGAACCCATTAATGGATTCTCTCTGCAGAAGTGTTTGCTCTTACTGGTTTGAGTTCCTCCCGGTTGACCTTACGGCGGTAGAGCAGCAGAGCAGTTATGGTGTTTCCTGCCCTGGCCGCCTGCACCGGGGTCGGAGTCACATACAGAAAGTCCTGGAGACACACAAGAACACACAAAAACAGACTCAGGATGAATGTTTTTGAAGGAATAAAGACAGAAGAATAAAATGTAAGAAAGGCAGAAGAAGTGAGGGAAATAAAAATAAAGAGGCTTCCATCAGTTTTGGCTCATATTTAAATCTAAAGAAAAAAAGATAAAGTACAGAATTTGTTCCAGTCTCTTTCTTAGCTGTAGTAGATAATTACCATGCCGTAGTAGTTACTGTTGACCATGATAGGATTCCGGCTCCTTAAGTAAATGTATTCCTCCCACCAGTCGCTCACCTGGAACCACAACAGGACAAGTTCTACTTCTTCAAATGAAACAAACAGGACGAACCAAAATAATTCACTTCCTGTACACTTTACTGCTGTTGGTTTGTTTGTCTGTTAGCAGGATTACTCATATAGTTAACAACACATTTTGATCATATGTTTTTGGAGGGGTAGGATATGGCCCAAGAAACAATCCATTAGATGTTGGTGGTGATCCGGATCATCCTCTGGACTGAGACTATTGATTTTAGATGGAATAACATCATGGGGACACTGAGCTGCCTTAGTGGAGGTTTGTGGTCTCCAAGTGCCTTTATTTTATTCTTTATACTTTGTACTTTATATTTTTAAAATGTGCACCACTCGTTTTTTTTTTTTTACCCATTTGAGATCAGCTTTTTTCTATCTTATAATATGTTGTATATCTACATGTAGGGCTGGTTTTTGTCATAACTCTTAACCATTCAAGTTTGTTTTTTGTTTTTTTGAGTAGTTTGGAGTCTGAAAACACAAATTTTAAAGAATCAGCCATGATGCCTTCATCCAAAAAAAAAACAAATAACGAGTCCCTAGTTAAACTAAATCACCTCTATAAAAAGCCACAATTATTTATTTATTTATTTATTTTACCTTTATTTTACCAGGAAAATCAATTGAGAACAGCTTCTCATTTACAATGATGACCTGGCAAGAGGCCCCAGCAGAAATAAAAACAAAACAAAAAACAAAAAAAATAGTACGCATGAATCCAAGACACACATCCAATGAGGTAGAGACAATGAAGTTAAAAACAGCCTAAATAACTACTAGCAATATATAGAGAGAGGAGAAGGGGAATTAACATGTACAACAGTCAACTAGGGACTGTTGCAGTTTCCGCTTAAAGATATGGAATGATGGAAGAGCTGAAAGTTTAAGGGAGTTTTGGAGAGAGTTCCAGGCATTTGCTGCTGCAAAACGAAAGGAATTCTGACCAAAGACAGTGCGGGCCTTGGGAATAGACAGAGTAATGAGATCACTGGACCTCAGGTGGTAGTTGTTATGGGAAAGGTGCAGGAGGCTGGAAAGGTATTGAGGTGTCTTCCCTAGTAGAGTCTTGTGGATAAGTAGAAGCCAATGATGAAGTCGCCTGGTGTGGAGGGAGGGCCAGTTTATCAGTTTATATAGTTCACAATGGTGGGTGGAAAAAGGTGCGCCAGTGGCAAAACGGATGGCTGAGTGGTGGAGAACATCAAGCCTGTTAAGGGCACACTTGGAAGCCATTTTATAGATGACATCACCATAATCAAACATAGGGAGTATGGTCATCTTCACCAGAGTATGTTTGGCAGAGTGTGTGAAAGAAGCCTTGTTACGGTAAAGGAACCCCAGTCTGGCCTTAACTTTGGCCTGCAGGTTATTGATGTGAGAAGTGAAAGAAAGTGAGGAGTTCTGAGCCGTCAGCACAAGTGATCTTGTGGGGGCAGGTGACACTGTTTTTCCCATCAAATAACATACATTTAGTCTTCTTGGAGTTGAGGCGCAGATGAAGGTCGTGAAAAGACTTCTCGATAGAAGTGAGGCTGAGTTGGAGGTTGGATGCGGCGGAGTGGAGTGAAGGGCCAGATGAGTAAATGATGGTATCATCAGCATAGAGATGTATCCGGGAGGCGCCAATAGCCTTGGCCACATCATTTATGTAGATGGAGAACAAGGTTGGGCCCAAGATGGAACCTTGAGGCACGCCCTTAGAGATGTTAAGAGGATCTGACACAAAGTTTTCAGATTTCACTCGCTGTGCACGGTTATCGAGATAGCTGGCAAACCAGTTACTGCAACTCTTGGACAGGCCAATGCTAGAGAGCCTGTGCAAGAGGATCGTATGGTCTACTGAATCGAAGGCCCTGGCCAGGTCTATGAAGGCAGCTATGCAGACCTGTTTATTGTCCATGGCGGTGATGATGTCATCGAGGACCTTCAGGGTGGCGGTGATGCAACTGTGGCCAGTTCTGAAACCCGACTGCAAATCTGACAGGATATGGTTGGAGTCAATGAAGTGGGTTAGCTGTTTGTGGACTAACCTCTCTAAGACTTTGGCCAGGCAAGGCAGGATGGATATAGGCCTGTAGCAGTTGGGGTCAGAGCCAGAGCCTCCTTTGAAAAGGGGAAAGATCATGGCAGATTTCCAGTCAGAAGGGAAAACAGACAGACGGATGGACAAGTTAAACAAGTATGTAATGGGGGCAGCAATAATGTGAGCAGCTGCTTTTAAAAACATGGGGTCAAACCCGTCAGAGCAGGCAGATTTATTTGCATCCAGCTTGATGAGTTCTTCCAAAACTTCTGAGGCAGAAACAGATTGAAGGGAGAAGCCGACATCACTGGATGGAGGAGGGGTGTATGATGGAGCAGTGTTGGGGACCGGAGCGGTAAAGGCTTGCGATGAATTCACGAAATGTTGGTTGAAGAGTGAGACCAAACATGATTTATCAGTGACGATTGTGTCGCCAAATTTCATGGAGGCGGGTAGGTGAGGGGAAGTGAGTTTATTTTCCATAGACTTGACTGTTTTCCAGAACTTCTTGGGATCAGCGCCACAGGATGAGAATTTCTCCTTGAAATGGTTGATTTTAGCTGACCTAATTGCTTGTGTGGTTTTATTTCTACATTGCCTGAAGGCAAGCCAGTCAACAGGAGACTGGGAGGACCTGGCTCTCCACCATAAGGCGTTTTTATGACGGATCAAATCAGCCAGGTCAAGGGAGAACCAGGGGCTATAGCGATTCTTGGTCCGGAATCTTTTCAGTGGGGCATGTTTGTCGATAATAGTGCTGAATGAATCTTTAAAATAAGACCAGGCATCATCCATAGAGGGGATGAGGTTAATTCTCTCCCAGTTCACGGCTGCCACATCATGTAGAAAGGCCTGGATAACGAACTTCTTCAGAGAGCGTTTGTTCACAATCATAGGTGGGCGTTTGACTGAGAGGCCAGAGCGAATGCATGCAATGGCGCAGTGATCACTCAGGTCTTGACTGAAGACTCCAGATTGATAATTAGATGGAGTATTAGTTAGAATAAGGTCGATCAGTGTGGCAGCTATGGGAGATTTCGGATTAAATCTGGTAGGTTCGGTTATAATTTGAAAGAGGTTTAAGGCATCAAATTGCTGTGTAACTAAGACAGGAGGGTTAGACATATCCCAATTCAAATCACCCAAAAGGACAAATTCTGAGGAGATATGAGGAGCCAGAAGTTCACTGAGCGATGTTAGTGCACAAGCAGGGGCAGAGTGGTCTATAACAAGCGGCAACAGAAAAAGAGAGGTTTTTTGATAGTTTAAGTTTTAAAACTAACAATTCAAATTGTTTCGGGACAGCTTTAGACAAAGATACAGAACATTGCAAATGTTCTTTTACAAAGATAGCCACTCCCCCACCCTTAGTGGCTCGATCCTGCTGGTATTAAGATGTCAGGATCAGTAACACTTTTCTTAAGCCATGATTCAGAGATAGCTAAGACATCAGGATTAGCAGTGTGTACCCTTTTACCAGATCAAATTTAGGCAACAAACTACAGATATTGACATGTAAAAAGCCCAATGATTTGCGATCACAAAAATCATTAAATGTCATATTAGAAGCAATAGGACTAGCATCACCATTAGCAGGCCCAGGATTTGGGTGAACATTGCCAGAGGTGAGCAACATGAGGATGATTAACGCACGTCGGGGAACAGTGCCAAAATAATATCCATGTTTAACATTCACAGAGGGCTCACTCAAAATTGAAGAGGAAGATATAGTGGGCTGCTGCAATAGCATATACGAGTACAATGGAATAAGATATCTTAAACAATGAGTAGGGAGACCAACCGACATTGTAATCCAGAAGGATGAGATGTCCCTGGATGGTGAGTTGTAGTCTGAAGTGCTGCCATAGCAAGGCCATGGCAAAATTATTGTCTGATGAACAGAAGAGTGCCTGGAGGTAGTGAGAGTCCCAGGATCCAGGGCAGGTAAGAGGAAAAGTAAGATAATAAAAAGAGCCATTTATAGTGACTAATAGAGAGGCATGAAATATAAGGCAGGTAAGGGCTGGTATTAGCTGAGGTCCAGGCTGTAGCAGGTGTAGAGCCAGGCTGATATTAGCTGAGGTCCAGGCTGTAGCAGGTGTAGAGCCAGGCTGATATTAGCTGAGGTCCAGGCTGTAGCAGGTATAGGGCCAGGCTGATATTAGCTGAGGTCCAGGCTGTAGCAGGTGTAGGGCCAGGCTGAGGCTAACTGAGATCCAGGCTGTAGCAGGTATAGGGCCAGGCTGATATTAGCTGAGGTCCAGGCTGTAGCAGGTGTAGGGCCAGGCTGAGGCTAACTGAGATCCAGGCTGTAGCAGGTGAAGGGCCAGGCTGAGGCTAACTGAGATCCAGGCTGTAGCAGGTGTAGGGCCAGGCTGATATTAGCTGAGGTCCAGGCTGTAGCACGTGTAAGCCCAGATTGAAGATAACTGAGGTCCAGGCTGTAACAGGTGTAGGCCAGGCTGATATTAGCTGAGGTCCAGGCTGTAGCAGGTATAGGGCCAGGCTGAGGCTAACTGAGATCCAGGCTGTAGCAGGTGAAGGGCCAGGCTGAGGCTAACTGAGATCCAGGCTGTAGCAGGTGTAGAGCCAGGCTGATATTAGCTGAGGTCCAGGCTGTAGCAGGTGTAGAGCCAGGCTGATATTAGCTGAGGTCCAGGCTGTAGCAGGTGTAGGGCCAGGCTGAGGCTAACTGAGATCCAGGCTGTAGCAGGTGAAGGGCCAGGCTGAGGCTAACTGAGATCCAGGCTGTAGCAGGTGTAGAGCCAGGCTGATATTAGCTGAGGTCCAGGCTGTAGCAGGTGTAGGGCCAGGCTGAGGCTAACTGAGATCCAGGCTGTAGCAGGTGTAGAGCCAGGCTGATATTAGCTGAGGTCCAGGCTGTAGCAGGTGTAGAGCCAGGCTGATATTAGCTGAGGTCCAGGCTGTAGCAGGTGTAGGGCCAGGCTGAGGCTAACTGAGATCCAGGCTGTAGCAGGTGAAGGGCCAGGCTGATATTAGCTGAGGTCCAGGCTGTAGCAGGTATAGGGCCAGGCTGAGGCTAACTGAGATCCAGGCTGTAGCAGGTGTAGGGCCAGGCTGATATTAGCTGAGGTCCAGGCTGTAGCACGTGTAAGCCCAGATTGAAGATAACTGAGGTCCAGGCTGTAGCAGGTGTAGGCCAGGCTGAAGCTAGCAAGCTAAAGCTAGCTGAAAGCCTGGAGTAGACTTAGAATTCAGCAGCAGAGAATCTCACTTGTTTATAGATTTAAGGGTCTATTTATAGATATAAAGGTCCGTAAAAGCAGCCAGGTATGCACTTCTTGGAAGAGTGTAAAGGCAAACCTTCCTTGGCAGACTATTTAGTAAAAAAACACATATTCAAAGCACACTAACAAGCAAACAAACAAACAGAGGACTGAGCTGGCGGCCATCTTGGTGATGCATATTAAACACAACATAAACATTATATTATAATTAGAATAATAATTAGAATATTACATCACAAAAAAAGTTGTATTGTACCTTTACTTCTTTAATCACAGATTTAAAGCACCACCCAGTGAGCAAACTAGCTTAGTGACACTATCTAAATACACTATCAAATATCTGAATGATCAACAGGTCTTTAAACACATGGAAAAAAAGGAGAGTCTGTTTAAAGGTCTCATTTATCCAGCAGTGACCGACTTAAACCTTAGATTTTGACGATCCCTGTCACCTTTATGACTGTTAGATGCTCAAAAAGTGGATTTGCTACAGTATTTTATCCACTGATAAAGGAGCAAGCTGAGAGGTTAGGTGTAGGGCAGACTGTAGAGGACTATGGAGAACATAAGCCTCCAGGAGTATACTTCTATTTATCTCATTCCTCAGAAGAAAAAGTCAACAACAGTTGCATATCAAACACCATGTAACATTGCCTGTGTGCACAAGGAGGAGCTCTCCCTGTTCTTATTGATAAGAACAGGGAGATGGAGGTCAAAATAAACACCTGTCAGTGTAACGCAAAAACACATCGTCCAAAAAGATCAGATGTTTGAATCGTTTCTCTAAAAACAGAATAAAATATTTTGCCTTTAAAAAGGAGAAAGTGCTGTACATGCATGTCATTAGCCTCTTTCTCTCATCATGAATCCGGTTTCTCTGCATATTTACAACTGTATAATAAAAAGCTAAATGACAGAAAAATAGTCCTTAAATAAACAATTTCTTTTCATGATCATTTGATCATTTGTTCTATAAAATGTCACAAAAACAGCTTTTGTATTTTCACAGAAGCCCAACTGACACATTCACATTCTATGTTTTATCCATTCAATAGTCCAAATCCTAAGATTACATTTATTATAATAGGAAAAAATATGCCAAATACTGAAGATTTAGACTTTTCTTTAAAACTTTTAGGCAAATGCTGATTAATTTATTGATCTACTAACTGATTATTGGACTAATGGATTGAGCTCTGGTGTG
This sequence comes from Chaunax sp. Z400, assembly GCA_037577475.1. Taxonomy (NCBI): domain Eukaryota; kingdom Metazoa; phylum Chordata; class Actinopteri; order Lophiiformes; family Chaunacidae; genus Chaunax; species Chaunax sp. Z400. The sequence goes on along the minus strand of CM075197.1, from coordinate 7,609,030 downwards.
TGTGAGAACACTTACATAGTTGGTGGCCCACAGGGCTTTGAGCTTCAGGTACCGTTGCAGGCGATTTCCCAGGTTACCCTCAAAGTCTTTGGCCAGTTCAGTCATTCGTTTAAACTCTGGATCGGTCAACAGGGGGCGCACTGACTTCAGGTACTGAGACAGAAAACAGCATCAGTGAATAAGCATCTGCTTATTTAATCATCAGATTCTCTCGTAGTTCCTTTCTTCATTTAGATTGTCATATATACACAGTACATACATAAATACTTTATGTGAAGATGAAGAGAGTCCACTCACCCTGCTGACTGTGTCTTTGATGGCAGGAACAGGCTGGTGAGGTAGAGAGGTTTGGTAGCTGTACAGCAGAGGCTTCCTTCTTGACAATAAACTCAGCAGAGTCTGAGATAAACAGATCAAGTGTTAGATTTTTTTTTTTAATTTAAAGTAATATTAAAATGGTCATGGTGTTAGAATCAATGCTGTTCCAAGGACCACTACGGAAGAGTCAGATTTTATGTTCATGGCCTAAATCAACCTCCGGAGAGCGACCACCAGAGAGAGCTGTGACGCCGAGTGGAGGCATGGCTTACCACCCAGACTTTGGTGATGTTGGAAACTCGGCCGTGCTGCTCAAACATCCATTGGTGGTAGGAGAGAAGCAGTTTGAGGCAGAACCTGAGAGCGAGGATGAGGGACAGCCACAGCAGAGTGCTGAAGACCAGCGCCGACACCATGGTCTGACCCTGGGCACTGAGCGAGACATGGAGGCTGGACCAAGGGAGGGGAAAGAACAGTTACTGGCAGGGTAAATGTAACAGTAGGACCAATATCTCAAATCCCAATATAGCTAATATAGTATCCACATCATGTTATAGCAGATTTTTCTGCAAACTCACTGAGAACTGTTTATTTAAAATTATATACTAATGAAACAAAAGGTACTTTGTCATATTTCATTATTCTCTGCTTTTTATTTAGAACCTTTGTGCAAACTTTCAAATGATCATGAAACAAACTATAAAATATTAAAGTGTGAAATACAAAAAAAGTTAACAGGAAACACTTTTAACTTTTTGACATGATTTTTCACATGAGCTCCTCGCTTTTTCTTGGCTGGTTCGAGTCCTTCTCCGGTTTGGAACGACCTCATCCTGTGTCACATTCACTCTCCTCCATGTTTTGTTTGCCTTCATGCAAGCTTCCTACCTGCATCCATTTTGTTTGGAAGAATCCAGAGTTTTCTAAATGATGAAAAATATTGCTGAAAATATTTGCAACACAAGGAGAAAAAAAAAATCTATAGTCTCAAGATTTACTAGTCAGAAGTTTGGATACACCTTAAAACTGTGTCCAAACTTCTGACTGGTACCATTTATAGTCATATCTAGAGATGGGGACCGAGAACCAGTCATAAATTCTGGTTCCAAACTCACCATTACAGAAGTATCGATAAGCTCCAGGACAAACGGTGCTGCTATTTATGTATTTATGTAACGATGACTCATTTTAACATGGGTGGCAAATGGTTAGTACTAGGTTGAATCTGTGGGGAACGTGAAGGGCGGTCTGCTCCGTCTGATGACTGTGCTCTCCACTACAGTCATCATGGCGGACAGAGCAAGATGCCTGAAAGAGTTCAACGAAAATGAACCCGAATGCAATACATGCAAAAAAAGGTGTTAATTTGCACTTCCAAAGACAGCATTCAGTGAAGCTGATTCTACGTTTTATTGCACATATCATATAATTGTATGTCATTGGCACTTTTATCTAACACTTGCACTAGGACACTTTTTAATTCGTTTTTATTATTCATTTATTTATTTTATTTGTGTTTGTTTGCTAATGTCTGTTTTAAATGAGTTTTTAGTGTCAGTGTTGTTTCTTGCTTTAAAGGTTTATAATGATACATGTTCATTCTGTAGTGGACACCCGTGATCTCTGGGAAACGTTGTCTCATTCTGCTCTGCGCTACAGAGGTACGGCCAAATGACAATAAAGCTGAATTGAATTGAAAATCTGAGGACATGTAGCGTGTTTGACTGCTTTGGCAAAGTGCCTGCTGCACCAAGCATTACATCATCAGTGCAAAAACATGTCCGTCTCAACCTCAAATTCAACTCACGGTAACACTCATGCACACACTAAATAAATCTGTGGTCGGCACGCCTGTAAATGAACTCAGGACACAATAAACATTGGTTTGCTAACTGCTAACGTTAACCGCTAGGTATCCTCCTCAGAGCCTTAAGTACAGGGTGTTTGACCAGCTTTGCACCACAGACAGACACATAAAGAATTCCTCACATGATGAACTCAGTGGTCCCTGAACCAAACGTCTTTTCATGTCATGTCTTTATTTTTTGCACCGAATAATAATAAAATGAATGTAATTATCAGTACGAGAATAAGGTATCAGTCGTTTATCGGTTTTATTATCGGTATTGATTACATTTCTAACGACGCCCATCCCTTTTCATATCGCACAGTCCTAGTATGTCTGTTATAGGGATGGGTATTTCAAGCAAAAATACTAATCGAGAATTGCTCGGCACTAATCGACTACTAATCAACAAACATTTATATTAAACTGCAGATAACAACAGCAGCAACACTAAAAGATGACTTATCCCACCAACATCCCCCCCAAAACATTGTACAACCTCGTCAGTGTGTGACACGTCCTCCATTCCTCTGGTGAGCCTACAGTATGGATACTGTTTAGGACATAAGCTATGGAGAAGATGACCAACCTTCAGTCACCGTGGAAAACTCAAAAAGACTTGCAGAAAAATCTAAATATTAAAGATAAAACTACTTATCATAGTTAACATGTGTGTGAAGTTTGGTGAAGCTCGTATGGATATTTGGATAAACATGGATGTTGACTAACAGCCTACTTTTATCCTCTGGTAAGTGGCTTTATAATTCACTGAGGTGTCCACATATACATAAACAGAAGCCCCTTTGTTGGTTTAGGGTCTGTGTCCACCAAAGTCCCCCCAGCTGGGAGTGCTTGAGAGGTGCAGCGTTTTTTCAGTTGAGGCACTTTTGCTTGCTATGATATAGAATATCGGCGGAAGTAATTTGTGTTGCAAGTACCTAATTTTGCAGATGTTGATACAACAAACTGAGTGTAAAAATAGTAGCACAAGGTACTTAGTGCTTGCTCTGGTCCTGGCTCTGGATGAAGGGATGGCTGAAAGAAGTAGCGAGAGAGGATGGACCTGCAGGTCTATGTGGGTTCATGAGATGTTAAGGGCGAGGAAACATTCATGTTGACATTATGGTAGTCCGGGGATGTCATCTGGTACAGACACGGATGCTCGGAGACCAGAAGTATTTATTTCTCCTCCATTGTTGCCGTTGATCTGCACTGTCAGATGGACACGGCACACGGTTGGTCTTTTCTGGTATTTGTCCCGCCCCTCCGCCACTGTGATTGGAGGGCTGGGTAAAAAGTGATAGTGATCAGTGCAGTGTTTCACCCAAAGTTGAAAATTGTTCAACTCACGGCGGGAAAAAAAAAACGCCAAACGTGCAGCGCTCCACCCAGAAAAGACGCTCGGCGCCTCGTCACGCTATTGCCGTTTGTAGCGTACTGTAAATACGAAGCGCTCCCACTGCAACCAATTGAACAAATAGCCTCAAGAAAAAAGGTGGACACAAGCCCCAAGATGTGAAAAAGCACATGTCTAGTGGGCAGGCTGCCATTATCAGACTGGTCTTTAAACTGGAGCTGTCATTTTCAGCTGGCACTGCTCTGAAGCAACAATGTGAGCCATCATGTTACAGGATGGAATATGACGTGTGTGAGTGTGTCTTTGACTGTGAGGTTGACAGTGAGTCAGCGCTGTTGCAGAAGCTACGCTACAGTTGGTGAGCAGACAAACAAGGAAGCAGGGGAGAGTTCAACAGCAGGCGCCACACCTACACACACACACAGACACACACAGACACAGACACACCCACACACACAGACACACCCACACACACAGACAGACCCACACACACACACAGACCCACCCACACACACAGACACACCCACACACACAGACACACCCACACACACAGACACACCCACCCACACAGACAGACCCACCCACACACACAGACCCACCCCCACACACACAGACCCACCCACCCACACACACAGACACACCCACACACACACACAGACACACCCACACACACAGACCCACCCCCACACAGACCCCCCCCCCCCCCCCCCCCCCCCCCACACACACACACCCCACACACACACAGACCCCCCCCCACACACACAGACACACACCCACACAGACCCGTACCCACACAGACCCGTACCCACACAGACCCGCACCCACACAGACCCACCCCCACACAGACCCACCCACCCACACACACAGACCGACCCACCCACACACACAGACCCACCCACACACAGACCCACCCACACACACAGACCCACACACACACAGACCCACCCACACACAGACCCACCCACACACAGACCCACCCACACACAGACCCACACACACACACACACACACACACAGACCCACACACACACAGACCCACCCACACACAGACCCACCCACACACACACACACACACACACACAGACCCACACACACACAGACCCACCCACACACAGACCCACCCACACACAGACCCCCACACACACACACACACACAGACCCACCCACACACAGACCCACCCACACACAGACCCACACACACACACACACACACACACAGACCCACACACACACATACATAAGAACTCATGGACCTTATGTAGCATGAAGCTGTGTTTGCTCATGACTGTTACTATGTCTGTATGCACACTGTTAGAATGTGACTTCAAGCTGGCAGCAGTCCCAAGTATAGATCAACAAACACTGGATTTTTGAGACCAATATTGAAATAAATAATTATTATTAATATACGGGCTGATAGTCTGCATCAATTTAAAACAATACTTTTTCCAAATTGATTCCTAAAACTCAGTGGGACATTTTATAGTGTAAAGTTTTGTATGTGTTGTCAGTGCTCTCTGGTGGACAAACTGAAACTTCTCATTTTCAGATACATGCACAGATACTGATAAATGGACCGTTTATTTAGATAGTTTTATAGTCTTATGACCACACAGAACTTTTACACACATGTCAGGTGTTCAACCATCCACAGTTCATAAACTGGTGGCAGAGGCTACAGTGCAAGGTGCAGCTGCTAACATAAAACCTCTTTGTGAATGGATGTCATTAAATTCATAGATCAGCAGCAATAGAGGAAAACAAAAAAAAAAGACTGTTGTCGTCCCTCTGTGTGTGTCTGTGTACCTTAGCGGCAGGTGTTGCTGTATCTTGGTGATGAGCCCCATGCTGGGATCTGAGCGCATGTACATGGTGGCCAGGATCGCTATGACGACAAAGAGCCAGGATGAGGGGCTGGCAGGGAACACTCCCTTGATCAAACTGTTCTGTTACCACAGAAGAAGAAAGGCAGGATTAGTGGATCATTTTCTGTGAAAACAGATGCTCCTATAGAGACAGCTGGAGGTTTGATTAAGATGCTCCTAGCTTTAAAGTTGTTTTTGTCTGAATGTGCATCACATTCAGTACCAGTCAAACATATGTCCAAATGTTGCTATACATCTTTATAATCCACTTGCTCCAACAGTTACAACATATGGTGTGTACTGTTGTATTGTTTTCATCATACATGTCAGTGCCTGTTAGGAAACGCTCAGCATTCCTCACCAGCACAGATGGAATCCGTACCCTGTAGTAAAGCCCTGTGCATTTTCACGTTTCAAGACCACACATCTCCCTATCCATATAACACATCACTGTCATAGTGAAAACCCATCAACCATCATCACTCAACATTTTTGCTCTTGTGTCACTGCATTATACGTTTTGTATATCGCTATACCTCCTGTATATAATTCCATAGAGCTAGTCATAGCTATTTCTTACAACACTGGGTCTTGATTTGTGTTTTACGCTGCTGTAACTAGGGTTGGGCATCGACACGGCATCACGGTTCTAAAGCTCCAACTCCATCTGAATCGTTAAGAGGTTTTCATCTCAGTTCTGCTGATCGGTTCCTAAATACTTTTCACTAGTGCTCACGTTAAGTTCACGTTTGCGTGGCGGTGGCATGCAGCATCCGTAGTTTCCACCTCACAGGTTGGATGGAGACTTTGAGCTAGAATCCTTCATGGACCACAGCAAACAGCACTCAAAAGAGTGGCTTTATTTTTCCCTGAATAATGCCGAGTCGGCACAGTGCAACACCTGTGCCAAACTTATTTCGTGGAAGGAAGGATGCACAGCTAAACACGACTAAACACCTTCACCTACAAGTCAGAGAGTGTACCGAGGTCTCGTAGTCTCCCTCGCCTGTCTCAGCCTCCTCCTCTGTCAACCCTGAGCCAACAGCCAGCAGCATCTCATCGCAAGCGGTTAAGTGAAAATATAAGGACGTTTGTCTTATTCTCAACAGCCAGACAGCAAACAAGTTATACTTAACCGAACGGCTATAAACTGTGTCAAATGCAAATACTGAAATATATTTTTTCATAGATGAACGTCCGCAGATAGTAGCCAGTTTACTGCCGCTAAGCTAGTGGCAATGATCCCACGACGTGACACCAATATTTGAATGAGTCAACGTATCTCTCCTCACAACACAGACACAACGGACGTTAATGGGCTCATCTCGTCTGCATCCACGCCTCAGTAACGCTGTGAGAACTAGATTTGTGAACGAACATAGTTCATATAAATCAATACATGACATGAAGACAAATAGGAATAAAAAAAAAGCATGTAGCATAGATGAAAAGGCATCCTACAGGTTAATTACCTCGTTGTCCAATAGTCATGAAAAGACGTCCAAAAGTCCTTAAAAGGTTCTTTGTCTGCTTCAGCGTCAGAGGTTGACATTTATAAGATGAATATCTAATAGTAGAGCTTTATATGTGAGACTACTCAAGACTCATATTTTCAGATCAGCTTTTAATGTTTGACTACTGTGTGTGATATGATCTGTGATGAGATTTGTTACTTGTTTTAGCTGTTTTTATTCATATTTAATATGTGACTTGATACCTGTTTTTAACATGTTTTTTTTTTCTTTTTGCCTGTAAAGCATCTTTGAGAATCTTGAAAAGCGCTCTAGAATAAAAATGTATTATTATTATTATTATTATTATAGACATCCTTTCAAAAAAAAGAAGGAAAAAAAAGTATTTAAATTTCTAAATTTGTAGTGAAAGTCAGATTGTTCTGAACGCACTGTGTAAAACAGTGTGAAACATGAGGAAGATCAATCAATCAAGACAGTCATCCTCACCCTCATGCGGCTGAGTCGTTTCTTCCATGATCGGACTCCGGACAGGTAGATCTGATTCAGAGCCTGATAGGACAGCTGCAGATCAATCCCTTCTGGCGTTATGGTGAACTGGAACGCCACCGCCTGGTGGGCCTCCGCCATCTCTATGGAAACACAAACAAAAATGTGAACACCTTTATCACTTTTTATCAATTAAACATCAGGGTTTCCTTTACCACTGTACAAGCCTGGCGGGCCGCCAGGCCAACAACAGGCCAACAACAGGCCAACAAATATATTTTTTAGAGAATATATTTGAGTTCATCTTCATTGAAAATATCCTGTGTGGAGTGTTTAAAATGAAGATGAACTTGAATATATTCTCTAAATGACCTAACACTCTCCAATGAGCAGCTGATTCCTATTTGCTTCACTGATGACCCACGCAGCGCTCCTATCCAGTCATAAACATTCTTTATATGCCAGATATCGTCAAATATTCATTCATTTGAAAACAATTGTTTGCGTTTGGGAGCCTCTGTGCTGTGCTGTTCTTAAAAGCAGGTCTGCCTCCCTCTCCTTGTTCACCTTCGCTCAGAGCTCTGACTCTACCTCCATCATCAACTAGCAAACAAACCCGGGACTATTTGAACGAATGCTGCAGTGTGATGTAATGACAGACTGGCTTTTAGCTTCATCGATTCTTCTCCCAGGATTCTCGAAGATATAGTAAGTTTATGATATATCATATTTTCTCGTGTACTTGCAATGCTGCTGTATTTGGCTCTTGTTTTCACCGTCAATTCGTGGTACACTGGACCACGGTTGATCCGAGCTCAGATCGGATCGCCCTCCATGTGATCCGCAGATCACTTGCAAAGGTTAAACTACAATGCTGTGAAAACAGTTTTACGTCTGCTTTTACTTTTCTAAGTAATAATTGTCTCAATCTCTGTGCGGAGCTGCTGTGAGAGGACACACAGAGGAGTTGTGTGGTCACATGAACGGGGCGAAGTTGTGTATTCACGTGAATACCCTTTCTTTTGCAAACTGCCCTGAAGGAAGGAAGGAGGGAAGAAAGAAAGGAAGCAAGAAAGAAAGAAATTCCAGTTTTTGTGTTTTACTTGACAGCTTGAACGTATTGATTACTTCACTGACACTGTGGTGCGAGTTCGCTGCATGACATAAGCTCTAGTTTTATACACCAGCAGGCTCTTCAGTGTTGCCTGTATGAATCATCTGTGAGATAATACTTGAGTGATTTAATGTGTCAGTGGAATGTTGTTGTCTCACTGAATCCTGCTGGCACCAAGAATACAGGGTAATCCTGGCTCATAGCACACTCTTCTGTTGTGTAAAGTGATACTGTGTTAAACCCCGTCTTCTACAGTAGGGTTAACTACATACAATTTCAAACAAACATTGACCAACAAAGCTCCACTCACATGCATCCTGGATATATCATGTGCACTGTGCCTGCCAACAGGAAGACCATCCCATGAAAGCGTTATCCATGTCGTCTGCAAGCCTGTAAGCCTAACATGCCCTTATATTGTTGACAGGTGGTTCATCAAGGCTGACGAAATCAATTGCTGCATTTTTACTGTGCATTTGATTCTTAAGTGAATATACCGTGCTGAGGTCAAACCAATGGAGCTCATTACAGCTTGTGGCAGGGTTCACTCATCTTATTATGCATGCAAAAACACTGAGCGTTCAACTTCAGGAAACACAGTGCTGCGGTTAATATAGACCATCTATCCTGCTGCCTATCTGCAACTATCAGCGTCTGTCTGACATCATGAATCATTCAGTTCTTGCAGTATGAGCTACCGGCTCCAGCATCATACTAGCAGCTAAACAACATGGACAATTCAAGGCACTAATTGGTTGGCAGAGTCATAGACTAAACAAGTAACAAGAGACAAAGGAGGGACTCTTTTATGATTCTCTTCTTTTAAATGTTACATAAGATCAACAGTTTCATTCACCGTTACATCATCAGCAGATCAGCAGACATCAATGCTTTCCTTGTTAAGTTTGTGGGCAGCAAAAAAAAAACAGAATAACTTCAACCAAACATTAGGCTTCAAAAATACAACATACTTCAAATTCACTGAAGCCATTTGTCATTTCATCCAAGTTGTTGTCACAACACACAAGTTCTCCAAAGCAGTGCATTAAGGAGGAGCAGCAAAGAAAAATGTTGGAGTAGGAAAGACAGAGGTGGAAATAACAAAAATAATCACATTCAGCCTGAGTTACACTCAGCTGCTGGTCCTGGTGTTCATGCTAGCTGACTCATGCATGAGAGACAAAGATTGAAACACATTATTCTGTGTGCAGAATGTGAACAATTAACATTCCCTGAACTCTGGCCACACTCACAGTGAAACTTTGCAGATTTTCAACCAGCTCAGACACATTTTGTTACTGCATAGCAGGTGTGGGGCAAGGATTTCAATTTTGGGTGGGTCAAAGTAATGTTGGCTGGGCCTTTCAATTACGTACTGCAAGTCCAGTGTTTCCCCTATTCATTTGGAGGGGTAGCCCACTCCCTCTACGCAACCTCACACCCCCCCACCCCAGCTGTCTTTTGCTTTTTAGAAAGGAAAAGAGTTGTTTTCTTCATTGTGTATTAGAGTTCATTTTGATAAATCAAAATAAAAGTTAAGAAAGTATATCTTCTCCCAGTCATTTAGGATGGGCCAGCTGTACAAGTGGGTGGGCCCAGGCCTGTTAGGCCCGCCTACAATGCCACGCCAATTGTTTTCAGAGGCATATTTTAGTGTACTGTCCAGATGTGACGGTAATACAAAAGTTTATTACAAGGGCTCCGGCTGACAGGGTGAAGTCAGTTCTTCAATCAATCTGTCTTCATAATATCTCAAAAATTACATCTTTTTTTAACAACTGTGAATCTGGAAACTTATCCCCACTTAACTCCTGTGACTTGTTCTATTCCTGTCTTGACCAGTGCTACATGTCCAAAAATATTCAACTGATTCAAAATACTGCAGCAACACAAAATCCAGGTGTTACCCTACCATTGTACAACGAGACACCCCCCCGCCAGGGCAACAACAGGCCAAAAATATTTTTTATATGCCACATATGGTCAAATATTCATTCCTGATTAAGGCTTGAGGAGACCCTCAAAGTACTCCTTCCACCGCCTGACTATATCCCCAGTTGAAGTCAGCAGCACACCATCCCCACTGTACACAGTGCGAACAGAGCACTGCTTCCCCCTCCTGAGCCATCTGACAGTTTGCCAGAATCCCTTTGAGGCCATGCGAAAGTCATGCTCCATGGTTTCACCGAACTCCTCCCACACCCGAGTTTTTGCTTCAGCGACTGCCAAAGCTGCACTCCGCTTGGCCTGCTGATACCTGTGAGCTGCCTCAGGAGTCCCACAGGCTAACCGGTGGGCATGGTTAGCCAGCTTGACGGCTTCCCTAACCGCTGGTGTCCACCATTGGGTTCTTGGATTACCGCCGTGACAGCCACCCACAACCTTACTGTCACAGCTCCAGGCAGCCGCCTCAACCATGGAGGTGTGGAACATAGTCCATTCGGACTCAATGTCCCAAGCCTCCCTTGGAATGCAGTCGAAGACTGCCACAGAAGTCCAATATCTGAACACCACTAGGGTTCAGATCAGGCAGGCCGTATATTAACTTGCTTACTGTTATTGTGATAACTTAAACTACCAATATCCTAAAAAGTATTGTAACATGCTGAAATTTCTTATTGCATGACTTTGACAAAATGATTTGTTTTTTACTCTGGAGTGCTTGTTATTACAATACATCACTACTTTATTTTATCACCCTCTTGCATCACCCAGGCGGGACGTCACTAACCGTGTGAAAGACTTAACTCATGATGAATGGTGTTGTATAACTAATCATTTTATATTGAAATATTTCTAAAGAACTAATTACTGCTTGACTGATAATTATTCAGAACACATTTAAACACAGGTTACTTGGGATTATGGCCTCAAACACAGTGTCTCAAGGTGTGCTGGGAAACTCCACCCGCCTATCCCCAACACACTACAGTATCTAATAACACATTGTTTAAAACGACAGTGGTTGTTTCAACTGTCATTAAACATTTATTTTCATATGGGCAAAAGACGTCAGTAACCCAACATTTAATAGGACAGCTGCAGAACAATAAACAAGTACATGTGAATCTATTCTGGTGTGTTATTGTCACAACTGTTAAGAGCATTCATGTAACAGATCTGAATGTGAATTAAAGATTTTAGAAGCTGAGTAGAATACCTGATACCTGAGTAGAGTTTTACAAAACTAAAGCACCATTTATCCAACTTTTCTCAGATAACAAAAGGGCTGTTTCCCATGAAAAGTAGTGGAGTACAAGTAGAAAGTGGTACGAACAGAAAACAGGCTATTCAAGTAAAGTAGATCTAGTTTGTGGGGAACTTAAGTACAGGAGTGATGATGTAACTAAGTAGTGAAAAAAGCTAAAGTTCCCAGTACTTGGTTTGTTTAAATGAACCAAACTCAAATAAACTGAGTTTGACAGTTTTCTTGATGCCAAAGTAACTAAAATAAAATGAGTGTTTTTAACAAGTTGATAAAAACTGAGTTAGTTCAACTCAGTATTTCTAATTAAATTCAATCTTGCATTTTACAGTGTATGATTGTGGATGTAAGAGTATAGTAGTGTGTGTATGAGAGCATGATTGTGTCTGTATGAAATCACGACAGAGTGTGTGAGAAAGTATCAAATATGGCCTACATGGCCTCTCAGAGCTGAGAGTAGAATGCTCACCAAACTAAACTCCACTACATGCCCTGGAGGTGTTTCATCAGAGCACCTTCAGCAGCAGGCTGATCCCACCGAGGTGCAGGACCGAACGCAGCCGGAAGTCCTTCCTGCCAGCTGCTATCAGACAGATTTGTTGTTTTTTTAAAATCACACTAGCACACTTATCATACACTGCTAGTTTATATTTTACTGTTATTTACTATTTATGACATACTTCATCTTTTTAAAGTGCAACAGCTGTTAATGTGAAACACTTCCTGATCAGACAGACTTTTAAATCCCTCCTAAAATCATCTCTTTTTCAAAATTACTTTCTCTTGAACTTTTAACTTTTATATTTTGTTTGTTTTAATTGTTTACTTAATTCTTACCTCAATTGTTATTTCTTATTATATACACATTCTACTTTTTATCTGGTAAATTTGTCTTTTTTTATGTATTTATAAAGCACTTCATAACTGGTTTTTGAAAAATACTACACAAATAAAGTTATTATTATTTTATTCAACATATAATTATTCATTTTGTGCGTGCATGAAACAAATGAATCAATCAATAATAGTTGTGTCTTTCTATTGAACAGACAGTTTAATGAAAATCTCTTTTCAGTGGTGAAATACTTCTTGAAGTTGTTTACAGGTTTAAGTCATGATTGATGGAAGGATGTTTGAAAGTAAACAGCAAATAAGCAAAGCAAACAAATAAACACTATACAGAGCTGTGTCAGCTCCAAGTTCAATTTAACACTTCATGATAAACATGAAATCAATTATATTTTTTCCAAGTCATACTGGCTAAAGTGTTAAACCAGTAGTGATGATAAGGCTTTCAATTATTCATGTTTACATCAATGACATTGAATTCTACTGGTATCAATAAAGTGATGTTATATAAATTAAAACCAACTATACCTGGATAAGCAGCAGAGAATGGTAGACTAGATTAACCCTATGAAGTTGACGATCAGCCTCCTGCAGGAATGACAGTGTTTGCTTTGTAATGGAGCCGACTTTAAAAGAAAGGGTTGAACTGCCTCGTCCTTCCTGCAGCACAACCACTGTCACACTCAAGTTAATACATAACTAACATAACTGGCTCTGATGTGGAAGAGGAAACACATTACACATTACATTTATTACTTTTTTCTACCTTCTAAGGCATTTTTGGAGGAAATAAGAATTTAAACTTTAAAAAGACTTACGCACAAAAGTTTTTCATCCGTCTTCGTCTTTATTTTATGGTATTTTCACTCTGACAGATTTTTCTATTCCTGGCCTTGTAGTTTCATTCTGATGACAATGTTTCTGGCAAGTTTCTCTTGAAACCCCAGCTTTAAAAACATCCCTTAAACAAGCCTAGAGATGATATCAAATCTACATTACGTTCAGAAGGATATGTTTTGTTTCTTTAAATGTCTAATCTGTGCTTACAAAGTTTGGACAGGAGCATTCATCACACTGCCAAGAGAAGCGTACAGGCGGGGTTGACAAAGCAATCAGTCACTGAAAATGTCATTGCTGGTTTGGCTTGTTTATGAATTCCTGCATTCTTTTTCTGCCCGTGTAGCCCTTTAATAACAGACACCAACTGAAGCCCACAGCATTGGTCATTGCTGTGCTGCTCAGTTTTGCTAGCTGAACAGACAATAATGACTTGAGCGAGAGCTCTGGAGTCCTGTACCGATACAGCAGATGAGAAAGGCCTCTGGTACATACTGGATGATGACACACACAGATAGAGTCACACATCCTATAGAAAGTAGGTCAACATATAATCTCTGTGAGAGCTTGTGTCATCTCTCTCTGTCACTGCCTCCTCTTCTCTCTAACCAACCAAGCAAGTTATTGTTGCAGCATATTTCTCACTTCCCACAGCTATTTCAAACAGCTATTTGTCTAGTGAGTGAGTGAGTGAGAGAGAGAGAGAGAGAGAGAGAGAGAGAGAGAGTGTGTGTCTGTGGCTGAAAGAATGAGAAACGAAAAAGAAAGAAAAAGGCAGAAAGAGTCAGTCACAGAAGGGGAGTCATGGAGCTAAGCATGTGATTCAGTTATAAAATATAAATACCTGGAGATAAAGTTGTTTTACAACACGTGCTGTTTTGTTGGGCTGGAGAACCAGTTTCCAATCAGAATGGCAATGAATGACGAATAACTGTCACCCTGTGGGACTGAACCTGTTCTCCAGCACACCAAAGATAACCTCCCAGTCAGTCAGAACCCTCATCAGAGAATGCCATCTCCATTGGGCTACACCTACATCAGATCACCGTCTGTTGACCTCAGCTCATCATTAAACTGAATCTCTCCTGTTAAACTGAGTGGAAACACTGGATGTTGGACTTCCTCACAAACAGACCCCAGACAGTTCAGATCGGCAGTCACACCTCCTCCACTCTAGTGTTGAGCACTGGAGACACAGGGCAGTGTGCTAAGTATGCTACTGTTCACACAACACACCCATGAATGCAATGCCTGACATGACAGAGCTCTAATGTGAAGCATGCAGACAAAGCCACCATCACTGGACAGACTACAAACTACGATCAGTGTTTATATCAGGTGAAAATTAACGACTTTGCAGCGATGCACAGAGAACAACCTGCTGCTGTTCATTAATCTGCAAAAACAAGGAGTTCGTTGTTGATTTTAGAAAAAAGACAGACGGACACACAACCCTGTCTATAGCTACATTTCCAATGCATAGTACCGACTCTACTCGACTCGCCTTGGTGTCGGGTACTTTTCTGCAGATAGTTTTCCATGACGGGACAGTACCTCCTCAGGGTGGATGGATGCTGCGTGAAACTGCTGTGTAGTCGTCTTCAACACGACACACACTTCCCGTCCACCTCCTGTGATCCGTTCATCAGCTGTTTAAGACAGGAACGTCTGCACCTCCTCAATATAAGCGACTGGTCGCTAAAGCAGCTTCGCCATTGATTTGTGCCGTGCAGGATACTTCGTGCATGCCAGGCATTGACCAATCAGTGGTCTGTAACGTTTCATGTGACCTTTTAGTACCTGTTAGTATTAAAAAAGTAGTACCAGGTACTTTATACCTAAGAGAAATGCGAGAAAGGTGAGTAGAGTCAAGTCGAGTAGAGCTGGTACTATGCTGTGGATGTGGGGCTTGAGAATTTCCCCACTGTGGGACTAATAAAGGAATATCTTATCTTATATCTAATCTTATATCAGTGGAGCCGAGTCTAGCAGTTTTAATTATTGGGGTTTCCAGTTAATTATTTAGCCTGCAAGTATTCTGGCCTCTAGGGGATGTTGATTTCGGGCTCTGATAACCAGACAGATGAGACCTTCTTTATACAAGGTATACACAGATTACAGGAGCACTCGCTCAAGGAGGAACTGTAATGCTCCAACAACGTTAAGTCTTTACTCTTACAAACATATTGGTTTTCTTTAAAGTTGTTATAGGCCTACGCTTCAACTACTGCAAGAGCAAAACGCAATATGAAGTAAAAGTCAAGAAATAAAGTCATTAACTGGAGGTGTGAAGAATCATTGAGGATAAACTGTACAAAATCCAACAATAATTCAATTAATGCAACTTGGACTTTCAAGCAATTCAACTCTGCTTCAAGATATATGGAAGCAAAATTATTCAACCCTCATTGATTGTTATGAGCCATTTGCAAAAACCAAATCAAACAAGAGCAGTTCAACTAGATCAGTGCAACATATGAAACCTCTGTTCCACATTCAACACAAAATACTACTTTTACTGATGTCTGCAGTCTAAAAATGATTCAACCCCCTGAATATCATCCCTCATAAGAGACACATTTACAAATCAGATGTTGTTAAAACACTGAGCCGACCTTCATAGACTTAATTTAGTGGTAGAGTCTCATTGTTTTTTCTGTTAAGACCTAAATAAAGGTTCCATGTCTGAACTCCAAGACGTGACTCAAAACCACAAGAAAAGTCGTCTCCAGAGTCTCAGAACCATCTAGATCAGACACAGAAGTTTTGGGATGTTGTTCTGTGGAGCCATGAAACCAAACTGTAACTTTAGGGGTCTATGGATCAGCAGTATGTCTGGAGGAGGAAGAATGAAGCATATGCTGAAAAGAACACCCTGCCTACAGTGAAGCATGGCGGTGAAGCTCTGGGGCTGCTTTGCTTCCTCGGTCACTGGAAACCTGCAGCCTGTAGAGGGTAAGATGGATTCTATAAAGTATCAGGAAATCCTTGAAGAAAGTGTCCATCTGTGAGGAAGCTGAAGCTTGATCATCATTGGACGTTCCAAAAGGACAATGATCCCAAACAGACCTCAAAGTCCACCAAGGCTTGGTTTCAGAAGAAGTCCTGGATCATTCTAGAGGCTGTCACAGTCACCTGATTGAATCCCATAGAAAATCTCTGGTGGGATCTGAAGAAGGTGGTTGCAGCAGGTAAACCAGGAGTATTCCAGAACTGGAGGCCTTTGTCCATCAGGAATGGGCTAAGATTCCTCAGGAACGCTGTCAGAAGCTGATGTCTGGATATGCATCATGTTTGCAGCAGGTCATAGCAGCTAAAGGGTCTCTACAAAGAACTAGAGACACTTATTAGTTGGGGTTGAATCATTTAGAGACTGCAGTAGTCAGTAAAAGTAGAATTATGTGTTATATTTTGGAAAAAAACACTTAACATCTGTTGTATTGATCTATTTAAACTGCTCTTGTTTGATTTGTTAATTGCAAACAGCTGATAAATATTATATTTTGCCAATAAACCCAATATAAAATGAGGTTTGAATCATTTTGCCTCTAAGTGTATAAAGACAAATTGTGCGGTGGAGTTTTGTGTAGTTGCGAAATGACGTTTGATTATTCAAAGTCAATAAAAAGTAAACGATCAGGTTTTACCTGTGGCACCTGGCAATAAACGGCACTGCACACTAGCTCAAATACGGCGGGAAGAAATGCACGTTCACCGTCACACACACACACACACAAACACACACACACACACACACACACACACAAACACACACACACACACACACACACAAACACACACAGACACAAACACACACAAACACACACACACACACACACACACAAACACACACACACACACACACACAAACACACACACACAAACACAAACAAACACACACAAACACACACACACAAACACACACACACAAACACACACAAACACACACACACAAAAATACAGCAGACTACAAACTGCATATTCACAGATTAGCTTGGTTAATGTTGTAGCCTTTAAATAGTCTATGAATTATTGTTTAGTCTTTGAACTAAGGAGATTAAACCGTTTATAGATTTAACACCTAGCATGTTGTCTCTTTCAATAGTTAATTTTGTTTATCCTGGCTAGCTAAATTAACTTTAGCTCAAATATCTGACAAACATATTTATCTAATTGCAGGTGACAGCCTATCTGTAATACTACTTATGATATGAAGCATTTCATGTTGGAGAAATATTAATATTTGAATGTTCAGTATAGGCTTGTATGCAAGTATGTTGCATAACATTTTAATATATTTAACGACAGGATAAGTCGCAGCCGGGTATCGGTGTAGCTAACAGGTTGTCATTTCAGTAAGAAAATTAACATAAAGTCATCTTAAATCAGTCGCTGCGACGAAACGAGCTTTGTTTCAGGAAATAGTTTCTGTGCAATTACACCATGCGTGCTCTCCGTCACTACATCATCAGGATCCTGTGTGCGGACAGAAACACCCACACAGCCACACCATCCAAACCAGAAACCAACACATATATAACGTCGTTACATAAGTTAAAGAATTGATTTTCCATGTGCAACATCACTACTATTTAAACACAAAGCGGTCCATTCAATGCTCAGCACCACCTCCCACTCCATGCGATGCACAAAACCCAACATTGTAAGCCAAAGGGCGGGTATACAATGCATTGTCACAAAAATAGGCCAAAACTTCGATGAGAGACTATTAATTAGTATTAAAACGTACCTGCAGTATTTTTCGAAGTTTTTCTCGATGAGAGGGTTGGTACGGAAAGGTTTGTTTGCACTCCTCCCTTCTTCACGAGCCAACAACACGGCGCATCCAGCCGACCCCTTCTTCAGCCAACAAGGCAATCAGTGCCAGCCGACAATGATAGGCTGAAGTAGAGAAGATGAGGCACTCTGATGGGCTGTTGAAAAGCGAGGAGGCCGAACCGACGTAATGTCAATCTCAATGTAAATGTTGGCGTAAACTCTGACGCATATGCTGTAGCCATGACCGTGGACAGCAGACCATGCGATAAGATAATGTATGAGAGGATAACATTAGACATCTTCATGCTTCAGTTGTACAAATCGAAAAGTCTGGGCATATTATTAATGGTAGAGTGAGAGCTCTTACTTCACTTATCTTTTCGAGAAACTACGAATGACGCTAGTCACAGACACGCCCTCTTCTTCATTCACACTGACAAATTTCTTCAAGTAGTGCATGTAGGGTAAGTAGGTCGCTGCAACTGACACAAAGAAGTGTTTTATTTTATTTTATTTTTTCACAGTTTTTGCTTCTTCTTTTTTTCTTCAGCAGATGTCAGGCAAATATCACATTAAGCCTCTCTGTTTCCAATCCCTCGACCTTCTTCTTTCCCCAACTAGAGAAACCTAAATACAAGTGACATATAAATAAAATTCAAAGCACAGGATGAAAGTTTCACCTTTAACTATTCTTTGCTTTGGAATTATAATTATGATGTCACACTGCACTCCCCATTTCCACCCCTTTACCATAAATCAGTTTGCAACACATTTAATGTATTATACCTTATGAGACGTTTATGATTTCATGTATATAATTGTTTTTATTCAAATATACATGAACCAATTCAAATATCCAAAATCTCAACTACTGAGTGCACAGGCTGTATCTAGGATTTTAGAGTTGTGGAATTGGAGTCTGAATTTCCCCAGCACCACCCATTCCCCTGTCAAAGGTTTTTGAGTAGACAGCAAAACATTAATACATTTTCAAGTCAAAATACTTTCCATCTCAGTTGTACAGTTCTAAAGTTTTATCTTTCATCTTTTTTTAATCTTTTTTATCACGATCATCTACAACACTGAAGGAGACCCTTGGAGACACTGTAAAATGTAAATCAACACAAATACAGTATCTCAAAAAAAATGAAATGCAAATCCTTTGCAACCCATATTCTATATGGTAAAAAGATAAGATATCTAATGTTCAACCTGCTAAACTTTGTAGCTTAGGTAAATACAAATTAATTCTGAATCTGATGACTGGGAAAATACTTAAACTTCACCTTTTCTTTTAAGAACACTTTGGGAAGTCAGGACACAAATAAAAAAAAATTTAAAAAACATTTCCTCTTCTTACTTGATAAATCTCAGTTGATCAACAATCTGACATCTCTCTTGTTGTATTTTGGTCTTTATAGTGAGGCACTCATTTTCAATGGGAAACAGCTCTGGACTGCAGGTGGGTCAGTCTTACAAAAATCACTTATGTTGATGGTAAAACATGACTTATATTGTCCCTGGGCTGTTTTCAATTTAGTATATGTCAAGAAGGATTAGCAAATTATCTCATTCTATTTCATTTTTTTTACACAGTTTCCAAAACTTTTTAGATTTTTATTCATGAAAGAGAACACAAACACCAACATTATTTCCATTATTGTTTATTGGTCAGTATTTCTCACAGGCAATAATAATAATTGTCAGTATAGTGCACTTTTCCTTTTTTGTAATTATACTACAGACATTTCTCTTCATTGTTGTCGTCATCATCATCATCATTCATCGTTTTAGCGGTTTTCTCGACCCACCCTCCCCCACACACCTCCTCTTCCCGATTTTATTCAAATATCACAAATTCCTCCAGAGTGAAAAAAAACTTTTTGTACCACGTGGAGTGGAGGGCCACAAGATGGGCGGGTGGTCATGGGTGGGGTGTGGCGGGAGTGGAGATGAATATGGGAGGGAGACAAGAAATTATATTTGTACAAGTCTAACTGCAGAAGAGGAATAAGCAATAATAATGATGAGGAAGAGTTGTATGGTGACTGCAGTGACGATAAAAGATAGTGAACGCTACATGGATATGAATGGTATATAATGGAGACAGAGACAAGCATACAGTGTATACAAATGTATACAACATCTGCATTTAAGTATATAATGTATAAAAAGTATACAAGGGCAGGAGAGGAAGTAATGATTATATAAGGAGGTGGCATATGTTCAGGATTCAAGAGATACAAAGAGGAGGGATGGGGGTTGTAGAAAATGTAAAGTGAAGGGGTGATTGGGGGTAGAGGAGGACTGAGGGAGGGAGGGGTGAGATTTCTTTCAACAGCAGAGTTTCGTGAGTGCTGGGGCCTCTCAGCCGTAAAAGTACAGGAGGTCCCATTGTGTCTGAATGCAGAATTTGCTGAGTATAGCACAATCTAGAGCAGCTTTTTAGCCTTTCTTTCTTCATCACTAGTGTCTTTCTTTCTAAAAAATGGATGTAAGGTGAACTTGACTCTGACCTCAAGATTAAAAAAAAGAGACCATGACATAACACTCTCTTTCGTGCGTTTAAGCGTGTAACTTTAAACCTCCCTGGCCTGTGACCTTCAGATGCTTCACCTCTTCCTGTTGGATTCTAAGGGGCCCACTTTGAGCGCCAGATGGGGAAAGAAAGCCTCTGATGACATAAGAAGGGGGAAACAAATTATATGTAATGAAAACTCGCTATCTTTCTGTCTTATGTCAACTGTGGGTGCTGTGTCACCTAAAGGTGCAAAACCATCAAGAAGAACAGATAAATAGTTTTCCCAAAGCCTTCTAAAAAACATTCTGCCAACAATGCAAAATCCCCATCTATGGCTATTAAGCACTTATCAGAATGCAGATGTTCGATTTGCACTTGGATGTTTATCTTGTGTAAACAGTTTCTAGGATATTGTACAATGGCCAACCACATTTTCAAGCTTTCCAAGCATGTGTAAAAGAATTAAAAAACTGCGAATGAATGCTGTTTCTTTCCATTTCTGTTCAGCTATTTCAGTTCAAGTGTGCATAGTGTGTGAAAAGACCACTGAAAGTCAATTAGGAATGCTTAATAGTTTCAGTGAAGTGTTGGTTTGCATATTAGTGTTTCACAGGGAATTTATTTTACATTTGTGTTTGCATTTACTTTTCATGAATTATTTAGGACTCAGAACAAGTCTAAAAGTCTACAGCTATGCTAGCTGCTCTGTGAGGCTGAGGTCAGAGTGGCACTTTGAGCTAAATGCTAATGTCAGCATTGCTAACATGCTTGTAAAACCCATGATAACATGCTGAGATTTAGCAGGTATAATGTTTGCCATCTTCACCTTCTTAGTTGAAATTCTTAGCATGCTAGAATTTGCTAGTTGGCAGAAAGTGCAGTGGAGGCCAGCAGAAATGTTAGTTTTGCAGGCATGTCTTCATAAGCCAAAAGTATTAATTAGTATGTTTTGTTTTTTTTACCTGATAATGGCGCCAAATGACAAGTTAGGTCACAAAAAGCCAGAAGCATAGTAGACAACATTAGTATCTGTCTAAAATATCACCAAATCCATTAGGATTCATTGTGTGTGTTTGTGTGTACAGGCACACACAGATGTCTTTAAAATAATAATGCAAAATGTCAACAATTAAAAACACAATAGGAGGATAAATGGTATTTTTGCAGCATTAAATATGGTAATGTTAAAGAAAAAGGATGAGTTTTACTCAGGGAAAGCTGGTTTGCTCTGTAATTTTAGAAGTGTCATTTCCCTGTCTTCACATATCACACTTTCAAAAATGGCAAATCTAAAAAAATAAATAAATAAATATGTTAATACTCGTACAATAACTTCAAAAAAGTTTCTGACATTCACGTGGTTAGTGCCGCCCTCTGTTTTGCTGGTGGCAAACATTAAAAAACAAAACACAAAGACCAGAGCATAAAGAATCAAACAAAAAAAAAATGTCATTCTTTATGTGCTTCCAAGGCAGCAGATGACGACACACCCAAGTCATTTTTCTCTCTAGTGTCTAGTGTTTCTCGTTATTTGTTCATTTCTACCTGCCTCTCTCTGTACTCCCTCCATTGTTCATTTCAGAGAGGCAGAAAGAAGTAACGCTCTGTTCAGGCTTTGAGTCGTTTTGCATCTTTTGTCAAAGGAACATTGATTCTGTTGCTTAATTGTGGGTCTCAAAAGCTTTAACACGTAGTTATCCTGTTTTATCAGCTTCTTTAGCTACATATTTCCATCATCATCAATCCTCTACCCTACTGTACTGTAATTTCGTGGTATTCAATTAGGACACATTTGGACCTCTTTCAAGTCTTTCATACAACATTTTCATGCCCATATGTACAGAAAGAGTCACTGGTCACTGTAGTTATTCTCTTTTTAGTTTTCAGGGTAGGAGGTGTGCCTCACCTGGGTGTCTCCAAACAGTTTCAGTGGAGGCTCAGTGAATACAAGTGAAAAAATATTACACAGGTTATTACATTAGTTATCGTAAAGAGATAAGAATAGATAAAAAGATAGTTAATACAGAAATTCAGTCGTTTTGGGGAATTTTATTGTTTCCCTCACTTTTCCAGATTGAGAAACTAATAAATGCTTTATGAAAAACCTTTTTAAATGTCTTTGGTGTAGTCCGAAGCTTTGTCAAACAGCAATATTAGGCTATGTTGACTCAGTTGTCAAGTGGAATCAAATAACATAATCATGATCCCATAGGTATCCAGGAATTGAGCAAAACTAAGCAAGTAAACTACGGGGGGGTGAGGGGTACCTTTTTCTAACCATTGTCTGAGGGGAGGCCCACAGGCCCATCAAACAAAAAAATAGAAACCTTCTCAAGCATAAGCAAGCAACTGAATAAATACGTCAAATGTCAAAAGGGAAATTTAATTCTGGTAGACTTCAACAATTCAAATCAGACAATTGATTTTTACAATACAGTTCAGTATTAAATAGATAAAAACACATAAATAATATTTGCTGGACCACAGTCTCTTATAAAAGTATTCCCAAATCAATGAACATGTGTCCTGGCCATGTTCTACTCTGGAGCTGACTTGACAGCAGCCCTCAGGGTCTCCAGGAACAGCATCAATATACTGGTCCAGATGTGGAGCCAGCAAAAAGGCCATGTGATCGAGGTGCAGGTCAGTCTACTGGATTGCCTGTGGAGCCTCCTAAAGGGTGATTGATGATTAAAATATTGTTTAAATGTTAGTTTTAATGCACAATAATAGCCATTATAACAGTTTTGCACAATAGGGAATAAAGACAAAAAATTTGGCCAAAAGTAGAAAGACAGCTTTCTAGCACAACGTTAAAGTTCAATAAAAATACAACGTTAAAAACCATATCTTTGCCCGAAGCCAAACCGATTTATTGGGAACAAATGATACGCCTGAAACAAATCATTATTAACCACCACAAAGACATCAGAGCCTAGCGGCAAATTTCAAAACAGCATGCCGAGATAAGGCTGATGCTGTCGGTGGCTGACCAGCCATTCAACTCGCTAGCGAGGAGTGATGGCTGACCTGCTAGTGGGACCTCACATCTCCAAAAAGGTCAGAGTAAATTTTCCTATAGGCTCTATCTTAATAAACCAACCACATATTTGAAGTTTAAATAGCCACATTCTCGCCAAAAACATCTTAAATCTACATTCCGACAACGATTTTAGTAGTTCCAGAGTTATAACTTACAGTTGTGAGATCTCTCCTCCACTGTTGCCATTCCGCTGGTGTCTTGCGAAATGCATTCTGGGATACTTGGCTGTCCCAAGTCCATAAAAGTCCACACCCGATGCATCCTCGGTAAAATGGGAGGAGCGAGAACATTCCCGGGTGTATTTGGCTAATGCGGACTTTGAATTGGAACAGTACTTGGGCTGTGACTGATGACGTTTCACAAGTCCACGAGGACACCATTACAGACAAGTACGCATACTGAGAAACGCCTATTGTTTTTTGTTGTTGTTCTGGCCATAGTAGGCTGTTTGCTGTCTGCATATGTGAATACGGATGGAACCATAATAGGTATGCACGAAGCGGGGCTGTGTCGTCATCGTTTTCAGTGGAGTTGCATTTTGCCCATTTACACGACAACGGTAGGGTGGCGTTTTCAAAAGATTCCACTTTGGAGCTCATTTTCTAAAGTTTGCGTTTTCAGCCCCCGAAAACTCCATCCTTGTGTAAACGGACGGGCAAAACGCAACAAAAGGTTTCCGTATTTGGGTGAAACGGTCGTCGTGTAAACGGCCCCTCACTCAGATGAAGCCTCATATTAGCATTGGCTGAACAAATGCATGGTCTGTGGATTTGCCCCCTTTAGTGAAATCACACCTTAGGAAAAACTACATCAAACAGTGACTTTTTCAACGTACATATGGTGCATGAATGTTGTATTGAAATAGACCCTCTATTGTTTAACACAACTGACAAGTTTTTGGTTAGTTTTTCTTTTGTCCTTTGCTAACATATGGATACCTGTTGCCAGCTATCCTGTTTTCTATCCATCTACGTCTCTTCTAGAGGGACAAGTTCTCACTTGTGAGACATTATACCTGTGGTGTGACTACGTGTCCTCAAAATGAGGCAAAATCACTGTTTCTCTTCTGTTAAAGGCAATACGGTATCATAGCTTTATCAGTGTAATTCAGAAATAATGGTGGGACTTTACGCTGCTCATACACTCAAGGAAAAATTGTGTTTTGTCCATCTTATTTTGATATTCACCTAGCTCTAGGGCTACATTGTGTAGATCCATTCTTGATCATTTATTTGTGTTTTTTTCTTCTGCTCTCAGACTTTTTATTGTTCAAGTACAGCTTTAAATTTGCTAATTGGGTAGGAATAATATTCATTTTAACAATCAAATCTAAATCGGGACTCATCCTATAAGTCCTTCCTCAAAAGACAATGTCTTTTGTTGCTTTGCTTGAGAATATACACTTGTCTTCAGTTAGGAAGTGAAGGGAAGAGACTGTCATGTGACTTATCATGGTCAGGTGGTGTTGATGGGACTTGATCAGTTGGCTGGTCAGAAAAAGACAAAGAAGAATGACCTAACAGGCTCTGTCATTGACCAGTACCTTCCTGTACCATATTGACTGACAGATGGAACATGGGTTTGAACCATGTGTTGGTTGTGATTGGTCGGTGGGAAGGGCATGTGCTTTCTTCATTTGTCGAGGAGGGGGTGAAGTAAATGTCTTCCCGCCTAACAGCTTTTCTTGTATTTCTCTGATAAGGTGTGACTTTTGGACATCCTGTCTTTGCATTTGTCCCAATGGGATGAAGCTGCCCTGGAAGGCTGACTAGAGTTCAACCTGCCTCTGCCACTCCAACATGTATACATTTCTGCTAAAATCAGCCATTTGTGGGTACTTCTCCATCATATGCCTCGATCAGCTTCAAGGAAAAAGTACCCCTTCTACATCCAGTTGCTTTGGGATAATGGCAGGATGCAAGGCAGAAAGTAAGAATGCAGGGAAGGAAAGAATATGGGAAGGATTGAAGGAAGGAGGAGAAAAAGGTCAGGCAGATAATCCTCGCCTCTCTTCCTCAACATTCTTTTCAAAGATGAGACTGCGTCCCGTTGGGCGAGGAGAGGAGTCTGGTCTTGTCTTTCCCCGGCTCTCGCCTTTGTAGGACTGTCCCACTGCTACTCCCGCTTCCGATCCCCCCGTCTGCCGCACACTCCTTCTCTACTCGCTCCCGCTCCGACCCGCTCTCGGAACGCCGGGAATTCTGACATGAAGGAGTGCTGGGCTGGCGTAAAAGCTGACCGTTCTTCTCATCTGCAGTAAGATCAGGAAGAGAAGATGTGAAACAAACAACTGGTACTTGTAGGGTGTGTGTGACTGCTACTTACCAGCCAGTGCCTGCACAGAAGGCTGATCATGAGTACTTAGGAGCTGAGCCTGTATGGTTTCTACCACTCTCTTGAATCTGCGACTGGGACCTGAGAGGAGAGGGGGTGAGCTCATCACTCAGCACACAGCAGTTTTCATGCATAGTACCGGCTCAACTTGACTAGACTCAACTCAGATCCTCTCATCAGCTGTTTAAGACAAAACGTCTGCACCTCCTCAATATAGCAGCCGCAAAAAAAAAAGGAACAGTCATTAAAGTAGTTTGGCTGTTTGAGTGTGGCGGCCATTGATTTGTGCTGTGCAGGATATTCCGTGCGTGCCGGACATTGACCAATCAGTGGTCTTCAACGCTTCACATGGCATTTTAGTACCTGCTCAGCTCGCTTGGAACCACAATGGAAGTGGTACTAAAAAAGTAGTACCAGGCACCAGGTACTTTTTACCTAATGGAAAAGCAAAAAAGGTGAGTAGAGTCGAGTCGAGTAGAGCCGGTACTCTGCAGTGGAAATGGGGCTAAAGAATCAAAAGTCAACTGAGAAAAACACATAAAAATGCTGAAACATCAGATGCACACCGGTCTACAAGCCAATCAATCATCAAGTATAGGGAGATGATGACGACAGGATGTGGGTATGTCATGGGAAGTATCCGGAACAAACGAATACAACGTAACAAGAATCCAAACCTTGGTTTGGACTTTCAGGTGTTCAATATATTCAAAGATCTGTTTAAACCTGAGATAACTGATTTATTTGGCAGCAGAAACAAGTTGTCAACAGGGCACATATCATCTGCTTTTAAACTGAAGCTTATCTTTTTACTTTTTTTCTATTTCATTCATTCATTTGAAGTCATGTTTATGCCCCTATGTAAAGTCCAAGATTCACTCTCTCTTAGCTTTTAGATTAACCTGTGAAGCTGTGAATATGTGAAATCTATAAGCACCTGTTATTAGAGTGAAGGTGACGCTGTAGATGCCCATCTCTTTTCTTCCTTCCCTCTCGGCTCGTTCCCTCTCTCGCTCCCTGTCTCCCTCCGAAAAAGCAATGTCCACCTATGGGAGCAAAGGTTCACATATCCATGAGGTCATGACAAAGATTGTGGAATAAATATGGGTTGCTCACGTAGAAACATTTAAGGTTATTAAGAGTTAGATTCACTCTTAGGGTGGATTTTAAACATTAGACTTAGTGATAGTTATTGTTCTGTGTGTTTCTTTCAGTCCATCCCTGTCAGTGTAGGTGAGACAAATGAGACAATAAAGCATGTAATATCAAATTATCTGCTAATTTTACCACATGGATGTGTATTTGATGTAATACATGCATAAACATAATAGATCAAACATACAATACATCGACCCAAAAGAACACACTAACTGCAAACTGCAGCCTGAACGAAGACATCCTGACATATTTCCCCTAAAGTTGTGTCTCTACGTTGTTGAATCTTCTGGATGTTTACATTGAATTATAATGATTCAAACTCTGTGTGTGAAACACTGAGCTGCCAACACACATTTGTAAAAGAGGTATAAAAAATAATACCTGGAACTTGACAGGCTTCTGGAAGACAGAGGGCCCGCCGCAGGACTTGTACTCTGCCCGGAAACTGTTCTGAGACACCACACTGTGACTGAGTGATGGAATCTGGAGATGCAAAAGAAAAGGGTGATAAGATCAAATCCGTGCATTTAACGCCACAGATGGCATCATAACAGTAATAGTGGACATTTTGAAGGACGATGCTCACAGAGAGAAAGGCGTGGACGATGTCAGCCTTGATTGAGCTGAGCGGCTTGTCTCGAATCAAAACAAAGATCTGCTCCTCTTTCTCAAGACTGATGAAGTTACCAAACCAGGACTTCTTAGCCAGTCTGCAAATAAATAAGTGTTTATTATTTCACACAAGCACAAACTAATCAGTGTTAAAAAAAAATCAGCATGTTTGGGTATTTTTAACTGGCCTGTAATCACTGATCTAGACAGAGACACCTCTGTTAGGAAACTGACTATTTATAGCATTTTGATCATACTGTGAAAGTTGGTAGAAAAAAAATCTGGGCATTGATGAATACTCTGGGACATAGGAGAACTAATTGCTCCTTAAAGGGCCAGGTAAGTAAAATCACTTAAAAAGCTGTTTAAAACCATTCATGGTTATTGGACCAGCGGCTCTGGGTTAGGGTTAGGGTTCGAGTGCTGTCTAGTTATGGTATGTATTATTAAGGTCTGTCCCTGCAGTCTACATGTCGAAGTACACAGTGCACTGGTATGGATATGATTGGAGGTTAGCAGTCGGCTGCAGTAGTAGGCAATCAGCTGGTGAATGAGCCACTGCTGACGAAGCATCAAACAAAGAGCTGCTGATTTAACAACATCGACACAACTCTCGATTAAAGTTAAGTAGAAAATAAGGAGGAATCTAAAAAGTGTGAGTCTCCTTTGCTGCAGAAATACTTTAGCTCAATAACAAAATACAGCACAGATACATCAGAGTTGTGTGAAAAGCCTATACAGTGCCTGTTGGTGTGCTTAGTACACCAGAAGAAAAATAATGGCGGCTAAAAAAAATACGTCACTGAAACTGAAATATGTCACTTTCTGCAAACCTGTGTAAATTATCAAGTCATTTAATTTCATATTCAAGTCTCTATAGTAACAAACTGTTTGTCAGGGGAAACAATGTTCAACTAAACAACACCAGCAAACAGCTGACTATGTACGTGTAGAGTAGACACAGAGCCACGTTTACAGTGTTTTGGAGTTACATTTCTGACCACCTAATGAATGGCAGTACGCAATTCATTTTCATTTTACATTTAGTCATATAAATGTATAAATACTGATTATAGCCACTGTAAATCATACATTTGTGATAAAGAGTGCAGTCTCACTAATGGATCAGATAATTCCAAATTGTTTTAAGAATTTTTTCATATGCACATCAAATAGTTTAGATTTCTTTTCCTGCTTACAGAACAGAGGGTGGGAAACTTGGACTTACTCTGGACTGGACTCTGGAGTCAAACTGGACATGTCCTCTGATGTGGGGACTAGAATGAGAAAAGCAGACAGAGAGAGGAGAGAGGAAGGAAAAGGGGAGTGAATCTTGATGACAGGTCCTAATTTAATTGCCCTAATTATAGGTTATCGCAGAATAAGACGCCGCTAAACACAGCCGCAGGCTGCAGGCTTGGTAATAACAGATTCTATCTTTGATGCTCTGATTGTTTAAAGTGTTAGCAGAGTGTCAAGTTCACATTGACGGAGAAACATGTTGCTTCATCCTACAGATGTAAGACTATGTTTTAGGGTGTATTATCTCAACCAATGGAGAGGATTCAGACCGTCGTCATTCATTAAGTTGCATCTCGCATCTCCACCCAGAGATCAGGAAGGAAAGCAAATTTCCTGTGCCAAGGTTTTATCAATTTTTCCAGAGGAGCAACAGAGAGCATTCTGACAGGAAACACCACAAACTGCTAAGCACTGTGAACGTCCCAGGACAGGAAGGCTTTGTAGGGCATCATTGATGTGCATCAGTCATATGAGAGGAGGTGATGTGTCTGCACAGAGCCAAAAGGATATGAAGAGACAACATTCAGCCCAGCCACAGCCTGTGCACCCTGCTGCCGTCTGGCAAGCGATACACAAGTACCTGCTGCCATACCAACAAACAACAGAGCAGCTCCTTTTTTAAGCTGCAACTCATGCTCCACACACCACCATGTTCTTTAGGTAACTTAAAGGGAAGCATTTGTAAGCATAGCGTACGTATTTAATTGTGCAACTCTGTTGTAGAAATAGATAAATGACCCTTGTTTAAAGTCTTCAGCTTCACCAACCTTGCAGTTTGCGCCGATGGAAGCGTGGGGAGCCCAGAAGGTTGTTCTTGAATGAGTTGAGCCTCGTTCTCCAGTGGGCGGAGCCCGAGGCGGCCAAACCTCCACTCCCACCTGGGCTGGAGGGCGGGGTCAGCGACAGCGAGGCCCCGCCGGCTCCGTCCACTCTGGAAGAAGAAGACGAGGAGGAAGAGGAGGGAGGGGTGGTGGAGGAAGGGTTCTGGATTTGGTGCACAGGTGTGCCCAGCGGTGAGCCCTGTGGCGTAACCTGTGACGCAGAAGGAGGGGTGGCAGAGGAGTTAGAGGATGAGTGGGTATTCTTGGACTTGAATACAGACGGAGAAGGGAAGTTGAAGAAGCGTGGAATGGGGGAGAGGAGTGGGGAGGGGGATGGAGAGGGAGAGCGTGGAGTCTGGAGAGGGAGGGACTTCATGGAGTGTAGCTGGGGTCGGTCAGTCTGGCCCTTTGAGGGCAGGGTTTGGGTTTTTGGATCGGGTGGTGCGTGGGTTGGCCGAGAGGTGGTGGCACTTCCTGGTTTGGAGTCTTTGGAAGATGTAGTGGTGTTGGGGGTGACTTCTGATTGGCTGAAAGTGAAGACCGGACTCTGATGAGCAGACAGAGAGATGGGCAGAAGGAGGGAAAGAGGGATGCACAGATGAGAGAAGGCAATGGTCATGAATTATGGTTCATGGAAACGATTCTTCCACAAGCATCAATCAGGAGCATTAAATGGAGGATGGATTTGGTGATCTCTACTTTTGGGTAGTTTGTTTGTTGTTATGTTTACGTGTTTGTTTCAGTCCTTTTTTTGTCTGTGTCATCATTCATTATTCTGTCAAGGCAGGATGATGTGTCTATGAAATGGGAATGTGTATGACTGAGACTGTGGCAGTATGATGGAAAGGCAAAGCTAACAGTGACAGTCTGCGTAAGAGTTATCAGAGAAAACACAGCATCACAGGAAATTTGATTTTATACGTTCGATGGTCAAAATGGATATTTATATATTGAAGCTGCTGATAATACATAGATGTTTACTAAAAGACTGGGGGAACAGACAGGTAAGACATATCCGGCAGCTTTCTTCATTTGACATCTAAAATGGTTTTTAGTCTACAGCCCAGGTGATGCTACAGACTGATGACAGAGCTACTGCAACAAACAATATTTTGTTTTTATGAACCTGTATCAATACCAAAAACATATTGATAGTTAAAGGAAAAGCGTTTTTTGTCTGCAACTACAAAGAAAAGACCAAAACCCAACATATTAGATCTTTCAGTACTAGCCAGCTTCCCAACGTTGTCTTTAGCATGCTAGCTCATTGGTTGCTACTGACGATGTCAAGTTTTAAAAACTGGTCACAAAAATATAGTTTTATGGCTCATTAATGTTTTATGAAACAACTGGGCACTGTAGTTTAATCAAACATTACTCAAACATGAAGAAATGTATTACGGACTGTTTTCAGATGTAAATTAACATTTGGTAGACTTCGTAGTATTTGCAGTAGGACAGTGTTTGTGGGATCTACTTAAATTAAGTTACAGTGTTAAGGACGGAACATGATACTGATACACTGATGTGTTCTTATAGTTTTTGGACAGACAGGAGCTCTAAGGCAGAGAGGAATACGATGTATCAGGAGCTCCACCAAAAATACATTCAACCAGTTTATCATGATCCCATTTTCTGACATGTAATCCGTTTTACAGAACTAATGCAGACTAGACTTCCCAACAGGATGCTAATAATTTTTTATCTTACATATATGAGGGTGGAAATAATCTTCTCATTTAAATGGAGAGAGGCTGCATAGAAACATTAGCAACATTATCTATATAATCTGCTAATATGGGCAAATAAGCTGTCAGTTTGCATAGGCCTACCTACTGGTGTACTATCATGTCATATTTCCATATGAAACCATATAAACCAATAAAAACAGTAAATAGCTTTGTCTTACTGCCCCATTCAAATAATTTTACTCATTAGAATTTGTGAAATTGAATTCAAACAGAGCAACGTACACAGTATACTGTACTATGCAGAAATAGTTTTCATCACTCTGCTGCAAATTTCAAATTTAATTAATGTAGTTTTAATCAACATATGCTAAAATAAAAAGGGAAAACTGGAACATTTATGCAGCTTTTTGTGCCAATCCCCCCAATCTCATAAATGCAATCATTTAGTCAGATTATATGACGTTGAGTACAGAACAGGGAGATTAACATGGGTGAGATTATTTTGGGGAAAGCCGGGATCTGATGTTGTACAAGTTCAACATCCCAAACGTTCTGCTACATAACAATGGTTGAAAGTCTTTGTCAAAGATGGGCAGGTCAAACCCTTATTTTTTCAGTATGATTATAAAATACTAAGGCAGCTTGGATAGAAGGAAGAAAATGTAAAGTGAAAGAAATATATCACAGATTAAAGAGGAAAATAGAAGAGTGAATTTCTCACCCTGGGACTGCTGAGAGGACTGGAGGACAGACCTGTGGATGCTCCACTGACTGAACGAGACCTTTAGCAGACAACAGTGAGGTTCATCATCAAGATGAAATGGAGATTCAGGTGCAACAATCAAAGATATTCTTCAGTTTATAATTCTAATCTGTTATAAGGTTATTGAATGTGTTATTTCCAGCTGTAATTGTGATATTAACTCAGTTTCTGTCCACAAACAACTACTACTATGTCAGTATTGGTTCACACCTCTGGCTGTGTGCATTAGTGTCCAGGGCCCTGCGAGGTGGGGTGGGAGACCCCTGTTCTGTGACACTGAGGACCTCCAGGCTTTTCCTCTCTGGACGACAGCGGCCATGACGCGTCAGCATGGGGGAGTCCACACGCTTCCGGGGTGGGTCTTTGGGGACAAAAATTTTATTTAAAAAAGTAAAGTCTAATTCTTTCAAATTTTTGAAAAGATCTTCTAACATTTTAATATCTGGATGAAATTTAAAATGGTAAAAGCAAAGTTCAGAGGAAAAAAAATCACATTTGCTTTCATAAACAAGCCAATGTCCAGCTTTTCTTCTAAAGGTAAGAGCCAGAGGCCTTACCTATGTCATTTCTGGGTGGCAGATCCTCGTCTTCGCAGCTGGGGTATCGCTCCTTCCTGTCCAACAGGAGGTAGTAGATCATCTTCTCCTGGTTCTCCCTGCAGAACAAGAACCAGAGAGACATGCCAGAGGTCGGAAAAAGAGGAGGCAAGGAGATAGCTTTAAGCTTACAGAGTAGTGGTACACAGAAAGAGAACATTCTGGATTTAAATAATGGCAAGAAATTGTAACTGACAGGTCATTTAGTAAGAAGCCAAAGTAACATAATTAACCTAATAATTAGGTTGTTTCAAGTCATTCAAATTCGCTGCTTAAGGTAATTCAGAAAAGTAGCTAAATTCTGCAACTATTTTTCTTTAAAATAAGAGTTTCGAAATCCTTTTGATGTACACTGACTTGAAATAGGGAAAATGGTGTGTCTGTCATTCCCATTCTGCACCCCAAAGGCCTGTTCTTGCACTATGTGACTTGGTTTGAGCCATGCACAATCTCCTGCGAGACGTGTGTAATACTTTATGGCACAACATCACACAACACCAAGAAGCTAGCTTGCTGTTCTCAGTACAGAGATAAAGGCAGAGGTAAAGAGACAGAAGAGGTTGTTGATGGGGAGGCTTGGAGGAGAAAAAAGAGAGAAAACAAGTAAAAGGACGGACAAGACTAAATCTTGGACAGACTTGGACTACGACTTGGACAGACCACGAGCTGGCCTTCTCACTGTTGGACAAGTCAATAATATTAGCTTCGGCTTCTGTCTCTGGTCAATCCAATCGAGCGAGAGAGAAGCAAAAAGAGGCCAGTCAGCATATATACAAAGAAGACCATGACCTTCATCAGACAGGGAGTGGGGCCCTTTTTCAACAAAAAACATCAAGACCCAAACAGCTGCAGGCTGCCAGGTCCTGAGAGATGAGGGGTGATGTGAGAGGGAGGCTGCAGTTCCCAGAGGTGATACATACAACCCTCCACTCAGATATTGTGGTCAACTGAAGATCAGAAGATAATAGAGCTTATGGTGCCATGGGAGGAACGCTGTGAAGAGGCCCATGAGAGAAAGGCCCTTAAGTACCAGCCCTTAGTCCAGGACTGCAGAGACTAAGGACAGCAGGCATGACTCTTGACTGTCGACGTTGGCTGTACTTGATAGAGTTGAGGAGACAGTCGGGGTGATTATTATCACAATAATATTATATTATTAGTTTGTCACTACAAGCGACCTCGTTCACATTACACCATCATTTGATCCACTGTTAATATGAAAACATTGACTAGTGCAGCTATAATGTGAACGTTTGTTGGGTTGTCTTGTTGAAGAGGACTGCAATGCATTGTGGTTTCAAGAGAAGTCACACCAGTAGCAGCAGAGAAGGGGACAAAGGGAAGGGTGGTGAGAGAGATAAAAGAGGCATTGTTGATAGCGTTGCTCTTGTTCCTGCCATCCCAGGGAGATTGAGGAGTAAGTAATTGACTGGCCACAGTGAGAAATAAAGACAAAGAGACAGAGAGCGATATTGTGTCAGATGCAGCACGCACACAATTATGTGTGCCTTTTCAGGATGCATTCAAGTGCACCTGCAAATTGCATGTGGGCCTCTGAGAGACTTTTTAAATTATTACTGTGCATCATATATGAACAGGTGCGGGAAACACAGGCTTATGGTTTGATTCCTTTCATATATTTTGACACACTAAACAACGGTTACGTGTTGATGTTTCATCTTCTATTCAAACTAGAAATATTTGATGGGTTATATTTACTCACTCCTCACTTGTAAGGTCCTGTGTGAGTTTGACCCGGTCTCTGAAGCACCCTAAGGAGTACATGCTTTCCAGAACATCAGGGTCCAGCTCTGTTAAGGACAGGATCCTCTTCAAGCACACCCGGCGAGGGGGCGGCTGCTCTGGGCAAGGCTCATTGCGACCACCCCTGACCGGAAACAGTCCATGTATGTGGTTAGCGTGTGGAATTACAAACATCTCAAAGTTTAAGACAAGCACAATACAGCATTACACAGGAACAATATTAAACAAGTTTATTATCTAATAAGAGAGAACCTTTTAATGTTATTTAGCCGTTCGATTCTTACTAAATGTAGGCTAGAGAAGAAATGTCCTTACTTTCAAACTTTTAAGATGTTATTGTTAACTGGTGGAGCATTTTGAGGAAATAATGAAATGTAAAAAGGTAGGTTTGGGTGGGGCTGATTGGAGGATGGAAGGGAGCAGGGAAAATGCAAAATAGGAAAATATAATGTACTTACTGGTACCAGGCATGTTTCTGTATTGCTTCTAGCTGTAACGAACAAAAATAGAAGATTTATTTCATCTGCCGTCAAACTAAACACTTAATAATTATGGTTTTATGTATTTTTCTTTACTGAAATCTAAAGCTATCCAGACAGCATAGTAGATACAATCATAATGCTAAATGTAGCTGCTCTTTTACATTTCAGGTATTAGATTATCTCAGAGTGTTCCTGATCTTTCTATATGTCCCGTTCAGCATGATTTAGTTTAACAGTTTTTAGACTGTATGAATGGTTGGTGCATCACTTTGATACAAACTGAATTATCTCAACAACTATTGGACAACAACTGGATTGTCATAACATTTAGTTCAGGCATTCATGGTCCTCTCAAGATGAATTTAAAGATATTAACTTATCATCTAGAGTGATCGTCACATAAAAATGTCATTTTATCCAATACTTTTTTTCATGACCAACTATAAAAAGACAATGCTTATCAGCCTCAGTTGTAATTTGTGCTTAATGTTTAGCATGCTAAGATAGGACAATCCCAATAACACTTCATATAACACTTAAGTTAGAAATATGTTTTATTCTAACTTTAGTGTTTTACGAAGTGTTATTTAGCCCATTTAATAATCCTTTATACAGTGTGTTATTTTTCCTAATGGATTTTGGGAAAATCTAAAGGATTTTCAATTCAATGCATTCGATGAGGTTGACGTGTGATGAGTGAGGTTCACCACTTTGACAAACACTTGATTGTATAAAGGATGTTACTACATTGGCTCATTTCATAAAGCTGTTATTTTGTTTATAGATTATTTGTTTTTGTTTTTTTCTTTCTTTTGTTCCAACTTTTTGGGGAATCAGGGTTATATTTTCACAACGCCAGTGAGTTTCACTGCAGTCTGGTACCAAATCCCCTGGAACATTATAAATTCTGTAGAAGTCCCTTCCCTGGATTAGGACTATATAAAGTGGTAACCGCCGCATCAATACGACACAATATCTCTTAGGGTAGGAGTAATGGAACAGCTGCAGATCTGCAAGCATGTAAAAAGTCAGAAGTGAGCCTGCTGTGAATTCTGTATCCAAGTACATCTGCTGAGAAGACGCTAGCGAGCAGCTGCATTTGAGAGCATTTAGCCTGCTAATGAAGTACTGTATGAAGGACAGAGGAGACACTCCAACGTTCCCCTTCCCAACTGATCTGAATATGATGAAAATGGCCAAATTGCTAATTCCCTAATGCTGTCCTTGCAAGCTACACATATAGTTTTTGTTGGGAGGTTTCCATGAAGGCTGCTAGCAGACAGAGAGATGGTCTGAACTGGTTTCAGGCTCCATTAATCAACAGCTCGTCAGATGAAGCCACAGCTTTGATTAAATCTGCTCTGCTGTAGCTGAGAGACCGACTGACCAGACTTTTTTTCTCTCCGTCTTCGTTTTACAGCATGTAGCGAACCACGTTATAATGAACCCATTTCCACCCCACATGCCTGCTTTATCCCAGCTTCCCTTTATAAGCTGAATGCAGCTCTCTAACAGTCCATTCATTTACTCTCTGAACTGCCAGTCTCTTTTCAAGCCTTCCTGGAATGCTGGCATTTAATTGAAAAGGCAGTGTTGTTCATATCTTTTCCACTCTCAGTGCCTCCATCTCTCTTTGCAGCCACTGATGAAGCAACTTCACCCATCCATTAATCCTTGTACATCCATGTATGCCCCTCGTCCTTCCTACATCATCGTTTTGTTGAGTCATGCCTCCAAATAAACTTCTAACCTGTCCTTGAGGACAGAAATAAAGACTCAGGGCAGTCCTGTCAGGTTTGACTCTGCTTCACCTCTAAGCACTATACCTTAGGTCCATCCCTCGACTCTATTCCTTCCACCTTCCTCATCTCCCTCTTCCTCCCTTTGTAAGGTCATGTGTCAGGGTTAATTTCTGTCACATCTTGAAGCAAAGCCTTGGGCTGGATCTTTTCTTTCCTTCCTGCCTCCTACAGTAAATGCCTGCTTCATACTTCTTCTAGAAACCGATATGAAATGTGTGTGACTAAGCACCAACTTCCTTTGTTAATGTTGCTATATCTTCAATTCACGTTCAGTTGCGGACGTCGTTGCGGTACTTTTGGGCTATCTCTGTGTAAAAAGTGATATTCTTCAGATATATTACATGTTTTTAGATTGTGGAAGGAAGCCAGAGTCTCCCGGTCTAGATTTGAACCCAGAATCCTCTTGATAGATCCTTGTTGATATGAACTTGATGGCTCCATAAACAATATAAAAAGACTAAAAGACTGAGGCTCAAGCTACTAGTGTTTGGAAAACTTATGGGTAATGTAGTTGGGACTGCTGGAGTGTAAACTTCAATGTGATCTCATGGGATGGTATTTTGTAATGTGACCTTTGTTGTCATAGTCACATGACGTACGGTAGTTAAATTAAAGGTTTAGGAAAAGTTTGGTCTCCTGGGTTTGTTTGATCCATCCACCACGCCAGCTCCCTGCATATCCAAACTTTCTCTCTCTTTATACTATGTCACCTGACACAAGGAAAGCTTAGGGAGGGGTGTGGTCATACATTAGCAGATGCATGTGTATGACATTGCCTGAGGCGTTGACTGTGGGCAGCACAGGATGAGTTTGCTGGTTTGTAGTCTATTTGACGGCTCAACCACACACACATCTTTGCTATTGGTTGAGGCTGCAACTTTGCCTGACACCATAGCTCACTACTGTACATCGTTGGCTAGTTAGCCGGACATGCTAACGTTTGCAACTATGTTTGAGCAGATGAACACACTGTTTAATCAATTCCTTGCACAATAAACATGGAATATCACTCTTCCAACAGCACCTTGCACACTGCCTCACTAGTGTGGAGAAATCCAAAGCTTGACTGGCTGGTTGCTAAGACATGATCGGAGGGGTTTAGCTAACGATCCATTATGTTCATCACAACCACTAATATAGATATGCTGGGTGGTTTCTGGGTCTTCTGAGAAAGAGAAACAGCTTTTTGACTTGCTTCATAATTTTTATAGTATCTAATGTTCCCGTCTCGCTCTGTATACCTTCCTTCCTCTCTTCCCAATGACTGACATCCACTGAAACGATAAATGTCCTCACCAACGATTAATGTCCTCACCGTGAAAGGTTTTTGGCAGACATTAATTTTGATAGATCTTTGCAAATGTCTCTCATGATAAAATACTCAAAATGCCTTTTCACATCAGTGTACAGCAATGTATTGACAATACTGTATTTGTATCTCATCTGCTTCAAAAGAGAAGTTTTCATAATCTGGTTCTATGATGGTTCTTTGTTCATTCCCATTATAAGCCCACTGGACCCTCCCCCCTCACCGTGAGTCTCTTGTCAGCGTTGACTTCTATCATTCCTTTGAGCAAAGATTGGCAGTCAGGAGGTATAAAGTGGGGCATGTGGAACACCCCACTCTTCACTTTCTCCAGAAGCTGCCGCAGGTTATCATGGTCAAAGGGCAAGGCACCCTGAGGAGCAATGGGAGAAGATGGAGGATTAAAAAGAGACACAAAATAGTTTAGGAGATTTTCATTCAAGCAGAGCCATGTGACGTCTGTGGTTGTTTGTTTGTGAAGGAATCATTCAAAATCGTGTGACAATTGGTTAGCTTAGCTTAGCAAAGAGAATGAAAACTGGGCGAAACAGCTACCTCATAACAGCTGACTAATTACCACATTATTACACCATTATTATGGATTTTTACTGCAGCTGGTGCTGGCTGATGATGACAGCGCTCAGCGTATGTATATATGTAAAAAAAAACACACAAAAAACACATGAATTCTGATCTGACGGTTCTCATTCATGTCATATGAACATGTATCGCATATGTATTCGATTTAGGACCACATGTGACAGTGACTCAAATCTGATCTGAAAAAAATGGGATTTGAGTCACTTCACCCTGGTAATGTGAACGTAGCCTTTCATATGTGGTCCTAAATCAAATATGTATCTGATTCCTGCTAATGTGACAGCAGTGTAAACAGTCAGATCAGATTTCATGTGGCTTTCCTCCCACTGAGCATGCTCACATCAGTGTTTTGTCAGCAATGGTGGACAAAGTCAAACACGGAGGGTCGCAGCAGCGACAAGTGGGAGGCATGGGGTTGTGAATTTCATAGATAGAAGGGAAGATGCTTTAATTACATCCTGTTTTTGTTGCCTCTTTATCTCAGCCTAAATTGCTGATGGACCGTCACCACACAACTGTTACCACAACAAACAATGCAATAAATGACTGCCTGCATCTCTACTTTATTAATTTTTATAATGAACTGGGCATACCAATAACATTCACCACTCTTCATCAGCATGTCTGTTGCAAATATGGGGTCATGTTACAGCTCTGATCACACTGATGTCAGATATGGTTCACAAACAAAGACGAATGTGAACAGTCAAGGCAACAAGATCAAATTTTAGAAAAAAATCTGACTTGTGTCCCTCTGAGCTGTAGTGTAAACGTAACCTTTGTCACCTTTACCAGTCTATTCCTTTAAGGGTGCCCTTTGCTGTTTTGCTTGCAGAAAACTGCACAAAACCCCATTATATGTATATTTAGTTTTTGTTATATCCATGTTTGGTTAGCAGTCTTCTTCTTCACTGCCTCTTCCTGGCGCATTGCTACATCTCTTGGCAGGTTATCCTCACCAACTGCAATTCAGCTGAAAAGTATAAAGCCGTTGGCAGTCACGTATTGTGTCACCCACATGCTTGTGCATTCTGCTACCTTGCTGGTAGAGCACAAGGCACAATGAAAATGGTGACACAACATTGCTTTAGGCTGCAACCAATGGTCAAAACTTTGGATGCCTTTAAGATTTCAGACTTAATACTGATCTGGTCTGAGAGAATACCATGGATGGGGTTCAGTGTTATCATTATTCTACATGATGACCGGGGAAAAAATACCAGCGACAAAATACTGGAAGAAAAAAGTCAAGAATAGAGTAAAAGGATCTTTTTACCACAAGAAGAGCAAAGAGGATGACTCCACAACTCCAAACATCTGCCCTGCGACCATCGTACTTCTCCCCCTGAAACACAAAGGGAGCATTAGACATGCACACACACACACACACACACACACACACACACACACACACACACACACACACACACACACACACACACACACACACACACAAACAAAAGGGGGGGGGACTAACTTACCCTTATGACCTCTGGGCAAGCATAATGTGGGGAGCTATAAATAAAGAGGAAAATAAATTATTAAATAATTTAACTCGACATAAACATAGAACGCTGCTTCTTTCAAACACTTCAGCCTGAGACATTAAAAAAAAACAAGAGTACCTGCTCTTTTATTCATGGAATAGACTGAGTAGGTGAATCCAGGTAAAACCTACAATCCTGTACTAAATAATTCTGTTCAATCCATGTTCCTCTTGGTGGGCTGGTGGTTTAAAAATGCTACAAAAAAATGTTTGAAACAAAACCATGGATTCGGAAATAAATGTCCCTAATGCATACTTTGCATAGTAAATAATATCATGTATTGTTCAAAAGATGCATCTAATTGTTCAGCTAAATGCCAGCTTCAACATTGTGAGAATAAAATTAAAGGATAATTTTGCCAATTTCCATCCTCATGTCAATCTGTTACAGAATTAGAGATATACAGTACTGTAGAGTAACAACAACAGAAGGACTTTTTTTTTATGTTCTCTGTGTCTCTGGGGGCTGCTTCAAAATCTGTTGTTCTTCCTCGAACCGGTGACGTCATTGGTCCAGTGACTACAGGCTCTTTCAGCTTGAATTTCTAGTCTCTATTTTAAGATACTTTTTACTTTACGCCTGACTCAGATATTCAGCCAGGATATCAGAATATAATCCTGAAGATATGCAGTGGAGGGAGGCCGAGGCTGCAGCGCCATTAGCCTTGCAGGATAAGGCTGACAGGGATGATCCAGAATCTGAGCTACCAAATGCAAACAGAGACTAGCGTTGCCATTGCTGAAATTGCTCTCAAATTATTCAGAAACTGAATCACTGCTGGACCAAATTTCAGCGTGGGCAGTTTCTTGTTGGCTTCTGTTACAGGCGCCGACCCTCAAAGCAGGCTGAGTGTGCATTGCTATGCATGAAAGTTTTGGTCCGCACTTAGCGAACTTCTTCAGGATCCCAAAAATAAACAGGGAAAGCCAACGAATACCAGCAGAACTGAGAGGGCAGATGTCCATTAAGTGAGATATTTTGTCAGTTGACACTATATATATATATATATATATATATATATATATATATATATATATATATATATATATATATATATAGGACTGTTTATATGTACACTACCAGTCAAAAATTTGGACACAGTTTCCCATTCAAGTGGATGGGAAGGTATGTCCAAACTATTGACTGTTACTGTATATATGTATTATCTGTGATAAGACGCCTGTCATTAACAGCTGACAACATCTTAAGCACCTTATGTTTTATGTACATATGTATTTATTTATTGATTTCATCTAAGCACCTATGTCATTACTTTGCATCTTCAGATCTGATGCTAAGCTGCATTTCGTTGTTGAGTACCTGTACTGAGCAATGACAATAAAGCTGAATCTAATCTAATCTAACTTTCCAACAACATTGATTTGACATCCATGTAAACATGGTAAATTTTCCATTATCACGGCTATCTAATAGAATTATAAAAACATAATACATTTTAGGAGCACGAATATATTTGTATTTCACTTACAATACAGCACAATACAAAATATTAAAAAGAAAATACTTAAACAAGTATATAACCAAACCATTAGTTGCATGTGTAAATACAAGCTAATTTTAACCCATCCATCCCAGTACGTACCCACAACTGGTTTCCAGCAGGCTGTCACCAACTTGTAGCGAGGCCATGCCGAAGTCTGCTATCCTGATGTTATTCTTCTCATCCAGGAGAAGATTCTCAGGCTTCAGGTCTCTGTGACTGGACACACACAGAGGATCAATAACAGCACTTATCTTTTCTACGCCATTTACAGCAACTAAAGCCAAACTACCTGTTTGTACACTTGACTTCTACATGACATGAACCAGGTTAAATACTGCAGGATGTCAGGCAGCTGTCAGTGCAAACTGTGACGTGAAATATGTCATTCTGGAGCTGCAAAAAGCTTGATAAGCATTCTATTTTGACAGTTTTATGTGAGGAAAAGTATTTTACTGCTCCACAGACTAACATAAGATGTGACTGAAGAATCCCTGGAATAATGTCAGGAAGCTGATCAGTCACAATAATGACTGAAACAGCCATCAAAAGGTATATATAATGTACTGAATGACAGGTTTTTGTGTGGTTGGCTAAGCTCTTTGCTGTATAATGCAGACTGTCATGCGATACTGCGGGATAAAACAATCAAAATCAATTCATAAAAGTACAGACCAAAGGAAAAAAATCCTATTGACCTTGTTCATGATTGCATATCAGATTGTGTTATGTTCAAACTAAGCCTATACAAACATACCGACTTCTACATCTGTCCTGGATTAGGTTCAATAAATCAAACATCTGTCACATTTTCCACGACATTGTTTT
The DNA here is from genome assembly GCA_037577475.1 of Chaunax sp. Z400. Classification (NCBI taxonomy): domain Eukaryota; kingdom Metazoa; phylum Chordata; class Actinopteri; order Lophiiformes; family Chaunacidae; genus Chaunax; species Chaunax sp. Z400. The sequence goes on along the minus strand of CM075197.1, from coordinate 7,566,228 downwards.
TTTATTATGTAGAAAGCTGATTATCCTATTATGATAATAATTATTAATAAAATATGCATTATGTGGTCGACAAATTGTAGTTTCCTTCATGTTTATAATCTACTTCCAAACCATTTAAGTAAAAATCAGATAATTCAGTGATTGCTTGAGATAAATGCAAATAATGTCATTATCTTAACAACATGCAATGTGGTACTGCTAAGTTAAAGATAGCCTTTTGACTTCTAGACTTTCTTTTTTATGAGTGGGCCTCATGGATAATGCCATACACAGCCCAGTCATGCTGATGGTTTCAGACTATTTCACTGATTTACAGGTGGTCATATTTTTCAAAGCAATGAAGCTCTAACAAAAGTTCAGTCAGGAAGACTATTACTATACTATACTTAAACCATTTCTCACACTTGCTCTGGGGCTGTGAGTTAAGATATCAGCTATTCAGATCAGCAGGTCACATCTACCCAATGAAACAGTGGCACACTTCACTGCTAGTCTATCATTTCGCTCCTGTCTTTTTAAATATTAGTCTCTCTGTACCTCTAGGTCATTCATGCTGTTGTTATGCTCTCCATCACCACCCAGTATTCGCACATTGTTTAACTTCATCATTTCATCAGCCTCGGCAGAGTCATCAGCCACCACCACCACCACCAGTGTCTGGACTCCAGTGGGGCATTTTTTATATTGATGCTGCTCAGATCAGATGCCCTTCAATCAAATCAAAGGGAGCAAATTGGGGAACCAGTATCTTGCTCAAGGATACTTCGACTTGCAGACTTGCAGGGGCTGGGGATCAAACCACCGACCTTTCCTTCCTCCTGAGCCACAGCTGCCCCAAGTTTCAAGAAAGTATACAGCAAGAAATTTCAAGTGAACGTTTGTTTACTCCCTGTGGTTATGGGGCCAATGAGGTTTATTTATTTATTTATTCACGTTATGCATTTGAATTTGTTTGACATGTATGTCATTTGAATTGCTTATTAACTCATTTAATCGTATATCTCATTTTAGTTCTCATGGCTGACATTATTGTGGAAAGCCAATAAACTGCCAGTAAAAGAGAGCTACTACTGTCGTCATTTAACCGGAGGGAGCTACACTAATTATCACACATCATCTGCTGTAAAAAAAAAACAACCATCTTTACTTCACTCACTTGTCTGTCTGGATTGAAATGCAGCAATGCTCCAGCAGAGGCAGGGAGGAACACCAGTCATTCTTTTTAACATAGAAACATCTAACTCTGGCTGTAGCATAAAGGAAGCTAGTTATAAACTAGCTAATGGGCGAGGAACTTGTACCAGGTAATGTCTTAATGTAGTGGATGTAGTGGTGTCAGAACCCATGACCATCTCACGTTCCCAAATTTATGCCTATATTTTCTCGTTAGCTGTGTGACCCTGTCAGAACCTTTTGTCTGGGGTATACAAAAGCACATCTTTTGACATTCATTGGACGGTTGAGAGTGAAGAGGCAAACAGGACATAAGGGGAGAGAGAGAGGGATATGACATTCAACAAAGTTCAACACAGCGACAAGAAACGAGAGAGCCAAAACCAAGAGCCAAAACCGAATATGGAACACACAAACACACACACACACACACACACACAAAGGGCAGGCCTCTCACAGACCATATTGAGTGACTGTGGCAGAAGTCCAGGGCAGAGATTATTTGTCTGAAGAACTTCCTGGCCTCTTTGGGGGTCAGTCTGCCTTTCTTCACCAGGTAGTCAAATAACTCTCCGCCAGATACGTGCTCCAACACTAGGTACCTGGAAGACAGAAGGGCAGACAGGTCAGACAGATGACGACAGGTGAAGAAAAACAACGAACTTTGGCTACAGAAACAGGAAAAAAAATACCATTAAAATTCATGCACACCAGTCCACCACACTTCTTCCATACAAACTGAAACACTCACAACCCTCGGTATCTTTCATGTCATTAGGTTATTTATTTCACTTTTGTCAGACATAACCTTTTTTTCCTTTTCATACCCAAGGTTGTTTCTGCTGTGGCAGAGATGCAGAGGCACAGTGGAAGATAAGAAAATGTTAGCAGAATGGAGAAAGATTAAGAGATACTCACAGGTATTTGTTATTCTCATAGACATCATGTAGCTTCAGAACATGAGGGTGCTCTATTAGTTTAAGAATAGCTATCTCTCTCTCCACCTAGAGAGACAGAGGAGCAGACGTGGAGAAAGGTTAAGGAAGAAGGAAAGAGGAGGAGTGAGGTTAAAAAGACAGAGACTGAAATGAGAGGGAGGAATGAAACCAAATTTGGAGCAGAGGGTGACAGTGTTAAATATTATTTGTTCATCATATGGTCGTTTGTTTCAAGTATAGCTACACACAATACTCACATACCGAAAATGAGAAGATGTAAATAATCACTGTAACCATTCCTCCTCCACATTAGGGCTGAGTGGTCTGAATTAGTTAAAATAAAAACTCCATGTTAGTTTACCAGACATTGGTATTAATTTGATCAAATGTCAGGAAATTGCAGGTTATGATAACCACATGACTGAAAGTTGATTTATTTTCATAAACTGAAAGCATACATGTCTGTTTAGTTTTGATGTAATCTGATATAAACTGTAGCCCCTACCAGCATGGCATAAAATATTTTTTATTTACTGTTAATTGCATCAAATTTCATGATTGTGATTTTTTTTTTTTTGTGGAAAAAGTCTAAAATGTCTGCACTGCATTTGATAAAAGTCATTTTAGTCATTTTTACATGCCAGTAGAGGCATGGTTGTACCTACCAATGAGGTCACCGAGGTCCGGACCTCGGTATTCTTATAAAAGGTGTACATATAATAAAAGTCATGAAATACTTGCCCTCAGCATCGGATCGCCTGCGTCATTGTTTTTGTCTGTGTGTCTGTGTGTGTCGGTGCAGGGAGTGAATTATCTTGCCTTTACTACAACTCTTTGTTCAATACTGCGGTTCTCTGATTAAGTAAAAAAAACAAAAAACAGACATGTAAACACAACACAGGTAAGTGTAGACGTTTATTAGAGGTCTGCTGGTAGTTCAGTGACAGTCTTCTCACACATCAGCTGACTAATATCTCCTGTGTGGTCGCACTAGAGGCCGTCCATCATGATGCCAGCTGGTTCACCTGAGTTAATTAACAAGCTTGTTAGCTAACATTAATTCATCCATCCACCCATCAGACTCAAATGAAAAGAAGCAGCAGTCAGAGCTCAGGTTTGATCAAAGAAGTGAAACAGGACATGAAAAAGAAAGAGAGAAGGCGATGAAGATGATGAGAGAGGAAGAGCAGATACTGCACACTGGGACCAGGATAGGATCAGCATCATGTTTCTGTGCTGTTCAACACAAACTGACCTGATCCCATTAAAACACTGTAGGCCCGATTAATGACCCCGTTCTTTGGTCATTACAATATAACAACACAAACCTATAGGCTCATTATAACAACACAAACCTATAGGCTCAATATAACAACACAAACCTATAGGCTCAATATAACAACAACACAAACCTATAGGCTCAATATAACAACAACACAAACCTATAGGCTCATTATAACAACAACACAAACCTATAGGCTCATTATAACAACAACACAAACCTATAGGCTCAATATAACAACAACACAAACCTATAGGCTCAATATAACAACAACACAAACCTATAGGCTCAATATAACAACAACACAAACCTATAGGCTCATTATAACAACAACACAAACCTATAGGCTCAATATAACAACAACACAAACCTATAGGCTCCATATAACAACAACACAAACCTATAGGCTCAATATAACAACAACACAAACCTATAGGCTCATTATAACAACAACACACACCTACAGGCTCCATATAACAACAACACAAACCTATAGGCTCAATATAACAACAACACAAACCTATAGGCTCAATATAACAACAACACAAACCTATAGGCTCAATATAACAACAACACAAACCTACAGGCTCATTATAACAACAACACAAACCTATAGGCTCATTATAACAACAACACAAACCTATAGGCTCAATATAACAATAACACAAACCTATAGGCTCATTATAACAACAACACAAACCTATAGGCTCAATATAACAACAACACAAACCTATAGGCTCATTATAACAACACCACAAATCTATAGGCTCAATATAACAACACAAACCTATAGGCTCAATATAACAATAATACAAATCTATAGGCTCATTATAACAACAACACAAACCTATAGGCTCCATATAACAACACAAACCTATAGGCTCAATATACCAACAACACAAACCTATAGGCTCAATATAACAACAACATAAACCTATAGGCTCAATATAACAACACAAACCTATAGGCTCAATATAACAACAACACAAACCTATAGGCTCAATATAACAACACAAACCTATAGGCTGAATATAACAACAACACAAACCTATAGGCTCAATATAACAACAACACAAACCTATAGGCTCCATATAACAACACAAACCTATAGGCTCCATATAACAACAACACAAACCTATAGGCTCCATATAACAACAACACAAACCTATAGGCTCAATATAACAACAACACAAACCTATAGGCTCAATATAACAACAACACAAACCTATAGGCTCCATATAACAACAACACAAACCTATAGGCTCAATATAACAACAACACAAACCTATAGGCTCATTATAACAACACACACCTATAGGCTCCATATAACAACACAAACCTATAGCCTCAATATAACAACACAAACCTATAGGCTCAATATAACAACAACACAAACCTATAGGCTCAATATAACAACACAAACCTATAGGCTCAATATAACAACAACACAAACCTATAGGCTCAATATAACAACACAAACCTATAGACTCAATATAACAACAACACAAACCTATAGGCTCAATATAACAACACAAACCTATAGGCTCAATATAACAACAACACAAACCTATAGGCTCAATATAACAACAACACAAACCTATAGGGTCAATATAACAACACAAACCTATAGGCTCAATATAACAACACAAACCTATAGGCTCAATATAACAACAACACAAACCTATAGGCTCAATATAACAACACAAACCTATAGGCTCCATATAACAACAACACAAACCTATAGGCTCCATATAACAACACAAACCTATAGGCTCAATATACCAACAACACAAACCTATAGGCTCAATATAACAACACAAACCTATAGGCTCCATATAACAACAACACAAACCTATAGGCTCCATATAACAACAACACAAACCTATAGGCTCAATATAACAACAACACAAACCTATAGGCTCAATATAACAATAATACAAATCTATAGGCTCATTATAACAACAACACAAACCTATAGGCTCCATATAACAACACAAACCTATAGGCTCAATATACCAACAACACAAACCTATAGGCTCAATATAACAACAACATAAACCTATAGGCTCAATATAACAACACAAACCTATAGGCTCAATATAACAACACAAACCTATAGGCTCAATATAACAACAACACAAACCTATAGGCTCAATATAACAACACAAACCTATAGGCTCCATATAACAACACAAACCTATAGGCTCAATATACCAACAACACAAACCTATAGGCTCAATATAACAACACAAACCTATAGGCTCCATATAACAACAACACAAACCTATAGGCTCCATATAACAACAACACAAACCTATAGGCTCAATATAACAACAACACAAACCTTTAGGCTCAATATAACAACAACACAAACCTATAGGCTCCATATAACAACAACACAAACCTATAGGCTCAATATAACAACAACACAAACCTATAGGCTCATTATAACAACAACACACACCTATAGGCTCCATATAACAACACAAACCTATAGCCTCAATATAACAACACAAACCTATAGGCTCAATATAACAACAACACAAACCTATAGGCTCAATATAACAACACAAACCTATAGGCTCAATATAACAACAACACAAACCTATAGGCTCAATATAACAACACAAACCTATAGACTCAATATAACAACAACACAAACCTATAGGCTCAATATAACAACACAAACCTATAGGCTCAATATAACAACAACACAAACCTATAGGCTCAATATAACAACAACACAAACCTATAGGGTCAATATAACAACACAAACCTATAGGCTCAATATAACAACACAAACCTATAGGCTCAATATAACAACAACACAAACCTATAGGCTCAATATAACAACAACACAAACCTATAGGGTCAATATAACAACACAGACCTATAGGCTCAATATAACAACAACACAAACCTATAGGGTCAATATAACAACACAAACCTATAGGCTCAATATAACAACAACACAAACCTATAGGCTCAATATAACAACAACACAAACCTATAGGCTCAATATAACAACAACACAAACCATATAGGCTCAATATAACAACAACACAAACCTATAGGCTCAATATAACAACAACACAAACCTATAGGCTCAATATAACAACAACACAAACCTATAGGCTCAATATAACAACAACACAAACCTATAGGCTCAATATAACAACAACACAAACCTATAGGCTCAATATAACAACAACACAAACCTATAGGCTCAATATAACAACAACACAAACCTATAGGCTCAATATAACAACAACACAAACCTATAGGCTCAATATAGCAACAACACAAACCTATAGGCTCAATATAACAACAACACAAAGATATAGCATAATTACAGAGTCATAATATATTTTTATTGTCCGACTATATTATTGTATAACACGTCTTCCTTATGTTTATTTACTGTTTGAGACACATTTCTATAATTCAACATGATGTAAACTCAAACACAAAGATGAAATAAATAAAGTATATAGAATTTCATATAATTATTTTTAATAAACTTTGACAGGACAGTGAGGAGTCACAGATGAAGGGACAGGAAGTGAATGTAGAGGGAGAGAGAGAACAAATGGTAGGGGGATGGATCATTCACTGCAACATTTAACCTGATTCTCATGAATTACTGCTTGACAGATAATTTATGCTACTGCCCACTGACATGATTTTAAAGCTATTGTTATCTGATTTTTGCCCTCCAAATGTCTTAAAATGCAGTCAGGGAATTCAAATTTTTTTCGGAGGGCGGGGGGGTTGCCCCGGAACCCCCCGAGCAAGCTCAGTTTTCGGACGTCGGTATTTCTAAAATCCTTCGTAAGGCCATGAGTAGAGGAACAGCCCCACATTAGCTTTCACTATCTTTGCGAATGTGGACTGTGAAGTTTTGCCCCTATTGAAGGGCACATGAGTTTTATGTTAAGTTGGACTTGAAAATATCCAAACCCCTCCTTTAAAATGAATGAATGAACATTATCAGATCTCATTTCAGCAGCAGCTGTACATAATAGGACCTATTAACAGTCTCACACATGGGAAAGCATGAGGCAGAGTATTGGTTTGCTCTCTATGTGGTTGGATTGATTACTGCATGGTACATTCATGTCATTCTCATCGTGAGTTGGACTTGAAACATGTGGTTGTGATGTTGTGGTTGTGATGAATCCCTTTGTGAGGCCAACTTCTATTGAATTGAAGTCATATTCGGTTTGTTTGCAATACACATCTGTGCATGAGACTCTTGATGACCAGCTGTAAGAGACATTCAGTGTCCACTTAGAGACACTGGTACATTCTAATGCAATCCAATACACCAGCCTGCCATATCATCTATCTTTATCTAAGCTCATAGTGTTTAGATTTTGTTGATACTATCAGAAATATGGGAATTAATTTGTTTATCCGTGAGGTCTCTGTTAAAGGTGGTGTTGTACTGGACTGTGAAACACTGAGAGATCTACTAACTTGTTGTCCTCCCTATGTACATACATGAGGTGGGACAGAATATTAGAAACGCCTGAATATAATGCAGTCAAGTGCAACGTCACCACAGACTATGAGCTCAAACATACAGTATTATAGGCATCATAAAAGAAAACTTTATGAAAATTATTCAACTCCCATAATATTTATCAGCTGTTTGCAAAAACCAAATCACAAAACAACAGATTTTAAGTTTCATTTTCACATCCAACACAAAATGCTGCGTTTAATGAGTACTACAGTTTCAAAATTATTCAACCCCCATTATATATAAGGTTTAATGGCAAAATATACTATTTATCAGCTGTTTGCAATAACCAGATCACAAAACAACAGTTTAAATAGCTCAATGCAACAGATTTAAAGGGGTTTTTTCACATTCAACTCAAAATACTGCATTTACTGACTACTACAGTCTAAAAATTATTCAACCCCCTTAACATTTTACTATGCTAGCAATATGGCTAAGACAAGAGAACTGTCCAGAAAGTTAAAAGAAGAAATTATTGTCTTGCACAAGCAAGGAAAAGGATATTAAAGATAGTAAAATCACTGAATGTTTCTAGCGATCCAAGGTAAAGACAAGGTGGTTATACCTGGGCGTGGCAAAAAGAGGAAGTTATCTATGGCTGCTACTAGATTCCTGAGGAGGTAGGGGGACTAAAAGTGACTGCAAAGGACCTGCAGCAAGACTTGGCGACAGCAAGGACTGAGTTTTCAGTTGATACAGTAAGGCACAAACTACATGCTGAAAGGTTCCATGTCTGAACTCCTAGACGTTCACCACTGCTGACTCAGAACCACAAGAAAAGTCGTCTCCAGTGTCTCAGTAGATAAGACACAGAAGTTTTGGGGTGCTGTTCTGAGGAGCCATGAAACCAAACTGTAACTTTAGGGGTCTATGGATCAGCAGTATGTCTGTGAGGAAGAATGAAGAGGAAGAATGAAGCATATGCTGAAAAGAACACCCTGCCTACAGTGAAGCATGGCGGTGAAGCTCTGGGGCTGCTTTGCTTCCTCAGTCACTGGAAACCTGTAGCGTATAGAAGGTAAGATGGATTCCATCAAGTATCAGGAAATCCTAGAAGAAAACGTCTTCATCTGTGAGGAAGCTGAAGCTTGATCGTCATTGGACGCTACAGAAGGACAATGATCCCAAACAGACCTCAAAGTCCACCAAGGCTTGGTTTCAGAAGAAGTCCTGGATCATTCTAGAGGCTGTCACAGTCACCTGACTAGAATCCCATAGAAAATCTCTGGTGGGATCCGAAGAAGGTGGTTGCAGAACATAAACCCAGGAATATTCCAGAACTGGAGGCCTTTGTCTATGAGGAATGGGCTAAGATTCCTCAGGATCGTTGCCAGAAGCTGGTGTCTGGATATGCATCATGTTTGCAGCAGGTCATAGCTTTTTAAGAGTCTCTACAAAGTCCTGGAGATGGTTGTCATTGAGGGGTTGAATCATTTTGAGACTGCAGTCGTCAGTAAAAATAGCATTTTGTGTTATATTTGGGAAAAAACACTTTTAATATCGGTTTTATTGAGCAATTTATACTGTTCTTGTTTGATTTGGTTTTTGCAAACAGCTGATAAATATCAACTGTATTGTATTATATTGTAAATTGCATTGGAGTGCACCAAATAAAGTGGACGTTGAGTGTATGTGAGAGCATAAAACCATTGGTAGAAACATGGATACAGACTTCTTCTTTTTTGTCTATATCTGCCATAGAGCAGAAAGCTAAATGTGTAAAAACACATTTTGAGTGTCAACATGAAATTGCTGCGTTAGCTAAATTTGCTGGCTTTCCCAGATAAAGCTAGCAGAGAGTAATGCGGTTACTGACAGTAAGCACATGCAGCTGACAGCTGTCCAAAGCAATACTGTATAAACCAGAGGACTGGGTGGCAGCTGCAAGGGATAAAGGGTGAGTTTTTGTCTTTGGTGCAAAAGAATTTTATTTAATTTCACCTTTTCACCTATTTGTTATTGTGAAATGACTATTTGACAATAAATCTGGTCGAAAAGTCACATTTATGCTGCTAGAGTCACCTATTCCCGGGGGAAAGACCAATATGTGGTTGTGTGACAACTTTCTCTAGATTATATTCAACCCTGCACCTCCTTGTATTTTTACGTTTTCCATGCACAAACTGTATCTAAGGAGGAGAAACTAACCAAAGCTGCAAGTAAACAATCACATCAGACACAAAAAAAATTAAATGTCACTCCAGTCAAGTGTGTTTCAGCAGCAGTAGCTTTTTTATCAGAGGGCTTAACTAGCAGAATGAAATCATCTCTATTGTTCATATAAATAAGCAGTGCCAACACACTCAGCAGCTCCGAGTTACAACAGACCAGCTTTAATTGACCAATATGTCGACTCCATTTCTGTTGCTACATCAGCAGGGAGCTTTGTAGCCACCATAATGACAATCATAACGACTGCAGGGAGGAGTGACACCAGACAGATGGCTATGAGGTTCTTTATAGTGTACTGCACCTTCATGAGGACAGACTCAGACAGCTTCTCTCTGTTGACGATCTTAATGGCCACCTTCTGCCCTGTTATACAGTGGACGCCCAACTTCACCAGTCCTGGGAGATGCAGAGAGGGTGGGAAGAAATCTTTTTTGAGTATCAGAAATCATCATGCAGTGTGAAAACAGGAAGGAGGGGATGTCATCAATTATTCAAAAAGCTTTACTGACATTGACACAAACTGAGCTCACAAAAAGACTGATTGTAATGTGTAAAGAAGTCTGCTGTGCTGTTTTCTCCCTCCATAAAACACCAAAGAACTGTAATATGGATCCCCTGATGAATGTTAGGAGCTCCTTTAAGAAGGTTGTGGCAGAATAAGTAAATAGTAGTTCAACCATAATAGATGAATGTCTGATTCTGGATTGTGGAATGAGTTGTTTCACCTTGCCGAGGTCCTATTTGCCTGACCACTGGAGTCAGGAGGCTCTTACCTGTCTGTCCCTTCCCCAGGGTCTTCTCCAGCCGGTAAGGCCCCACATACTGGTTGGACTGGCCCACCGTCAGCTCCTTGCTGCTCATCCTTCCCGAGATTAAATTCTAATAAGGCAGATCAAGATAGCGGTCGCTCCTGTTCCGTGCGTAATGCCGTAACGCACATCACAGGCGGTGGAGAGGAGGGTGACGGAGGGCGACGGAGGACTGGTCGTGATCTAAAGCCGGGCCCTGCAGCCTACTCCCATGCACTTGTATGTCATGCGGTCCAGTTCCCAGTGTCTAGCTTCCACTCTATAAGGCCTACGATAAAGTATCTCCCAGTTTCCGGTTGTCTGTCTTATCACAGCGCACAGAGCAGCACTGTTCAGGAGGAAAGTAGAAAAGAGCAGAAATAAAGGGACGTGTGAGGTTTGACCGGTGCAGTGAGGGGAGATGTCCACAACAACCCTGCTATTAATAACTAGTTTAAAGCTGATTGATCCTATATAGCATATGACTGGCCAAAAGTGGAACAGGAGGGAAAAATCTCATTCAAGCCTGGACAGGAAGGCTATATTTACCAGATTGATTTTTGTAAGAGCAGAGTCTCAAATATCCCATGTCAGAATGCCCTGATTGAATCCAGTCTCTGATCGATATCAGGAACCCCTGTCCTCGCTGCTGCTCCCATCCAAAAAATGTTTTATAATCCCTCAAAGAACATGCAATCCTATTTCCATCAAGCCAGGCCTCGTTTGGTCAGGACCGGGCTCTCTGTGTAGAAGCGGCGTTGTTCAGATAATAATCTATTATCACAACAGCATCAGCATGAAGAATGGGTTTTCCAATATCCGGTGCACACTTCGGCTCACCCCTCCCGGGCCCTGCATCAGGAAATAGAGGAAGAGGGGGGAGAGCATCAAAAAGGCTCACAGCCAGTGGCAGACCGGGCGACGCAGGAGAAATGCGCCGTCTGTCAGGAGAGATGCAGCGCAGAGAGGAGCGCGCGGTGAGTCGGAGGAGGATCAGCGGCGGTCAATTTCTAGAAACAACAAGCATTCTCAGCTGGCCTCCCCGTGCTCCCTCTTCTTCCCTCCCTCTCTGTCTCTCTTTCTCTCTCCCTGGCCTGGTATGCTCATGATATCACTGCATCTCCTCCCTCTGAGAAAAAAAAGGAAAAGAAACCGCCTTGCAGGAATAAATGTTCAGGGTGTCAGAAGTTTCCCTCATCCACAGCAGCGTCCATCACTCGGATGATCTCCTCCACTTGGCGGCTGCTCGTAACCTCCCCGTATCCCTTTCTCTTTTTTTCCCCCCACCTCTAAAACTCCTCCTCCTGCTTCCCTCTCTCCATCGGTCAGCATCAGCATCCGGGTTCCGGTTTTTTCCTCCCCCCCCGCCGCCCCTCCCCTCTGACTGTCTGACTATCTCTCTCGCCCCCACCCTGTTTTACTACAGCAAAGTTCATCAGTAGGCCTGTGTGATGCAGATGCACTCTAAATGAAGAGAAGAATACATGGTTAATATAAGTCACATTCACAATATTACAGAAATATCTGTACAACTTTATAATAGAGGAACCAAATGTGTGTTTATGCAAAGCATGACTCATGTAATGCATCCACTGATGTGGGATGTAGCTTGATGTCATCATCGTCGTCATCATCTATCCATCTATCCATCTATATACATACTGTATATATATATATATATATATATATTTGGTGAATGAAATTGTATGAATGGTTATCGCTCCTGATCAGGTGAGATGAAGTGCTTTGATTGGTCGGTCAGACAGGGAAACCACTTTGTAAGTACAGTCCATTTACCATTTTAGTAGTAGTATTACAATAACATTCGTTAATTATTATTGAATACTGTTCATATACAGTAATTAAGCAACAAAACTGTGACCACTATTGTGTTATAAATTTACAACACAGTAAGAATACAGTAATGAACTGTATATTTATTTCTTGTAAATGTGTACAAAAATGTATATATATATATATATAAATGTAAAAATGTATATAAATTCATACATACTTACTTCCACTGATAATTAGATGCAAACATTTACATGTTGTTGTATGACCCAGTGGTCTTTATGGGCATGTTCAAGTTAGAGGGTGAAACAGCAGTTTCAGTCTAACAAATATGATAAACATCCCAGTACCAAGATTTTAAAAGACAACGGATCAGGAAAAATCTTTATAACCTATACATGGTATACCCGAATGGCAGAATGAGCATACTATGAGATTTCTACCCCAAGGCTTGACAAAACAACAAAGAAATTTCTGCTCAAGGTCCTGCTCAAGTTTGGTGGAGCTTTTGAATATATTATACAGGCTTCAACCACAGATGCAGTATGATAAATTGTCATAAATGTACTTACTTGTACACAGTATGCACTTTTTATTACATTGTTCATGTTACAGTCGGACTATTCCTGTCAAAAAAGCTTTTGATACTATGAGCATTACTTTAGAAATGACAAAGAAGTAGCATTAGAGGGGTTCCTCAAGACTCACTGCTCGGCCCATTACTGTTTTTTACTACATGCACAAAATGAACACCATTGTGATATTTGCCATATTTAAATTGTGTTTTCCAGTGCAATTTACTAAATATTATGACCTCCAAACATTAGACCACATATACTCTTTTTCAACATCCCTCTCTATTTTGCTTTGTAAATTTGTTGTTCATTAATTAAACTTGATAAATGCAGTCCTGCTTAATCAGAGAGAGTTTGTTAAGTCCGTTTTAGTTCCTTCACTACTGCCTCCAGAAGTTATTTCAAATTTCCATCACATAGCAAAATAAATTTGTGCCATCTGCATATAAATAATAAAATATGATAAATATTTTGGGAAGTCTTACACATAATAATGTCCTACTCAGTCATGTCTGTTATACACCAGTATCTATCTAAAGTTTGCTAACATTAGCAAGCATTAGCCACCATCAGCTTTTGGTCATACCTGACCAAGTAAGGCTCGAGCAACCAAACCTCCTATTGAAGTGAACAAGGACGTGTTTAGTTGCTAGTACCTTCAACTTCCAGTTTGTAAGGGGAAACATAATACATTAATTCTTTCAAAAGTTTCATCAATTTAAGACCAAGTGATAAGACTGAAAGCAACAGAACAACCAAGTACATGGACCTTGAGGGTGAATTGTGTTGTTCAAGCTCAGTTAAATCATATTCTAGCCACACATCCCACTGATTATACAAATATACAGTCGACCACATAGGCTATAATAACATTAATATGAATAATATTTTTTGTTTTTTATGTGCTGAATTCTCTTTTAATAAAATTCAATTAAAGAATAGATTAAAAAACACTTAACTGATGAGCAGCCACTGTACACCAGTGACCCCTGGCATATTTTATAATCTTCCCCTGCAAAACCTCTCTGGCTGCTACATCAGTGTGTATTGTGATTAAGGTTCACATTGTGATAACTGTTTGATGCTGACTCCCAAATCTTAATCCCTTTAAATCTTAATCTCTTGATGCAGTGAGGTTGATGCAGCCCAGATTATCTAATGATGTCGTGTGTGAGTGTTTGTATGCAAATCCATGCTTGTGAGTTTATCTCTGTGGTGATGGTTTTCCACATGAACATCCAAAAACAGACAAAAGTCATGAAACACAAACATGTGTCACATAATTATTGTTTTTCTTATTTTCCACTTTGATCCACTTTTAACATCTCCATCCATACATGGATTATATTCAAACATGTTCCCTAAAGTAACAGTGTGAATGTATGGAAGCCTATCTTTGTCAATATGATGAAAAAAAGATCATATAAGTCATTACAATATGAAACCTTCTTGAAATAATGACTTAATACCTCATAATAATGAGAATATTTCTCTAAATAAAAAAAACATTGGAATACTGAGTCATTATTTTGAGATACTATGTCATTATTTTAAAATACAATGTCTTTATTTTGAAACACTAAGTCAGTATTTTGAGATACTAAGTCAATATTCCGACATGCTGAGTCATTAATTTGAAATTATTTTAAGTTACTAAATAATTATTTTTAATATAAGTCATTAGACATGCGAAGTCATTAATTTTGGGACGCTATGTAATTATTTTGAGATTATTTTGAGATCCAAGTCCTTATACAACATTGTAGATAAGTCTTTATTTTGAGATGACTTTGATAGACCATGTCTTTATTTTGAGATACTCACTGAAACATTTTCTCATTGTTCTGACATATTAAGATACTAAGAAACTAAGACACTAACTCATTATTTTGAGCAAACAATACATTAAATCATTATTTTATAAAGGTCTTCTTTTTCCAACACATTGGCAGAGATGGGCTTCTGTATGAATGTTAGATGTGTCTTTTTATAGAACAAACTCAGACACTTGTCATTAGCAGTGGCATGCTAAAATCTCCAGTATTCCACAGACTGTCTGTGTATTTTCTATCCACATGGTGGTGCTGGTGTGCTATTACATGACCTGTCATTCCTCTTCTTTCCTCTTCTTATTTCCCCTAACATGTCATGATACAGTATTTTTGAGCCAGAAGATGCTGATGTAGTGGTGGAAGTTTGGGATGATTGTAGAAATATATGCAGTAGAACTAGTTTATGTTATGTTCATAAACAGACAGATGTTGGATATGGACAGAACACAGCACTGCGGTTGACATTTTACTGGTATGTTAAGGTGAGTAAAGTGTATTTATACTTTCTCTTGTCTCTCTCTTGAATTTTCACTTTATGGTAAGATTCTGCTTTGTTTTTGGCACAGTTTATTTTTAAAGTATTGCTAAACACGGTGGTTTACAGGACAAAATTACATTTTAGTCACTAGAATTGTACTCTGTACATTTACATGTAGAATTGTACATGTTAAACATGTTTGATGAGCTTCCCTGCACCATGCATCACACTATCCATTGAATGGACATTAGCTTTGTATAACTGGTGAAAATGTTCCTGCATCTGGCCTTTTCTCTGGATCCACACCAAATGTAATGGACCCTTTCCTGGCTCATACAGTGTCATTCCACCAAGTGTCATGGAAATGCCTATAGCAGTTTTTACATAATGCTGCCAACCAACCAACAAAAGAAGAACACGGGTGAAAACATTTCCTCCCTGGAGGAGGTTATAAACAAGAATGGCACATTGCGATAGAATTAAGCTCCCATAAGAAAGGTGATTCCAGTATGATAATTGTTTATTACAACAGATGATGTGATGATTTAGTCTTTGTCACTTAAATATAGGGAGACTTTGTGATCAAGTGGCTTCTGCCCAGAGTAGCAGTAAGATACATTTTTACAAAGATGACAGCTACCCTGGAAAAGACTAACAGGTCATAAACCTACCATCTATAAAAGCCCTTATTCTGTAACTGAACAACGGCCTCTGTTACATCCTCCTCTCTTAAAGTGACAGTGACCTCTGATCTCGTCTAAATATTGGCTGAAACTGCAAATAAAGTCTATTTCTGATTCTGATGACGAGTTTGTCATCTGATTTCAACCAAAGTCTACTAAAATTAACAGAATTATCAGCTGTCAGAATATTAGCAGCTTTAATTTGATTCAAGTAAGAGGTACACTGGTTGCATGGTCGTGCAGTCATGATGCATTTATGGCTAAACAGTCCTAAACTGGTGAAAAGGGGCGAGTGGATACACAACAGTGGCCATGAATACTAATATGTTGTTGGTCAGTTGTCAGTGGTATTGTTATATACAAAACTGAAGTTACATTTTAATGTAATGTAATTTAAATCTTCATAATAATGTATTATTTAAGTATTGTAAAGCATATTTGGTGGATTCCATCCATTTTATTCAATGTGGCCTGAGACAGTTTTACTTATGCAACACTTCCCACCAACTCCTGCCACACACACACACACACACACACACACACACACACACACACACACACACACACACACACACACACACACACACACACACACACATTGCTGTACCTCCCCTTCACCTTTGCCATTTAGGCTCCTCTCTGTGGCTGAAATAGCGTACCCCCGCCTTCCCCACCTCCCCCCTCAGCAGTCTCCCCCGGGGCATAGCTTGACACACCTCTGACGTGAAGGACGTGATAGATCTCATGTCAAGCACAGAGGGTGCAGTTTGTCAATGCATGTCATATAGTCATGTTATAGTCATGTGACTATAACATCTGCTGCCGTGTGCAGTATTGTATGTATGTAACTGAGTATGTTTTTGACTCAAGTGCAAATAGCATACGTGTGTGTGTGTGTGTGTGTGTGTGTGTGTGTGTGTGTGTGTGTGTGTGTGTGTGTGTGTGTGTGTGTGTGTGTGTGTGTGTGATGTGTGATGTGTTCTTTCACATGGAGGACATTCCTGGAAACATAGCGTGCCTAGTCATGTCCACAGTGTACACATACACACATATACACAGGGCTACAGTACACACCAGACTGTCTTATTGGACATCGTCACATTTTGTTGCGTCATTTTGATTATCAGAAAAAGATCTAACACACGGTGAGTGATGTAGGTGGGGCTCCCTCTTGTGTTCATAAAAGACAAATCATACCTGAAACTAGAACCACTTTTTATATGGAGATGTATATCTTTAAATGTTTATATTAGTAGAGCTGACTGGGAGAAAGGATGGAAGAGAACTGCAGTGTATGTAAACACTCACTTTGAGTATAATCTTTGTTTTCACTGCTACATATACATATACGACTCTCAAGTATGTGAAACATGCGTATAATGGCTTTACAGCTCCACCCCTGACAGCAGGCTAATCTGGGAATGTGTGGGTTGGTTTCAAAAGGAGTTCAGGTTTACCCCCTAGGGCTGGATTGGGACAGCGGACAGTACTGATGTCTGCTTGTGAGTGTGTATTTGCATGTCTACAGCCAGAGGATCTCTTACTGTTACTTTATTTATTTGTCAGGTTTAGTTGGGTACCTTTCAGCAGTGAACACAGTATTTACAACTGACTGGTTTGCATTAACACCTAGATGTATGTGCAAAATGTTAAGTATATACTCTCTTATCGACTTAAACTTCTTCAGCCCCTTCAAGTTCATAAAAGGATATAAGGCTAAGAGAAATGTCTTTTTTTCCTTGGGAATAAAATATATCAATACTCCCAAACAGAACAATGTTTAGGGCTCATGTATCCATATTCCAAGAAAATAGATGTCTTCCCACAAATGGTGGGAAAAAAAGGGTCACAGATGGTTTTTCTACCTTTTATTTCCATTTATAAGTAGCCATCTCAAGTCGACAATTTACATCACAGCGCATCAGCTCTCTGGAATTGTCTACAAGTCACTGTGCTGCACATCAGCCTCAGAGGGAGAGGGGGAATGGAGGTAAGACTGAGGGACAGCAGATAAGCCAACAACAGGGGAGAGGACAGGGGGAGGAAACTGTGGTAACTGCCATCAGACTCCAAATTCAACCCAAATCACCACAATGTTTGTCCCCCCCATCGACTCGTCATCATCATCATCTTTGTTGTAATCGGTCCAGTGCTGTTGTGCAGAAGGGAATGCTGGGAACTTGGAGGACTCAGTGCAGTGGACCTGGAGGAGAAGAGAGAGACATGAGATGGTGGAGAACTGAAAAGTGCACTTAAAGCCAATAGTCCCATGATAGTTTGGATCTCATAATCTGACTCCTGGACCATGAAAACCTTCCCCTAGAATCTGGAATCACATTGGTATAATTAATAATTTCATAAAGATTCAAGAAAAACAATATTTCACTAATGGTGGTTTTCGTTGCAGAGCTCCAAAATTTGATGAGTCCTTCCTGGGCCCATGACCCATTCTTCCAACCTGTCTCATGGAAATCAGGCGAGTACTTTATGTGTAATTGACAAAAGAGGTGCTGAAAGCCTCATCCTGCATGTTCAAAAAGTAGAAAAAAAAGATCATGACTCCGCCCCTTTATCTGGATCCTCTCAAAAAAATTCCATGTGGTCTTCCTGCTAAATGCCCAGTCTTTGTTTGAAGTTTCATCAAAATATGCCAAGCAGTTTATGCTTAATAGACAGAAATGGTGGAAAAAAGTCTTGCAATGTTAAAGAAAGTCCATTAAAATTCATGACTCCGCCCCTTTATCTTCCCTGTCATTATTAAGGCCACATTAAGAAATCAAATCAAATCTGACATTTTGAGAATAAAGTTGAAATATTACAAGAATAAAGTCATAACTTTACGAGTAAAAAGTCATAACATTAAGACAATGACGTCATAAATTTATGCTATGTATTAGAGGGAAATATCAGAAGTGTGTGGCCAGGGTTAAAATGAGGAACGTGGAGCATCTTTTAAGCTATACTTTAAATATTGGATCTCCTTATCAACACCAGATTAGTATCAGGACTATCAGGACTGAAAAGTTTGTGTCAGAAGCTGGATCTGTTCTGAAGAAAGAACCAGACAGACTTGGAGGTAAATGTCTCTTTAGTAGAGGAGGAGATGCTGGTCGACTGGGCTATTGTTGCATTAGAGAGCTATTATGACTTTATTCTTAGAAATATTATGACTTCTTTCTTGTTAAATTACAACTTCATTTTAAAATATTTCAACTTCATTATCCACATATCTGATTTTTTTTCCCCTTGTGGCTCTAACTTCACTTCCACCTAAACACAACTGATGTGAATTTTCATTTGTAGAGTTCAAAGCTGACATTAAGCATCTGTCATTCTGTGGTGCAAAATAGACTGTGAGCAGTTTTCATCGGTCACTTTCGTAAACATCCTTACGTTTGTGGTTGGAGGGCAGCTCCTCATGACGTTCCCTCAGCAGCACTCTTCACACAAGCAGCAAAGGCCTCCATCAGTTCTTTGCAGCCCTCGGCTCCCTTCTCTGCCACACTGGAAGATGAATTAATGACGATTAGATCATAGTGAAGACAACCTCAGAAACCATCGGCTATGAGCCGACAACCATTCAGCCTCTGGGGCCAATGGTCCACGTTTCTGGGCTTCGTGTGGTCACAGCAGATATGTGGACAATGATAGCTGGGCCAATGCTTCCCTACTGCTGTGCATGTATGTACAGATTAATATGCGAGTTCATACATGTATGTGTATGCAAAAATATTCATATATGTAGATGTAAATATATTGGAAATGTTATAGTGAATCATGAACTTATTGTGATTTAAATATCAAAAACAAGCATGAAACTGATGTTTCTCATGATGCCTTTGAAGAAAGACAGTTAGAAAGAAGTTATTTAAGTTGTAAATTGAAATTCTTGTTGATTGTATATCTTTGAAAAAGTTCAATTTAAAAAATGTAAATGAATAATTAGATAAAATCCTTAAAACTGCCAAAATATCAACAAGGGCGCAAACCTCCACCAAGGCCCAACAATCCTCCATGTAATTGTTAGTGTCTGTGTCCACCAAAGCCTTTTTTCCTGAGGCCAGCATATTTTTTAAATTATTAGCAATAGGAGTGCCGCGTATTTACACTACGCTATAATGCCAGTAGCACGAGGAGGCACTGAGCATCTTTTCTGTGCTGAGCGCTGCACGTTTGTTTGTTTTTTTATGGTCGCCAAGAGTCTGTCCATTTCTCCTCACTTCATTCATGGCGGTGGAATAAAAACATACTTCCTCTCTCATGTGCCTTTCACAGTCCATCCATCCATGTTCTATAACAGCTTATCCTTTGCTGGGTTATGGGGGTGCTGGAGCCAATCCCAGCTGACGGAGTACACACCAGTTCATCACAGGGCCAACACACATAGAGAGACAAACAACCATTTACATGGACTACAGGCAGTTTAGAGTCACCCATGAAGCCAGAGCATCTGGCGGGAACCACGCAGAAAGGAGGAGAACGTGTAAACCAAAACTCTTCTGACACCAAATCTCTTTATCCATCCTTATCTCTATCTGTTTATATAGATTTCAGTCAAGACAACCCACGTTTCAGTACCTTAGCTTTCCATTTCACAAACAGTTGTTGCATTTCAGTGTCACCTTCTTACACAGATGGCATGTGAGTTGGGAACGTGAGGAGGAATGTCAGAGAGCTTTCCTGCAGCTTTAGTCAGCAGTGGTGGAATTTAACTTTAACCCAGTCCAACTGTATCCATTGAAAAGCTAATACTTGTTTCATGTGCTAACAGATGTTAATGGTAGAAAAAATAGAACATCAGTGCAGTCTCACTTCTGCCCCTCCATTGGTAGCAGATGAAAAACAGAAATGAAAAACAAAATTTGATCAGTTTTCCCCAGATGACGACAGTTATAAACATTTAAATTACAATTCCTGACAAAGGTGGATTAAAAAAAATCAGAAAGAATGGATGAGAGATGAGACCAAATGGGGTGAAAGCAAGAAAAAGACATAGAAAGAGAAAGTGGGCTAACAGGTTATTTCAGGCTCCAGTGCAGCAGCCATAGTGTTAGGGTGATGGAGCGAGAGGAAGGGAGAGAAAGAGGGGGCAGGGGGAGGAGTGAAAGCCATGCGGATCAACCCATCTGCTTGATAGGGCGCCGGAAAGGGAGGGAGGGAGGAGGCTTGCGTGATAATGCAGAGATGACAGGATGTGGAGGTAAGAGGGTGAGGTCACAGGGGGAGGGGTTTCATGATACATGAATGTACACCCAATACAATAACAGCTTATCCTATCTCTATAGATCTAATAAAAGATGAGGCTGGTGATATGATCTTTGTTTAGTTGTTTTTACTGGTAATAGTTAAATGTTCTAACATTCAATAATTATAGGGGTTCATGATAAAACCAGTATACCAGTTTATATTGATGCAAAGTACCAGTACATATACTGTATATTGAGTTATGTTTCACAAAAAATGGTGCATTTGGAAAACTTTGTTAAACACTCTGTAACTTCCGTCATTGGCCTGGAAGCCAAGCATTTGTGCATCAAAATGGAGACGCGAGACTTTCCTGTCACGCCAAACGCACAGGCAACATCGGGTTTAAGGCAACATTTTGGATTAAAGAAGCAACTAACAATGGTACAGTTGAAAAAACATGGCAGGTTGCAAAAGTTTCCCGATGGAAGTCAAATTTTCAGTTGAAACATCAAATTTGAATATCCTAATCATTCTATGTTGGGCTTAAAAGTTACCATTATCCCAGTCGATGTGCCAAGATGTTTAAAAAAAACTGTGGAAATCACCATTGTTGTTATTTTTGACAACTTTAAAGCATCATAAAATCATTCTAAATAGTAAATATGTGATGCATTTCCTACATTTTCCGTGTACGTAATGTCAAAACAGGAATTTTGCACTATAATGCTATGCGTTTCACCGTATCTGTAAGCTCTTCAAAAATGACCACAAATATAAGCCAGATGAATGCAGATTACGGACAGAATGCTACATCCGTGTTCGTATACGTCTAATCATTGAGCATAAACACGCCTTTAGACGGTTAGTGCATGATGTCTGTGCAATGGGATGTCAAATTTAATGTTTCGCCCAAGAGTATCTGTCTTTCAACTTCTACAAACTGCCCTGTTTTTATCAAGTGTACCGTCCTTCTTTAAAACGAATCTTTAAAAGTATTATCACACACTCAGTAAAGCCACGTAAAATCCTTTGTCGCCTGTTTGATGCATGAATGCATTGTGGCCGGGTGCCTGTTAGTGATGTAACACACATCTGGCTGCTGCAGATTATCATTCAGTGCTTTGCTTTGCCAGGAGGCGTGTTTGAGAAAATGGAGGCATTGAGTTTGTGTGACTGCAGGCATGGATTTCTGGTGGTGTGTTGGAGCATGTATGTTATTGGACAGAGTCAGTGAGTGTTTAATGTTTGACAAACTGCACTGTTGACCCAACAGAAAGTCTAGCCGAGGGTGTGTCATCAGATAATCCTGCCAGAGCACCACTGGCCCACCACAACACCCATTTATACTTCTTGATCTCGATCCCAAAGCGAGCTGATTGGATGGAGGAATCATGACAAAGCGGCTTCAAAGTTGGAGTAACCCAAAAAAAACTGACATTCAAATGTCATCTAAAGCATCCGGGGCTTTATTATGCAACTCTGACAATATTGTCTCCTTTTCCTGCAAGTATAGAAAACAAACGTTTTGGGACACTTTCGGTGCTGCAAATGTGAGCTTCCTCAAATTTGTACATTTCAAAATAAAAGTCTTGGATCTGTTTCATCCTGTTGAAACGTATCTGCAAATTGTCTCTCGTCTGATTCAATAGCTTCAAATGTGCATTGTGCTGATGACATATAGAGGGTTTACAGAAGCATCAGAGGAGGGTGGTCACATGCACAGAAACAGGAGGGCGAGGAGGCAATGACATCACCACTGCAGTCATCGTGTAATCTCTTGAGAGAAAATGATTCTGAGTGAGGTCAAGTTACAGGGTCATGAGGCAAAGCTGGGTTGTCATGGCGATCATTTTAGGCATGAAGATTTTGGGCAGAATTTATTAGATTTTGAAAAAGACGTTTTGTAATGGTAATGGTAATGTAATTTCATTAAGGTAACCAAACCAGCCAGACTAATCCATGTGCTATCAAGCACTAGTTACATCCTGATGACATCACATCCAGGCTCGAGCTGCGTGCAGGTGTGACGTCGTCCTGGACACAATCAGTGAATGAGGGCTGAATTATTTAGACTGGACAAGATGTAGTCTCTCCTCTGGGACAGACATGCATAATAGATCACTGAGCAGGTGCAGCGGTAAAAGATGAGGTAGTGGTAAAACATAAAACAGGAGATCATGTCATTAAGGCTGAGTCTGCAGCGTCATCATCTAATGGTGAGCAAGAATCAATTAAGTTTCCCCGAGCACAGCATTTTGAAAAAATATTTAGATTTATTTTCTCTTTTTGGTTTTGTTATTATAAATATAAGAAAAAAGCAACAATTACAAATAAGATAAATAAAATACAAATAATCTCAGCAATAAGCATGCACAGTTTAGCATTGAATTACATTCACAGAGATGAGCATTTGATTGCTATCAAATATAAAAAGCGTAGATCTTTTAAAACCCTCAAACTGTTGTTTAATAAGACTCATGCAGTTCTGAAGGTATTTCCAGACTCTTTTAATGCTCCTTCAACCATTTGAAGGAAAAAAATCTGTCCAGGAAGAAAAAAGATTTTGACCCTGCCTCCCATAATTTAACTGCATCTGCTCATTGTAAAAAAAGATTGGGGGGGGGGCACAGTGCCAGTTTGACACAACTACAGCAGAGTACTCAGATTACTCACTTCTGCACAGTCATCAAATTCTACAACACAGTTTCAACTGTAAGAATATACATATATGCATTTCTGCACATACAACTGCAGGAAACTGTGTGTGTGTGTTCTTTTAAAGAACATGCTGTGTAATAGCATAATGTATGGCATTTAAGGCTAAATCCACATTTTGGTGAGAAACCTGTTAGCAGGTTAAAAAAATCTTTTCTGGAGTTAGACTCAGCTTAGTCTTATTTATTATTCTGATGTTAAACTTCAGTAAAAGAAAGGGGCGGGGACTGTAAGCTTATAATTAACTCTTGTGAAACAGCCTTGAGTCTCAAAGTACACACACTTAGCTCTAAGCAACATGTTAGCAATAGAAACTTGCAAAATACTGTACATGACATTTTGCATAGTAACAAAGAACTAACAGCTCAACAAGCCATAAAGTGAACAAGGTATCAGCATGGACATCTATCCTGTATTTACACTGATGATCATAGTCCTGTTTCCACTGACAGACACACTGGAAAACGCTCCTGGCTATAACACTTTGTGACGAAAGTGAAGAAACAAGTGTAGCTTGAAACAATAAGGTGTGTGCATGTAGTACAGAAAAAGTGCACGTACATTTAAAATACCTGAAACATGTTGAGTCGCATTAAAAACCGGCTGAAATATTCGTACTGAACTGCTTTTCTTTCACCACTTCTTTAAATAAAGGCAATAATACTGTAGATACTTTTGGAGTGCAGAAATAACCAAGAGCTATTTAAGTTTAAGAGAAAAATATAAATGATCCCAGCTTTAAATAGAATAAATGTATTAATCAACTTTATTCCAGTGGTTGGAGTGTACTGTAGACTTAAGCTAAAATCAGAAAACAAAGGTGACATGGTTCATATAATGTACATATAAGGCATACTATGCTGTCTCTCACATTTTAGCCTGTTGCTCTTCACCTCTGTGGGACTTTGCCATTTGTGACCTTGACAAGGTCATGACTGCTGCTACTATTTAACTGAAAAGTCATAGAAAATAAATTCTCCCATCAAACCCCATTAAAAGTAAACTGTCCTGAAACTGTGGAAGTACGATCAAATCTGACCTAGAGTGAGAATAAAGATATTTATCATCACAGCATGAGGGCCAGAAGCCAACATGGCTTCCTGTATCCCGGCCTGAGTGTGAATGTGGGGCTGTTGCTTAGAGGCTGCCTGGTTAAAGAAGCAGGTGTCAGGTGGAGCAGTAATGTGATCTGTGTCAGGGAACATGTCATGGTATTCTGAACACACAGTCTCACTAGTACACACGTCTGTCTATCCGTGGCAACTATAAATACATGGATGTTATGGTACACAGTCGGCCAAGTTGAATTTACAGTTGGCTCAAAGCTTTGCCTGGTTGGAATAAAATGAAAGACCCACATTCTCTACACAGTAATAGTGTAATAGGAGCGCTGGTCACTGTGGTCACATGCTGATCTGAATACACTTTCCTTTGAGCAGATCTAATAAGTACATAAAAATTATGAATATAGATTATAATGATAGAAATATACACAATGTAGCCTTGATAGAACCACTAAGGCTAGTCCAAGTCAAACTGTCACCTTCTAGTGCCAGCAGAGCTCAAACACTTTGAATGGCTTTTAAATGGCCGAGCCCAGAGGTCAAACGGCAGCACGTTAAACGTAGCACTGCTCACATGGAACAAATGAATCCTGGGAACATGGTAACTTGGCAGTGTTAGTGGAGAGGGAGCTCTCAACAGTCAAGGTATTTCTAGCACATGGACCAGACCAGGGTTATGTGGATACCACTAATTTTATACATGAAAGTCTGTTTAGATGAAATTACTGTAGTTGAAAAATGAAATAAGTAGACAAACCTCTACTAAGGCAGCTCAGTTTCCCCCATGATGTCATTGCACCTAAAAGAACAGTCCCATGATAGTTTGACCCTCATAATAAGAAAACCGGCCTCTAGAATTTGGAATCACATTGATAACGTTATTAGGTTGGTAGTTATTCTAGGAAAACAATATTTCTTTCACTGTCTTTTAGCTCTGATTTTGGTCTCCACCAACTCTTAAGGGAAATATCTGCAAGCAAAGGTCGTAGGACAAACATCCATAATGAGCAGGGTCAAGTCTCCAACTGGATAGTGTGAGGGGCCACTGTGGCCCTAAGATTAACACTGCAACCCCATTTTTCTAACCGTACTGCCACCCGACTTTCAACCTTTCAATGTCATGGATTCATGTACATGCATGTGCATGTAACAAGCTACAGTGCAGTAATAACCTGAAACATGATATTGACAGAACACCTTATCGCCATAAAACAATTGTACTGTGTTTTAAAGCTCTGACCTTGGCCCACAGTTCCCAGTATAGACCTATATGCATCTCAACATGACTGCCCCAGGAATGAACACAGCTTTAACAGCTCACATTATTTATCAGTCATTAACCACATATTCACAAAAGTTTAACACAGGAAGAACTTTATGCTAAACTAAGCATTGAGGCTGTAAGCGGTTCCTGAAGTGTCCTCAGAAACTTGGTAAAGTTGTGAAAAGGTGGATTGAAGTTGCACATGTAATTTTACACATGATTAGTCAACTGTCCACACCTTGCACTGCTAACACTCCCTGCTCCACCTCAACCTGCTTGTCTTATCTAAAGGCTCCACAGATTCACTGACACCTTATCAAAGCCCGATTGTCTGCTTGGAACAGACTTTGCATTTACTGTAAAAAAAAAAAAATCTGCAAAAATAGAAAAACAAAAAGGCAAAATTACAATTAACTATGCAAAGAAATGTTGAGATATAAGTCATCAGAGGTTAAAGCTCCAGCTTTTAAACCATGCACCCCTATCTGTCAAATGGACTGTTCCAGTGATGGTCGATGATGACGTGCACCACAGTGTTACGTCATTGCACTT
This sequence comes from Chaunax sp. Z400, assembly GCA_037577475.1. Lineage (NCBI taxonomy): Eukaryota > Metazoa > Chordata > Actinopteri > Lophiiformes > Chaunacidae > Chaunax > Chaunax sp. Z400. Next base: position 7,539,203 of record CM075197.1, on the reverse strand, counting down.
GTATCTGAAATGCACACAAACAGAGACCAGTGTCTGTTCCAAATGAATGCAACAAAACCGCAAAATATCACCGCTGTCGCTGAGCGGTGACACAGCAGAGGCAAAAGGAGACGGCGGGGACAAACAGAGCGAGCTACCACAAGGTATTCTGTGGAGAGGGAGGCCAGTGACGCAAGCGGATTCCCTGCCTTCATCCATGCAAACGGATGAGCATCAAACATCAACCCGCTGCCACACATTATTAATGCCAAATCACTCACCCTGCATACGGTACCTCATGTTTTCATAACCTTTACCCCTTGCACCCTGCTGGGATGTCAAATTCAGTTTCACTTCAACATGCAAGACTTCATTCTTTGTTGGAGGTTTCGATCGTTAACCACAGCCGCCTCCTTCTCCGAAGAGGCTCCATTTTAGCGTTGCGTATTTTGGGATCCTCTCAATCGTTAGACGTCTGCAGTGTTAAAACTTTTCGCTAATTTTAGAGAAATATTTGCTCTAAGGTTGAGTGGAACGCTCCGCGTCGGTGGAGCCATTGATCGGCTTGTTCGGTAACGTTCAAGCACATCGCAAGAGATTCAGATGGTCAGGTTTTTTGATCAAGGCTTCTCCAAACTTCAGCTGTTCAACATCTCAGCAAATAATACGGTTTAAAGGCAACTCAGTGGAGAACCTGTGGAACCCTCAAAGGTGGACCAACACTTGAAAGAGCTTCCAATGTGCTCAATCAGTTGTTATGATGATGGAATGTTGTTCATTGAAGGTAGAAGAAACACCATTTTCTCTCATGCACAACACAATCGCCTACCATTTGTCCAGGTCAGCCTTGATGCTGGCACAAGCAGCAGGGACGGGGGCCTCAGTGGGAGCCGTGGTGGTCTCAGAATCTGACATGTCTGTTTGGGGTTGAGGTGCTTGTCCTGTCCTGTTCCTGTCCTCTGAACGCCTACGGATCCAAGAGAGAAAGATGGAGAGAGAGGGGAGTTGAGAACGAGGTGGTGGAAGGGGAGGGCACATGGGAGGAGTTGGGAGGAGATAAACATGTGAGAGGGTAGTACATGTGTGTACACAGCAGGAAGGGGCAGGGGCGTGGGGGGCAAGGGTGAGGGGGAAGTGACCTGGACTGAAGTGCAAAGGCAGAAGATTAGGCAACAAGAACAAGAGAGGGAACGTTTTTGATGTTCCTCCATGATGACAGGTTCATGTAGTCTGATACTCAACACCAAGTGTGGGTCTCTACCCAACTGTACAGCTCAGTAGTGCTACAACAATTATTGATTAATCAATTAGATGCCAACTATTCTGATAATTGATTAATTGTTTTTGTAATTTTTAAAGAAACAATAACCCAAATCTCTGATTTCATCTTCTCAAATATGAATATTTTCTAATGTGTTTCTTCTCTGTGATAGTAAACTGAATATGTTTGGCTTTAGTGATCAAGAGACCAACAATTCCCTCCACTTTCTAACATTTTGTGGACAAAACAACCAATCAATTAATTCAGATAACAATTGACTGATTAATCAACAAATAAAAACAATATTTAGTTGCAGCTCTGCAGGTTAGCTCAGCTAAAACTGACAACTGCATGGACTTAAACACACCTAAATGTGTCCACAGTAGTGATTGAAGTCTGAATACTTTCATAAAGCTCACAGCCCATGCATGCACATATGAGATGGAGTGCAGTAACTTGTAAGTGTGGATCAGAATGAAAGCCTTATTTGCAAATTGAGTAGTGCCACCTAGTGGCAGCTCTGTGCAGGAGGCTCTTCATCGGAGCTCATGGCAGCCATGTTTCAAAGGTCAATGAATTAAATGAGAAAAACGACTGGAGGATAAACAAAAGTGTCTGCTGTGATCAGTATTCAATGCAGTTATATGTATTATGGTATATTGTGCATATACCGTTACTATTAAACCCTAACTGGACACATTGGTTCATGTGACCTCAGTTGTTTCAAGGTCACAGTCTTCCACTAGGAAAGTTTTAAGTAGGGACTGCTAACATTATTTCCCCCATCGATTGATTTGATTATGCATGTGATGAATCGATTAATCATGAGCCTATAAATGTCCCCCCAGAGATATTTAGTCTGTTCAGTCATCACCTAATCGTTTGCAGAAGAACAAGAATGCCATTTTTATTATGGAGTCCTAATGAGATTGTGCCACGAATGCCAGAAGATTTTCAGTCCAACAAACATCAGGACACCTGTTTGTTTTTTTAATAGGTTATTTTAAAGGGTTAATAACTGTGTGAGAAAGGCACGTTGTTTTCAAAATGTCAAATTAAAAATGTCAATGCTTACAGCACAGATGCCATTCATTTGCTTCACTGTAATTGGTTTCTGTGTCAGTCTGCAAATAAAAGCCAAGTACAGACGAAATATGTTTTTGTGATGTTAATTCTAAACATTATCGCTGCTACACTTTGCATACAGACTTCTGGAATCATTTTAGTTCACACAAAAAGGAGCAAAAAGGACCTCCTTTGCATTCTGACTCTAAACCACAGCTGATACCAGTGAACACATTTATCTTCTCTCATTCCAAAAGACATCGATCATGACTTCATTTAATTCACAGCCTTTATCTGATCACTTCTCCTGCCGTGTCTCACCTGAACCGCAAGTTTCCTTACCTGCACACTCATCTTCCAGTTTTGTACAATCCTATGAACTATGGGATATGTAGTCCTGACTCCTGCTAGACTGCTTCAAAGACATGTTGCTGAATAGTTGCAGCCAAGACAAAGGGGAAAAGAAGCTCTTTCTTCTCTTTTAAAAAAGACAAACCCCTCTTACCTTAACATGTGAATTATGTAACACATGAGCCCGCAGCCCGAATTAACTTCCTTGTTTCCAAAATTAGTGCTCATTCCTATTTCAACAAGAGTGCAGTGCCTAAATTACATTAGCATTAAATGTCATCCAATCATCTCCAAGCATGGAAAAGCCCCCTCTACCAGAAATAATGCTCTCTCGTGCATAAATTCTCTAGCATGAGGACAAAAGGCAGAGCAGGCACAACTTATGGCTTAATGGCAAACAGGGAAAAATGTTGAAGTGACACTATTTACCTGTGGAATATTTAACAGCATGTAATATTAAATCAGTTGAATATTATTCATCAAACTTCCAAAATATACATTAAGTGAGCAATGAACTCTGAAGTGTACTTTATTCCTCATCAGAGTGTGAGTCCATGTGGACAGAGGCAAGAGAGAACACCATGTACTTTAAGTCACATAAGGGGCTTCCCGTGCAAAAAGCCACCATATGACAATCAATCCATAAGAGAATGCCATTGATACCTACCTATCTGTTGCTGGGATGTCTTGGTCTCTGGTCAAACAGCTCAAAAAGTGTCTCTGTGTGCAGGAGGCACCAGGAAAAGCCAAGAGGGCTTTAGTATGCTGCAACTGCACAAGTGTGATCTCACTGAAAGGGGGTGTGTAGCTCTGCTTTACGACCGTGTGTGCATGTGCATGGTATGTTCACTGCCAGGAGCTGAGGACATAGAGGGAGTGGGGAGGGGAGATTGAAAAAAAGAAGGAAGCTTTAAAGAAGACAGAAACAGAAGGAGATGATTGGCCAGTTTGAGATTCCATGAGGGTTGAATAAACCTTTAGACGGGGTCCATAGATGGGTGTGCGTTACATACAGTATGTCTGCCTGACTGTGGTGTACTGCGGCAAGGTCGACAGCTCAGCCAATAAAAACGTGAAATATGGCTCCTGTCCAATCTCTTTCATTCCATGCTTTGAATGCAGAGGAGGGGGTAAAGGAACGGACTCCATTGGTTCCGTCTCTCACGTTTTGTTTCCGGAGCATTACTCAAAAACTGTGGAAGTTTTTTTTCATGAAACTTTCTACACACAAGTGCTGAAGTGGTGCCTTTGGCAGTTTATGGATTTTTGTCATTTTTGTTTTTGGTTACAAGTTGAATTTAGGCTTGTTCTGTCAGTGGGATTTGTCTCAAATGAGGTTCTCTGGGGCATAAATTGTTGTTTTATAATTAATAAATTATTGTTTCACAAAATTTGAATTATTATATCTATATATATTTCATGCTTTTTTGCGCTTTTTTTGTATTTTGTGTTTACTAACTATGGAGTAGGCTTTTTCTTCCATTTGGCTAAAGATAGTGTTGCTAAATACTAGTAAACCCTTTCTGCAAGAGGGCCCAGATACATGGGATCTTAGCTGATCAGTCATTATCAATTCACCAAAGGCTTTTGTCTGTCTTCAGTGAAATGCACCCATGATATGGGGATCCTGAGTATTTCATGCTTGTTTCATTTCAGGTTTCATTTAGTTATGTGTCTATATACAGGTTTCTCACTCATATGCAAAGAGAGAAGACCCTCAGACTTCATGTCGACTTTGCGCATGTAACACAATATGCATATTCAAACACCCAAAATACACATGGACACACCCTCATTTCTGCTTTGTAAGCCACCTTCAGCAAAATGAACCAGTTTTCCTTCCAACAATTGGAGATTTGAGCATAGAAGTGTGTGTGTGTGTGTGTGTGTGTGTGTGTGTGTGTGTGTGTGTGTGTGTGTGTGTGTGTGTGTGTGTGTGTGTGTGTGTGTGTGTGTGTGTGTGTGTGTGTGTGTGTGTGTCAGGACACTATTGTTACTATCAAAAAAGTGTTACCTTACAGGTGAAAAAATAAATCACCTGTAAATAAATCAGAGGAGCTATATGCGTGTAGCTCCCCCTAGCTGTCCCTCAGCAGCTCCCAAGCAGCCGGGAAAACAGGGAGGCTGGTTAGCGACACCGGCGGCGACCATAGTCAAATGCATTCCTGGGTCCAGAGCAGGCAACGTCGAATCCTATTTGAAACTGCTGGCTAAGGATAAGCGTAAATATGATAAGATAGTAATACATGTCGGCGGTAATGACACCTGATTACGCCAATCAGAGGTCACTAAAATTAATGTTGAGTCGGTGTGTACATTTGCTAAAACGATGCTGGACTCCGCAGTTTTCCCTGGGCCCCTGCCAAATCTGATCAGTGATGACATGTTTAGCCGCATGTCATCGTTCAACCTCTGGCAGTCGAGGTGGTGTCCAGAAAATGATGTGCATTTTGTCAACAATTGGCAGACTTCCTAGGGAAGAAAATGGCATTCATCCCGTCCTCCATGAATCTCCACCTTATCGTGGTGGAGGGATTGAGTGCCTGAATGATCCTAGGAGCTGTGTTGTCAGGGGCAATTTGTCCCTGGTAGGATCTCCCAAGGCAAATTAGTCCTAGATGAGGGCAGTCCATTACCCGTATGAAGAAAAAAACTGGATCCAGTTTACCTCGCTCGGATCGAGGATACCGGGGCCCCACCCTGGAGCCAGGCCTGGTGGTCGGGCCTTCACCCATGGGACCCGGCCGGGCACAGACCAAAGGAGCCACATGGGTCTGTCCTCCAGTGGGCCCATCACCCGCAGGAGGAACCATAGGGGTCCGGTGCAATGTGGATTGGGCAGCAGACAATGGTGGAGGCCCTGCCGGACCGATCCCCGGCTGCCAAAACTGGCTTTGGGGATATGGAATGTCACGTCTCTGGCGGGGAAGGAACCCGAGCTGGTGCGTGAGGTTTGAGAGATACCGGCTAGATATAGTCGGGCTCGCCTTGACGCATGGCATGGGGTTCTGGAACCAAGCTCCTCAAGAGGGGTTGGACTCTATTCCAGGCTGGAGTTGCCCATGGTGAGAGGCGTTGAGCTGGTGTGGGTCTACTTGTAGCCCCCTTATTTTAGTAAATGACTTAATATCAAATTGATTTATTCTGCCTAACCGAAACCTGGCTACGTCATGAGGAATATTCATTCATTCATTTTCTGTAACCGCTTATCCTGTGTAGGGATACACTCCTACACTAGAAACCTATCTGATGATGCTGTAGCAAAATTTAAAGAAGTGATTCCATCAGTACTAAATTTATTTCCATGTCGGACTATAACAGATGACTCCTACACTAATTTCAGTCCCTTCCATATTGATTATCTCGTTGGTTGTGCTGCAGGTTCACTAAGAGCAACTCTTGATTCCATTGCCCCTCTAAAAAAGAAGAGTCTCAAACATAGGAGATGGTTTGACCCTCAAATCCGCAATCTAAAGAAAATAACACAAAAACTAGAGAGAAAATGGCGTCGCACTAAACTGGAAGAATCTCAATTAGCCTGGATAGACAGCCTTAAAAGCTCTGTAATGCCAGAGCAGCCTATTACTCAGCACTAATAGAGGAGAACTAGAAAATTTTGCAAGAAATTTTAATGTGTGCCTGATGCTTGGTTCATGTCTGTCATACCAATATTGCCAGTGCTAATTTACCTTTCTAGCAGGAAGCAGTTGAGACATATTTGAAGTCAACACTGATAAGAATCTGCTCAGATAAAGCTCCATCTGCTGATAAAGACACGTGACGAGTAAAAGCCCTGACACGGCCTTTCTTGCTTTCACTATTATCTGCCTGCACTTTGTTGTAGAACTACTGTGTCCAATGAGAAGAAAGAACAATTCTTCTAATTTTTGTTAGAGTAATGCACTGAATTGAAATCGCTTGACAGATTTGCATTTGCACAGAAGTCTGCAAATGCAAATTTCAGGATAATGGCAAAGTTTAAATATCCAACATATCAATAGAATCGAGTCTTGAGTCATCTCTTGCAGCACAGAGCCTGGCGTATTTGTTTTGGAGGGCAGTGTGAGCTTCAAGTAGCTTATGATAATCTAAATTACGTTCACTGTGCCTCTTCCCCAGATCAATGAATTGACATTCCAGTTGGTCTAGAAGCTTTTCGCTCTCTTCCAGGGTCATTTTCTGCTGTTTGCCACTGTTGTTCCTGAAGTCAATGTTGGCCCTGCCACATTTTCCTGGACCATAGAGTAGTTGTCTTCAGCTTTCCAGAGAGCCACAGCGAGTTTGTGGTTTTCTTTCAGAACCGCTATCTGTCCATTCAAAGCTTCCTTGAGCTCTACATTGAGCCTCTGACTCTTGGCCATTTCTTCTTTGTGAGCAGAGGAAATTTGACCTACTTGCTGCTGCAGCTCAGAGTTTCTTCTCTGTTCATATTATAAGGCAACTTCAAGTTCGACCTGTCTTGTCCTGCTCTCTGTCCGTAGTGCTTTGAGGTCTTCTACCATGCACTGCAGATAAGCGATTGCAGATGGATTGTTAAGGATGATTTCATCCTTCACTGACATCATCTCTTCATCCAGATTTGAATCCAGATTTTAGTCTCCTAAATTCTGTCTCCCTGGCCTTAAATTTAGCCCTGATGTCTTCATTGTCCTTCCTTAACGTCTTCATGTCATGCATAAATTCTGTCATCTGGTTACTGGGGATTGTCAGAGGATCCCCTGCAGTCTGCTCAGGGTGCTTGGGGGAAGACAAACATTTTTCAATTATCAGACTCTTTTCTAAAGCCAGAGTCTTCTCAGAGAGCTCTTTCTTCAGCATCTTTATCTCTGATAGACCTGTGTTATGGCTCAGTGAGCGGCGCTTATAAATCCTTTCCCATGCCTTCCCCTGGTGCGTCTTATCACAGCAGTGTGTATTTAATGCCTACGTACAAACCCTCCTTCAGGCACCTCGAGTGTAAAGAGAAGGAGGTAAAAATATGGTCAGAGGACAGTGTGTCGTCTCTCCAGGCATGTTTTGACTGCACCGATTGGAATCGTTTCTTTAATACTTGTGATGATATGGATGAACTTTCGGACATTGTTTCGTCCATTTCTTTTTTATCCCAACCCAAAACGGTTATTATCTATCCAAATAATACACCTTGGGTGACAAAAGACAGACACTCAAAACAGTTATCAACAAAAAGAAAAAAATCTTTCACATCAGGATCCTCTTGAGAAGAAGATTGTCGCCTGGGAGGTGAGGAGGGAAATAGCCATGGCTGAAATGAACCATAAGAATAAGATAGAATGGTAGCAGTAACATTAGAGCAGCATGGCAGGGAGTTAAATCAATGGCCTCCATTAATCATTATACTTGTAAGGCCAAGCAACCTATCAGAATTAATGGAGTGGAGGATGCTGATCTGCCAAATTCTTTCAATTCTTTTTTCTTTCGTTTTGAAAGGCCTGACCTTATTCACAACATCTTCAGCTTGAGCGATTCTCTTGTACCTCAATAAAAAATTCAATGATATCTCAAGAACATGTTACAGCCTTATTTCAGAGGACGAACATCAGGAAGGCAGCTGGCCCTGATGCCATCTGCGTGCTCACTTTGAGACACTGTGCCGACCAGCTCAGTGGAGTCTTTTCAAAAATCCTCCAGATGTGTGCTGATGGTTGTAAGTTACCACTAATTTGGAAGACTGCAGCTATAATTCCAAGTCCGAAAAGTAAAAATCCTAGAGAACTAAAAGTGTTTAGACCTGTCGCTCTTACAGCACGTTATGAAAAGTTTTTGAGAGAATTTAAAAAGATGATGTTGTCTCTTTGATTGAAGATAAACTTGACCCCTTGCAGTTTGCTCATCAGGCTGGTAAAGGGGTGGACGATGCAAAACTCTTCATCCTTGACAGGATTTACAATCACTTGGAGAAACCAAATTCCCATGTGAGACTTTTATTTGCTGACTTTTCAGCAGCTTTTAACAAGATGCAACCGCATATTTTAATTAATTGCCTTATTACTTATTTTAACTTACCTGACCAGCTCTTATCATTGATTTTAAAGTTCTTAACAGAGAGAAAACAGCAGGTTTTAGTTTATGGAAACCTGCTGTTTCAAGTGTCCTGGTTTCTAATACGGGCTGAATTCATAGTAATACCTTCAGGCCGGCGCTTTAAAGCTCCTCCTATAGAAAAACAAACCGCTACTCTGAGTCCTTTATTCTGTCTGCTGTCAGGCTGCTAAACCTTGACATTCTTTGGGAATGCAGATATCATTTTTATTCACCTTGTGTGTTTTTTTTTATCATTTCTTATTATCTATTTTTTTATTATCTATTTATTACTTAAGGGGCCACACGAGGGCACCAGTGCGCCAGTTTTCTGTACTTATTTATTTATTTATTTATTGTCTCTAACATAGTCCACTCATGTCTGCTGTCTATTGTAAGATTGTAAATGTATGTGTGGTCTTGGTTGACTGTTTTAAAAAAAACTCAAAATTTTCACTTATTTACTTATTTATGTTTTTTGCATTTTCAGTATGAGCTCTATGCCAAAACATATCTGTCTTTGTTGATATGAGCCAAATAAACAAATGGAAATTTAAGATGCACAGTCCTCTCATATTTTTTTATCTACTTTTGTTGTTTGATTAAAGATCAAGTGTCTATAATATTCATAACCGTGTTTTCAATAGTGTAGAATCACCTGAAACTAGAAGTTGTTGTCTTACTATCGTTACTTTGGCTGTACAGTGGGCTTTTAGGTTTGTTTGTGGTTTTAGTGACCACATAGGAGAATGTGAGGGGAGATGTCACCAAATTATACACACTGGATCTTTACTTGTACACAAAAAAACCTCATTCTAACCTCTTTGTAAATGCTGCATGTTTTAATCTGGTTTATTTTAATACATTTTAATGTGTATTAGATCTTACTTATGTTTTTAAATATATTTCAAACTGCGCTGCCCTTGATTAAAACAAGTTAACTTAACCCCATTAAAATAATCAGAGACAATTATGTGCAATTTAATTTCCACAGACTGTCCCGTCTGCACATGTGAAGGCACATGTCTCCACTTTGCTCTGGAGGGGATTCTTAAACTCTTTTTAGTTAGAATCTTGGCAGCATGGTGCAGTGGTTGTTAGTTCTACTGCCTCAGAGCAGGAATGTTTAAACAATGTTTGCACAATTCAATATATACCTATTGCAATTTAATATATACCTGTTACACTTACCAGAGTATTTATTATGCAGTTCAACCAGTGCAATAACCCTGCTATTGTGCAGTATCCTATCACTTTATGTACAGACTGCTATTTTTTCAATTTTTTATCTTATACTGTTATTATTGCCTTTTACTTTTGTATTTTTTTAATTTTGTGATGGAGCCACTTGCATCGTGATTTCGTTCTGCTGTGTACCTATCTGGTGGATAGTCCGAATGACAGTAAAGTTAATCTTGATTCTTGAATCTTGAATCTTCTGGGTTCGAATCCTGATCTGAGGCCTCTCTGTGTGGAGTTTGCATGTTCTCCCCGTGTCTGTGTGTTTCCATTGGCTACTTCAGCTTCCTCCCACCGTCCAATAACTCGCAATATTGGTGACTCTAATTTGTGCAAATATTATGGATATAGTTTTTAAAATCACCAGAAATTAATAAGCACATTCAAATAAAAAAATATAATTGAATTCAACTGAAAAATATATCTGGATCCAGATCAAATTGTTTCATGCAACCACCTGAAATAATAAAATTCAGTGTATTCAATAAATAATTTTTTATGGAACATAGAACCAGTGGAACAGTTCTAAATAGGACTGGTTGCTACAACCCTAGTGTGTTGCACTTGCCCAGTGCCTGCACCTGGCTCGGGGGGTGGGGGGTGGGCAGTGGAACAGAGTATTTTTACACAGTAAATGAAAAGATCAGGGGAGTAGTGGTCAGTAATTATTCCATCCATCCATCTATCCATCCATTTTCCTCTGCTAATCCGGGTGCGGATTGTGGGGCAGCAGTCTCAGCAAAGAAGCCCAAACCTCCCTCTCCCCAGCCACCTCCTCCAGTTTCTCTGGGGTACACCAAGGCGTTCCGAAGCCAGCTAAGAGATATAACCCCTCCAGCGCATCCTGGGTCTACCCCGGGGTCTCCTTCCAGTAGGACATGACCAGAATACCTCCCCAGGAAGGTGTCTGGGGGCATCCTAACCAAATGCCTGAATCACCTCACCTCTGACTCTTCTCCGTGTGGAGGAGCAGCGGCTCCACTCTGAGCCCCTCCCAAATGACTGAGATCCTCAACCTATCTCTAAGGATGAGCCCAGACACCCTGCAGAGGAAGTCCATTTCGGCTGATCCGCGATCTTGTTCTTTTGGTCATTACCCAGAGCTCATGACCATAGGTGAGGGTAGGAACGTAGATTGATCGGTGAATCGAGAGCTTTTCCAACTGAGAACCATGGCCTCAGACTTGGAGGTGCTGATTTTCATCTCAGCCGCTTCACACTCAGCTGCAAACTGTTCCAATGACAGTCTGAGGTCACGGCACGATGACGCTAACAGGACCACATCATCTGCACTAAGCAGAGAAGCCATCCTGAGTCCACCAAACCAGACAGTCTCCGCCACCTGGCTGCACCTAGAAATTCTGTCCTTAAAGATTACGAACAGAATCTGTGACAAAGGGCAGCCCTGACGGAGTTCAACGTTCACTGGGAACAAGACTTATTTAATTATTCTATCATAATTTTAATTATTGCATAACCAGTCATTTAACCATGAAATGATGTAGTAATGAATTAATGCATTTAGAAAAAGAGGTTGCGCTTCAACAATGTTAGCTAAACCCAAAATCCAGTGAGCATATTCCAAAAAATTTAAAAGGTAGCACATCTCTAGTCTTGAAGACAAAATACCTATATTTCACTTATTTATTTGGCTCACATCACAATGAACAAACACTTACCTGTTTCAGCACAAAGCCTTCATCAGAGCGTTTGCAGTACTGTGCAGGTACTTGAACTCATTGATTTAATATATGCGTTACAAAACATTGTGAGAACATCAGTGTTTTTATTCATCCGTCTAATTAAGATCTCAGATGAACTTTTTCCACACCCTTCCCCCAACACACACGCACCAACATGTTGCATCCATTCAAATCTCCTTGGCCATGTTTCTCATTATGAACTGGACTAAACAAGTTCCAAATGATCAGCACACACACGCACACACACACACACACACACACACACACACACACACACACACACACACACACACACACGCGCACACACACACACACACACACACACACACACACACAAACACACACAACTGCTACATAACCAAACTGCTGAAGTCAAGGAAGTATAAAACAGAGGCAACATGGAGAAACAGAAATAAACAGCGAAGAGGAAACGAAGCAGACATAAACAAATAAACAGCAAAGGACCAGAGATGACTCACAGAAAAATCAGTGGAAGCAAAGTCTTCATGACAGGTGAGATGAGCTTATCGTGTCTAATTGATCCATGAAAGTATTTGAAAATGTGAAATAAATTGCATAATTTGTCTTCAGATCTATAACACCGTCTACACTTAGAATAATAAGAAATGTTATTATTTTAATAGACTTATAACAAGTGTAATATTTGGGATGTAAATGTGTACAAGTTGCTGCTCAGTGAAGTTTTTAATTAAATTGATCTGTTCTGCTGCTCCAGAGACTCGAAACCAGAATGTAACCGTGTAATTTCCAGAAGCCCTAAATCAACCATCATCACAGACACAGTGTGGTTTTGGTAAAAGCATGTATGTCATATGGAGTAACAGGAAATTGCAGCAGAAAATTGACATATGTTTTAGAAATGACTTGATCACAGACAAGTAATGTAAATATCCCACTTATATTAGTCTTTTCTTTTTAATCCTAAATCTATGAGATCCTTCACATAAATATTTTTAATGTTATGTGTTCATGAAACACCAAAAAAATATCAGCCAATACATTCACACTGCATTTACATTGATATTATCAGCGAGTCACAGATCATCAGTCATTCATTAAATACGACAGGAAGCATTTCAAATGTTTGGGGAACAGCTTCTGGTTAGAAAGGGTGAACCTACTGTCAATGTCATACATTAAAAAAATGACCTCATGTTACGTTAAATGTTAGCTAATGTTCCAAATGTAGTTGACATGACTGAAATGAAGAACCATCTCTTTCATACAGTGTTGTACACGGTGGCAGCATGCCGTGCCATCCCCATCAACGACCTGCTGGACCGAGCCTCTCAGCGCTCCGACACTCTGCACTCCCTCAGCTCAACACTCACCCACGACCTGGTCAGCACCTGTCTGTGTTCGTGTGCTTTCCCTCTCTGAAGGTGTCCAAAGCATACACCCTTCTGGTCAGCTGGGCTCTTGGCTTCCTCGTCACCTTTGGTTTGAATTGCATGTGGTGCTGGGATCTCATTATACTTGTGTGCATGTATTCAGCACAGAAATAAAATAACAGGCAAAAAATGAAAGCTCTTCAATGACCATGACATACGTCTTGCGTGATTTCAAGTCAAGTCAAGTCAAACTTTATTTATATAGAACATTTAAAAAGAACCAAGGTTGACCAAAATGCTTTACAAAGTAAAAAGGTACAACAATAAAACAATAATACATCATAAAAGTAATAGTAAAATCTGTTGGGATGATGTTCTAATCTCGAAGGGAAGGCCAAAGAAAAGAGATGGGTCTTTAAAAATGATTTAAAACATTCTAGAGTGGGGGCAGATCTAATTTGAAGTCGTACGCTGTTCCACAGGTTAGGGGCAGCTAAGACTTGATCGCCCTGGGTTTCAAGCCTACTTTTGGCCACGTTCAGGAGCAGCTGATTGGTAGACCTCTGTGCTCTAGATGGAGCGTGAACATGAAGAAGTGCAGTTAGTTAAGGGGGCGCCAATCCATTAAGAGCTTTAAAGGTCAGCAGCAAAATTTTATGAATTTTAACCGATCCTGTAACGAACAGGAAGCCAGTGGAGGGAGAGCAGCACAGGTGTGATGTGGTCCCTCTTATTCTTTCCAGTCAGGAGGCGAGCAGCAGCATTTTGCACTCCTGTAGCTGCAGGCGTTGAATGGAACATACAAAGAGTTACAGTCAAGTCGAGATGTTATAAATCCATGGATCACCCTTTCCAAATCTTTGGGAGGTAGATATACCTTTACCTTCGCTATGAGTCTCAGCTGAAAGAAGCTAGACTTGACAACGGAAGAAATCTGCTTGTCAAATTAGAAAACATTGTCAAAGAAAACACCAAGACTCTTAACAGAACAGTAAATATTAGAGGCCAGAGGGCCAAGAGTGCCTGCATCCAACAGTTCAGGGTGTCCAAACACTATGACCTCAGTCTTGTTTTCATTTGTTTCATTTCAAACCTTTACAATCGCAACCTTGCAGGTTATATTTCAAACTTTGACGGTAAACATTTATTTACAAGGTGAGCAGTTAATAATAATAATAATAACCATCCTTTGCCCCTCCCAGGACTCTCATTTCCCTCCTATAGGCCGGATGATCATGCCTCGCCCCTCCATGTGCCACACCGCCTCTCTCCAGACGCCCATTGACAAGGAGCAAGCTCTTCAAGTATCAGTAAGTGTCTGTCGTTTTCTGTCTCTCCTTTGCTTCCATTATTTTTTGTTTTTAGGGGCAGCTGGAGGCCAACTCAGTGTCCAGCATACAGGACCGCCTTTATAGCACTGAATCACATTCACCTTCATCACGTTTTATCTACCATAGACGCATTCAAGAAGACAATTTGTTCCTCAATTACAATGACGAGACACCAATGTCATTAAACACTAACTGAGACTAATGAATATTGCAGAAGAAAATAGCCAAGACTAAAATATATGGTAGTTTAAAAACAAAAACTTTATCAAAACCTCTCTTTATACTTGTCCATAAAAAAATTGTCGACCAAATAATCTGTTCATTGGATGCTGTGTGCAGTTTTGTTTTCTGTGTTGTGCCGGCTGAGGGGGAGCCTGAGCGTACGACCCAAGGGATGGTGAACTATGCCAGAGCAGCGCGGAGCCAGAGGAAGCTCTGGTGGGGGCCTGCAGCAGTCCTGACATGCAAATCAGTGGTCCGACAAATGTATAGTGGCCAAAGACTAAAGGAACCATCTAGCAGCTGGTTCCCTCTGAAGTTTCCCTCAGGATAGCAACCACTTTTTTTAATTTTTTAATTTTATTTATCTATTTGACACCATCAATACTAGACATAAAAAGGAAATTAAAAAAAAAGAAAGAAAGAAGTATGTGTGAGGGCGTGGTAGAAACCTATACAGGCTTATATAAAACCACACCCAAGAGTGAAAGAGTAACATACGATTAATACAGAATAACTAATACATTTCAAAAGTTAGCATACTAAAGTTTTACATTAAAATAAGTGTTTAAAAAGATGTAGAGACAAAATAGCAGATATAATAAATCAAATCAGACATTTTGACAACAGGACAATTTTAAGTCTTTATCTGGTAAAGCCAATGATTAGAGGTCTTGGGTTCAAACAATCTCAACCTATTCTAAAATTATATTGTATTGACTTAAATTGTTTTTGGGTCGACTAGATTTACTGCAATGTTAATAAATAACCTGTCGTCATAGAAAAATACTAAAATGTTCCATTGACTAAAACTAAACTAATATACTTACAGTTTTCTTGACAAATATTAGAATAAAATGCCCTTAGTTTAATTCAAGTAAAGCTTGACTGAACAGGATAATGTGACTAAATATAAAAACTAACAAGGACATTTGACACAGGAATAAATAAATAAAAAATAACTAATAAAATTAACACTAAGTACAAACATTAATCTGATCTTTCGCCAAAACAGCTAAGTAAACAACGTAAAAGTGAAGCTAAACAATTTGCATCAGAAGCACAAATAACAATTTGTTTAGGAAACCCTGTTGAAATTGAACATTCCTTTGGAAAATTAAGATAATCTCTTAACAAAAACATGAAAAATAGCTTAGCCTTTATTGGGTGGATGCTATTTGAAAATTAGCAAATAAGGGAAAAGACTTTTTAACTTCACAGTGACTGTAATGTTTACTGCCCTCTGCAGGCCAACAAGTGACATTGCAATATCTTTGGATGACAAGTGTTTCACAATAATATCTGCACAGACTATTCCAGTTACAGTTTAATAAATGTTCCAGCACGCTTCAGATTTTTACTGATTTCAATTCAAACTATTGTATTATTATCTGTTTGACGTCTTCTGCAGGAGTCAGACCTGTTGTCCTTGGCTCGCTCCCTACTCCAAGCCTGGTTTGACCCCCTGGTGATCCTGTCCACCTCTGCTAAGACCCTGCCTCACCCAGCTCATAACAGCATATCCAACAAGATCCGGGAGCTGCAAGAGCACTCAAAGAGCCTGGGAGATGGTCTGGACATCCTCTCTGGAAAGTTGGGTCCAGCGGCTCAAGACATCTCCTTCCTGCCCTACAAAGGGAGCAATGACATAGGCCATGACAAGATTTCCAGATTAGCCAATTTCCATTTCCTGTTGTCCTGCTTCCGCCGGGACTCCCATAAGATTGACAGCTTCCTGAAAGTCCTACGCTGCCGGGCGGCAAGAATGCAACCTGAGATGTGCTGAAGAGTGACGCAACCTGGGGGAAATGCTTGCATTGTTTAAACCATAGATTAACGTGTTAGAAATCTGCTTCTGAGCTAATATCCTACTTGCTAAGTAGCTGGCATTATGAGATTTCACAAAGAGAACATAAGGAAGGGATACATGGCACACACAGGATATGATTTTTGTTTGGTGCAGAAACTACATGATAATGCTGATAGAAATCTCAATGTGAATGTGTAGAATCTAAGATAAAACATTGAAATGGATTGTATTTGCTCTCATTGACTTTGATAGAAACATTTCTCTTGTATCTCTTGTCTGATTGACGTGAAAGTCACAGGTTGAAACAAACTATGGGGCTGTTCACACGACACGGTTTTACCCTAGAATGGGAAACTTTTGTTTCTGTATTACCGTTTGTTTGAACGACAGCAGTGTTTTGGGGGCCGAAAAATGCAAACTTTTGAAAATGCCACTGTTACCATCACTGTGTGAACAGATGAAATGCAACACATACTGGAGACTCTGTTAAGTTTATGACCGTATTCTATTATTATGTTAGGGAGCAGCCCAGAAAGGTAAAGGTCTATACCAGGGGTGTTCAACTAAAACTGCAAGAGATCCAGTCATTAACCCTCCTTTCCCACAGAGGTCTGAGTCTGAAATCTGAGGCCCCCTAACTCTAACCTTAATGCCTTGGAAAAAAATGAATAAATAATAATAATGATCCAACAATACATTTAAAAAACATGAAAAAACAGCTACCCTTGAGATTTTAATTACGGTCGTCCGGGTGATGTGATCATCACCACTTTACTTGGTAAAATTTGTTGACTAAAAAAATGTTTCCTGCCGTCAACAAGCAGGACCCTGCAAATGGTAAAGTGCAATCTTGCCAATTGTTTGATGACAAAAGTTAATAATAGGCCTATCTTTTTTTCTTGTTATGTCAAAAGGCTTTGCGGTACAGATGGAAGCCTCTCGTAGTCCGGATTTGCTGATAGATAGATATATTTGCTGACCCCTGGTCTATACTGTTGTCCTGTTTTGCTAATGAGTCATTGGAGGAGCCAGCATGGGTGAAACACTTGTTGATGTTTCCAGATGTTTCCAGCTGTCCTGACATTATGAACTGATCATATTATGGTATCTGTGTTAGTACTCCTCTGACTCCTCCTTCTCTTTGTCTTCTACAAAAGCTTTATATCCTAAAATCAAAGCTACCAAAGTAGCTCGTCAGTGTGCTGTGAAATCCTTCCATCAACCTCTCTTCAAGTCGTTCTTCACACTGGTATTCAAGGCTTAAATGGACAGTAACTTCCTGATTGATGCTTGTCTGATGACAAACTGCTGCATTTGCACTTTAGATCTAATTACACCTTGTTGAAAGCATTTTGCATGCCTATCAATTAAAATATGCGTATCCATAAAAAATTTTCTCTTGCACTCAGTCTTTTTCTGCCAGCAAGACTTGTCTTGCCAAGACGAACAACAGTATCACAGTCAAAAAAGGTTTTAAGGTTTTGTTGTTCAAGAAAGACATCTGAAAAGAAACACGGTTTGTTTTCCATTTCCAACATTTGGAAGAGGTGTAAGAATCAGTATAGATGTTACTGTGTCAGAGTAAATGAAGATGGAACAGAGCAGAAGAGGAAAAGATTTCATTTCCGCTTAATATGATTTTATATTTTAGAGTCAATTATGATGATTAAATTATTGTTACTCCCTAGAACCTCAATCAACACAACATCTAGAATGTTAACACTAAGACAACATCTGAACATGATCTGTGTTATTTTTGAGGCTCATGAAGTGGAGCAGAGCAAAGTTACACTGCTTTTAGTAGGTGTTTAGACAGAATCTCCAAAATTGTGGAAATGTTAAATGTGCAATGCTAAACCTTTCAGTGGCCTCTGTCAGGATTAGGAATTAAAGTTAACCCCAGAGACAGTCAACTATATGTAGAAAATATTAATCCCTGGATAAAGGACCTCAAAGAAACTTCAACAAGATGGAGGAGCCCCCCCCCCCCTTCCATATCATTTCTCATCAGAATTAACCTTGCTAAGATGACAGTCCTTCCAATTACATCGTACATCTATGTTAGTGATTTTAAAGTCAGACAATAGTAAAGTTATCAAAAGAGCAATGTGGGGGTACTAGAACTGATAAAAGAAGAAGGTGGAATATTGATTATTTTCCACGAGAGCCATAATTCTCTGTTCCTGGATGAATGAACCATTCTAGAGATAGAATCAGTTACGTGTAAACCCTTTTCTCCTGTGAACTTGTTAGGTAAACGTCTGAATGGTTTACGACACTTTACCAAGAGTAATCCATTGATAAACAATGTAATAT
Organism: Chaunax sp. Z400; assembly: GCA_037577475.1. NCBI lineage: Eukaryota > Metazoa > Chordata > Actinopteri > Lophiiformes > Chaunacidae > Chaunax > Chaunax sp. Z400. The sequence continues at coordinate 7,520,538 of CM075197.1, read as the reverse complement.
GGGGACAATGGAGGAAAATATTCATTTAACCCACTTATAACATTGGCAGATAATCCAGAACTCGCATTACAAAGCACAGAACCAAATTTTACTAGTTGTCAATGTTTTTCTGGGTCACATAAATAAATATAATATAATAAGTTTATTCTGAGGTATATAATTTGAGCCTGGACAAATGAAAACCTTGGTGTACATTGCTAAATGTGTGATCGATAATGATGACTGTGATAAAATCCTGCTGCATAACTACTTTTGATTAGAATGACACTCAGTAGAGCATATACATCTGAAAAATCCACGTCCATTTAGCTTGTCAGGTCCATTCCACCAACACATTTCCACCAAATTTCATTAAGATTGTTTTCTGTATTTTTTATTTTTTTATTTTTTGTAATCCTTTTAAGTGGAAAACATAAAACCAAACAAACAGATTAAAACATAACCTCCTTGGTGGAGGTCACCACTCATCACTTGTTAAAATAGTTTAACATTTTAGGAAATCAGTGGTAGGCTGTGTATTTTACACCTAGGCCTTCAGCGCGAGCCTCCCACAATTAAACTTTCTTACAATGACGTCACCATGGCACTTTGACAGGATGCTGCATCACAAATGGACATCACATAGCCCAAATCAATGTCATTACCAGAGAACAAGGACAAACTACAACCAGTCACATTTACTGACCACCAATCAAACAAAGATGATGTAAAACACAAACAACACAATTAGGATGAAACAGACTTCTCCACACATCCTTCTTTTCTTGTTTATAAAGCGTTCTATGACATGGTTGTACAGTACATTGGTGCATTTAAGTTCCAATAAATGGTCCATCTTGATTGCCATTGAGGCAGACAGTCAGAGCTGACAGTCAAGCCTGGCCCGTTGTTTTAGTTCAGTTAGCTAAATGGCCCGGATTCCAATCACGACACACAAATGCTGTGAAAAATTATCAGGCAACTAGGCAAGCTAAAAGGCTCCAGCCTGTCAAAGAACACACCAAACATGGCAATCTCACAATCTGATTGACAACATGGTCCCAGCAGAGGGGATTCACTCCCAATTCTGAAGGCCTCTGACAGATTTTATACCTGTGCAACAAATAGGTGGAAGATCTGGTTCGATAAAAACAGTGCAACTGAGGAGAGAGTAGCAATGTAATGATGTTAATAGATGGACGGGAACTACTTTGTAAAATGCATGTGGCATTAATGAAAACATGAATTAAATCATCAAGTTATTATTTTCTGTTTCTAACCATCTATAGGCCAGCAGAGAAGGCTTTGTAGTGCATTCTTCTTCTACCACCACCTTTTGGCAGTAGTGCTGCATTACTACTAACAGGCACAGGGAAAAACAAGGGAAAAACATTTTTTGTCACAATAGTCGTGTATATAATTAGATTTCTTTTAATTAATAAAAATTCATGGTTATTCGAATATTCGTAAATCAGGGCCCACCCCTAGACATCTGAGTCTTGATGATTCTGAGTCTGGATGAGTCACTCTCTGGATGAGCCAGTCTCTTGATGAGTCTGTGATGCATCAGACGTCATCATCCATCTTCTTCACCTCTTTATCTCCTTCAGATATGCGACTGGTTCATCCCGGTACTGGAGGAGCTAACCCGAGCATGTCCCGGTGCATTGTTTGGTGGTTGCTGTGACCGTCAAAACATTTAATTTGATTTATTACATCTGCTATTGTGTCTCTGCATTTTTTTTTAAATGTTAAATGTAAAACTTTAGTATGCTAACTTTTGAAATGTATTAGTTTTTCTGTATTAATCGTATGTTACTCGTTCTATTCTCGGGTGTGGTTTTATATAAGCCTGTATAGCTTTCTACCATGCCCTCACACAAACTTCTTTTTTTTGTTTTTATTTTAAGTCTAGTATTGATGGTGTGAAATAATTTTTTTTTTAAATCCTGCATTGTATTGCTCAGTAGTTACAACTTGTTGAAGACATTAAAATGTTGTCTATGATTTTTATTTAGTCCTATACAAAAGAAATGATGCTGAATAAGTGGAAATAGAATAAAGTTAGGAAGTAGAGAGGTCACTCACTGCAGCGCTGCCAGTCTATAACAAGTCTAGTGACCACAGACGCATTTATGACCCTACAAAGGTTTGGGAATCCTTGGTGTAAGACCTTAGAAAGTCACTTTGGAGACAGTGCAAGAAAAGCAACACTTAGAGTTTATTAGTTTTATTAAAAATAAAGCAGCTAATGAGAAACAAAATTACAAAATTTTAAGTGTGGCGAGTCGGTGCCGTCTCTGTAGAGGTCCAATCAGGGTACTACTGCTAAGACGGACTCCAGCAGCCTCAGACAGACTGTATGGAGACCAACACATGGGCTCCAGGAGCCGCTGGAAACAAGCTGTCTTCTTCAGCTCCAACAGTAAGGAAACCCTTAATGTCCTCAAAGGGGTCTGACTAAATCACACCAAATAAGGAAGGAAAGTTGGCACATCAAGAACGCTGAAACCCAGTGATCACAACATAAGCCCAGGAACAAGAGGTCTGCAGCAGCACACTTCTTCCTACAGTCAGGATCATCTAAACCAGTGTTTCCTGCAGAGCAACATGTCATCCCAGCTCCAGACTACACACTGATGGTAAGCAGATTCTAGTGAGCAGAATTCAAAACTGGCAAAGAGTGACAAAAGGTTAACTCAATGAATACTGTGATGTGCACAACTGTCCCACAAGGGAAATGTAGAAGCTGCTGGAAATATCACACTAGATTCTGGATGGTGGATGTGTCTCTGATGGATCAGACTAATCTAGACTATTTTTTTTGTATGGAACCTTAGCTGTACTGTAGCATAGATGTTAGTAACTCTGTAATATTAGTATGGGACTGGGTTGTTTGCTCATCTTATTGAGCTGCTTGAGACCAACCTTGTGTGGATAATTCATTTGATCTATAATGATTACATTTACTGAATAAATGACCTCTGGCCTGTACACTTCTTTTTGGGGAAAGACTTTGAAAAAAGGGCTGTGCTGAGAAGCCAATGTCCTGGTTTGTACTTGTGCAGCACCACATTCACATGAACACAGAACCTGTTTCAATACATGGCTGTTTTTGGTTGCATTTGGACAGCTTTGTCAGTTCCATACCGTTTTATTAAGTGGAACTTCAACAGAATAAAGAGGAGGGAGAGACAAGTAGCTGGCTGGATCATGAGAACCAACACCTGACTGAACAGTAATGCACACATGTAAGCAGGGCGGCTGTGTTATGTTGAACATGCAAAAGACAAGAACCGAAAACCAAAAGATGTTGGACACAAACAGCAGTCACATGTCAAACATGTTGGGTGACTACGGCACAATGAATCACCACGCCAACGCACTTTGACCCCAAAGATGTGACAAACTTTTAAATACAGTTAACGTCTGAACAAGGAAAAAAAACAAAAACAGGACAGTCTTAAAATGTTGCAGCAGGGAAAAATTGGACTATTGTACAGACTCCTGTCAGACAATAACACCTGTTGGACAGGAGACGTCTAACGCATCCTGTACTCTGACGTCTTTGACATCTCACACAGCTGACCCTTAAAGTCGATGTCTATGGTGAAGTCCAGGTCTCTCTGCAATCCAAAACAAACGGGACAATGTAACTGCAAACACACACAAATATGTTCTTCAGAACCAAAGCAGGAGTACAGAGGAACCCGTTTTAAATAACAGCTCTACTTACATTGTTCTTGACGTTTGGCTTCATGCTGATGGTGCCAAAGATCTCCTCACCAGTCTTCACGGTCAGATAGTCATCCAGGTAGAACACCGTCTGCTTCCAGTGGGTGTAAGGAGACTCTGGGCCTGATAACAGGAAAGTCAGCTGTCATGGATCCAGTGACTGGATGGACGGAGTCACTGCACGCACTGCATCCACTGGATCCAGTGATCGCACTGCATCCACTGGATCCAGTGATCTCACTGCATCCACTGGATCCAGTGATCTCACTGCATCCACTGGATCCAGTGATCTCACTGCATGCACTGGATCCAGTGAGATCACTGCATGCACTGGATCCAGTGAGATCACTGCATGCACTGGATCCAGTGAGATCACTGCATGCACTGGATCCAGTGAGATCACTGCATGCACTGGATCCAGTGAGATCACTGCATGCACTGCATCCAGTGGATGCAGTGACATCGCTGGATGCAGTGCATGCAGTGAGATCACTGGATCCAGTGAGATCACTGGATCCAGTGGACGCAGTGAGATCACTGGATCCAGTGGATGCAGTGATCTCACTGGATGCAGTGCATGCAGTGATCTCACTGGATGCAATGATCTCGCTGTATCCACTGGAGTCACTGCATCCAGTGGAGTAGCTGCATCCAGTGGAGTCACTTGATCCAGTCACTGCGTCCACTGGATCCAATGATCTCACTGTATCCAGTGGCGTCACTGGATCCAGTCATCTCACTGTATCCAATCCAGTCACTGGATCCAGTGACTCATTTAGAGTTATTTAGTAGTCTTTGTTTAAGTTTTACCCAGGTGTTTTTATTGATTTTAATATCAACATGAAAAGTGCTCGATGTGTTTAAAGCAAACTCACTGGTGGAGAAGCCGGTCCTCTTGTGACAGCGAGTGAACTCGATGTTGAAGTAAGTGACCAACGCGTGGATGTAGTCGTTCCTCTTCACCTGCAGGCAGAACGGTGACGTGAAGGTCAGGTCCTCCAACTTCACGGTGTAGATGTCCACCTCCTAAACAAGCACACACAAGATGCTGTTAGACCAAAGATGTCCCTCTTCAGATTTTCTATTACAACAAACAGAGTCAATGGAGTCAACTCATCAGATGGGGGTCCATGGGGTCTTCTGTCAGTTTAGGGAGCCTCTACATGAATACATTTGGGATTGACTGCTGTTGTCGACTCTATTCAAACATGACCCCAAAATATACACCAGGTTTGGTGATAAATCATTGCCTTAGTTGCCCTTAAAGCTTTACGGTTGAGGGCAGCCAAGTTTTTATAAATGTGAATCAGTCCCATCATTCTAAAACCATTTTGGTGTTGATAGTCAAAATCAAAAACGTGAATGTCCCCGTTACCATTTTTCACTTTATGCTGACTTGCAAAAACCCATCATGTTGGACTCTAATGGTCCAAGAAAGTCAAAATCAAAAACGTGAGTGTCCCTGTTACCATTTTTCACTTATGCTGACTTGCAAAAACCATCATGTTGGACTCTAATGGTCCAAGAAGCTTCCTGTAGTGAACATGTACATGGACTTGTGTGTGGAGCACAGCCTGTCACCATGTGGCTGTATGGCTTTCGTTTATTATTATTCATTTGCACATAATTTTCAATTGTCCACCTCCTGGCGCTCTAAGCTGAGAATAAACCAGGATCAAGGTTTTTCCTCCTTGGCGCTTCAACCCTAACCTCTTATTCATCCACCTACCTTGATGAGACAGGCACTGCTGACCAGCTGCTTGGGGTCCACAACATCAACCAGGGGTTCCTTTATTGCCACCTCCTTGATGCATGACATGTCAAAGCCATAGACATTCTCCCACCCTGACAGAGGAACAAATACAGACCGGTTTGACTTCACTGAAATGTGGATTACAGTCGTTTCCAGTCGTGTTCAGGTTTCCATTCCCAGCAGCTCTGTACTTCTCCACAGTATGTAGCTTCCTTTCAACCCCGGCATCACAGATGACTTACCAATGGAAACTCTGCTGCCTTCACACCAAACACGGCGTGAATATTTCATGGAAAGACGCAACTACACACGACATGAATTCACACCAGGTGACTAGAAGGGCGCCACGCAAATGCGAGAATTTTTCACGTTATTCACGTTGTTCGCGCACATTGAAAAATAATAACATGGGCGAGGAATTTACGTGATGCCAAAGCCTATTAGTGTCGAGATTCTACAGACATTCTCTGCACATCAGTAGGATGTTCATGCTAAGTAGTAGAAGAGCTTATTGTAGCCGTCTGTGTGTTCCGCTGGATTATGAACCCAGACACGGCGACGTCTGGTTCCAACACATCTGTGACTTCAACAAACAACTGTCTTTACTTCAGTCATGTTTGAAGGGAGGAATTGGCAGAAATAAACATGCACGAGTGACGCGAGTAAAGTCAGACGAGCCCCAGGGTGACACTCGCACGAGTAAAGACAGTAATTTCAAGCGAATAGAGCGATGCAAAATATCGGCATCGTGTTGGGTGTGACGGCAGCATTAGGCTGGATCAGGAGAAAGACTACTCACAGTGGATTTTGTAGTCCTTGTACTGCCTATCTTCGATGGCAGTTACATAAAGGGTGGCCCTGTCAGGGAAAATGAGTCCATCTGGCTTCTGTCAGGGTAAAAGGAAAAGAAAAAACATGTACGTCAGTTATGTTCATAGACCATTCACCTGAACAACAAACAAAAAACTTAAAGCCAAAAGCAATCGCTGTTAAAAAGGACCAGAGTCAGGAATTAGTGGCATCTGGTGGGGAGTTTGCCAATTGCAACCAACCAGTGCCTCGCTCTCCCAACCATGTAGAAAAAAAAAAGTATGGTGGCTGTTTAAATGCATCTGACCCTGTAGAGTCAGTGTTTGGTTTGTCCTTCCTTTTCTACTGCAGAAGCAGAGCTATAAAGGGTTCACTCAAGGTAGCACACTTACAATGATGCTTATTTTCTAGGCGAAAGTCCTTAAGGCAATTATTTGTACTACCGGTGTGATCAATTTCTGCCAATAGCTCTTCCTAAATCCTAAACACTGGACGTTTAAATAATATCTGGTCAATATCTCCATTCCCACGGTGCATTTCTGAGAGACATGTGACGTGATTTCACTAACATCAAACTGGAGATAAATAGGAGATATTGTTGAAAATTGAACTGAGCAGAAGAGTTTCACTGCTGGAGTAGGAGTGTCTGGTGGCTACTCTCAGTCCGCAGGAAGTGGTGGTAAAAAAAAAACCTGTTTGAAAAATGTTTCTGGTACTGTAGACTGCAGTTAAATTAATCCATTGTTATGGCATCAAATGTCTGTAATGAAGGAATTTTCAGCCCAATGTGAGAAAACTTTTTTTAAAAGGGTTCATTACATTTCAGATCATTCTCAACATACGAGGTTTGAGCCCACTTGACTCATGAGTGTGAGTCCAAAAACAAGTCAAAAAGCCAAAGTAGCCAACGTTTTTAACGTTTTATTATTTAAAAAAAAAAGATGAACAGATAATCTCCATCACTCCTCGGCTGCCTGTCAGACTCAGCATTTGGGAGCCACTGACACAAACACAGCAGAGGAAAAATCATAGAGAAGTGACGTTGCGGTTCCAAGCGAGTTGAGCAGGTACTAAAAGGTCACATGAAACGTTTACAGACCACTGATTGGTCAGTGTCCAGCACACAGAGTATCCTGCACAGCACAAATCAATGGCTGCCACACTCAAAGAGCAAAGCTACTTTAACAACCATAAAAAAAAACATTTTTATCACAGCTACTATATTGAGGAGGTGCAGACATTCCTGTCTTAAAAAGATAATGAGAGGATCAGGAGAGGTGGATGAGAGGTGTGTGTCATAAAGACTACACCAGACAGTGTACACCTACCCTGAGGAACTGTCCCGTAATTGAAAACGACCAGCAGAAAAGAACCCGATACCAAGGCGAGTCGAGTCAGCGGAGGCTGAACCTCAGTTTCAACCCCTTTCTATTATATCTGCAATGGGATATATTATAACAAGCAAGGTCTAAAGTCTGACTATGCCTGCTTCAAACTATTGTTTACGGGATTAATATTTCTTTCTATACGTGTGCTTATATAATACGACAACATTAAGTGAATCACAATTCGATTATTTATAAAAATGGAGACACTTCATTTTGAATATTATAACATGTTAATGCCAGTTATGAATAAAACCAAACTTCCTGTTCGGGGCTCGTCATTCTGAGCTGCTAGTGCATATTGAGACTAGAACAACCAAGAAAACGATGTAGACTTGATGGGAGGTAGAGCTGCAAACTCCTGTCTCCCTCCTCGACGTGACCTCCTGCACTCATATAGGCCGTTTGTTAGCTGGTAAGCTGATCGACTGACCTCTAATATTTTTATAAGTCATGTTTCTCTGCCCTGTTTTCAGTTTTTAGGAACATGTGGATTATCAGAAGACGACCTGAGAGGGTAGCTTAGGGCAGAGGAAGATGCCACTCTCACCACCCTACCAGGGCAGACAAAAACACACATACCAGCCATTTGTCCCTTGCATAGATGACCGTATTGAGCATGGACTCATAGAAGAGGCAGTAGCCCATCCACTCTGATATGATGATGTCCACTCCCTCCACAGGCAGCTCCACCTCTTCCACCTTTCCCTTGATGATGGTCACAACTGGAGACAAAGAGCTCACTCAGTACATCACGTTCTGAAGTTCGGGAAGCCTGTGTCACTTTGTGATTGGATTCCATTTACTCACCATCATCCAGCTTGTTGGCCTTGACAATTTTTACGGCGTAGTCTGAGATGCTGCTGCACTCTATCTATTCAGACAAAGGACAACATTTATGCTCTCACTGTAAAGAAGCCATTAGCATTGGTTAACACAGATGGTTATTAGTTTATATAGCCCAGCACATACCCCTATAACCTTCTTGGCTCCCGCTTTGGCAGCAAACATGCAGAGGATGCCTGTCCCGCTCCCCACGTCCAGCACCACCTTGTCCTTAAACAGATGTTTGTTGTGGAACATGGAGTTGCGGTAGGTCAGAGTACGAACCTCGTCTTTCAGCATCTCCTTCAGTGCCAGGAAAAGGAACCAACAACACCAGAAGGGTTGGGATCTTGTGAGTTTCAATATGAAAGTTGTGCAGTTTGTTGAGAAGAAATTACCTCGTGGATGCCAAAGTGGGCATATGAGTCGAAGTAGTAGTCCTTTGACGTCATATCTTCAGCTGCGGGCTTAGCCGAATTCTCTGCCTGAGACACCTAAAGACACACACAGGTACAACATGAAATAGGCTTGGATCCGGGTTTTACTAGCTTTGAAATGAAAATACCGGAGCGCTTTGTCAAGACTGGACAAAGCCCTCGAGAACCATGAGTCCTGTTTACTGTTTTAACACGAAAAATGTGTTTTTTCTTATAGTAGTAGTCACTTATTAATGGAGGCAATGAGACGTTCATATCAGCTTTTGAACCAACATGATGTGTAGACTCTTGTATTGCCGGATTAGATAAGAAGATACGTTATTCATCCCACAGGGGGAAATTCTTTTGTAACAGCAGCATAGAACACAAATCAATACACAATAGACAGCAGTACAGTACAAAGAATGGGCAGGTAAAGACATACTCTGTCAGTAGGTTAAAGTGAATAATGCATCTAAATCATGGCAGGTGTATTGCTGGGGTCAAAGGAAGAACCAAGTGAACCAAGAGCTCTACCGGCGCACACATAGCATCAGGTGAAAGCAACTAACAGTGGAACACACTGTGGCAGGTTGATGCCGAAACATGGAGCTTTGCATTTTTAAGGTCTAACATGACCATGGCATTAAGACAGGGTCATTTTAGTGTTTTAAAAGAGTGCCCTGGAGTTTCCGTACAACTCTCATATAATGTGGCAGTAATGCGACTCCATGGATGCCAGCTGCCGTTAAACACCAATGGTGAAGAAGAAGAAGAAGAACAAAGAGAGAAAGAGGCAGCATGGGGGGGTTCTTTCTCACGGATTGCTGTTGAGAAGCCCCCCCCCCCCCGCCATCTGTAACTCTAACTTGGCAACTTTGGTTGCAATAAAGGACATTGTTATCCTTATAGAATAAAATATACCAAAAGTGAATGCGTGAAAATGTGCAACAATGGGAGACTTCAAAATGGCTGGGATGATGAAGTGAGAGGATATCACCCTCTCATATTCATCTGAGCAAAATACTTTGTACAAAATACTTTACAAATCTTTGAACCTCAAAGAACAAAGAAAGAAACTTCGACTTAATTATAACAGCTACTATTTTTTTAATAGGAACGTACATCAGGAATTATTTTAATCCTCTCATTCAAGATGACCCTGTTAGCACTGATGTAGCCCACATATCCTCGGTAGTATACGTTCTTTCCTGCCGCCCTAGCTTGCTCCCTAATCGGCCATGCAGCATCGTGCCTGGGGCAGCTAGCTCGGTACCGCTAACTCGTAGGCTAGTCTCCATGCGGTCCCTCAGGCCGTCCTCACAGCCGGCCCGTTATCTCACCAGCTACAACAACAGTGTCTCCAATCGCTTAAATTTGAAACAATGCTCATCAACTTTAATTACAAAGTTAAAACAGTGTTTCAAATGTTATGATCAAATTTAGCCCCGTCTGGCACGCGACACTGAATGAATGAGCGGCAACAGCAGATGTTGAACACACGTCACGTTAAAAAGGACGCATCTGGTACTTACGTGATGAACCCAAATTCACACATTCACCCTTAGTAACAACATTTAATCATTTGATCCTTGTTGAGGAGCAAAACGCGATCAATGAGAAGACTTTATTTTCTGTCGTAACGCCTTACCTCCATCCTTTCTGCTGGTGCCGCCATTATGGTCTGTTCCTGCCAATTCTTCTTCTTCCTCCACCTCCTTTTCTTCTTCTTCATCTTTTTTAATGGCGCTTGACAAACAGCGCATTATCGCCACCTTTTGGACTGGAGTGTGGATCAGAATGGCATACTGTAGTCTAGCCTATAACATTAGATTCTCCAAATAACCCTCGTTCTCTCCAAGAACCTGAGTGCGGCCCTGACACCAATCTCCCCAGAGTTTCTCTGAAGTCTCTCCCTATAGTACATACTCTCATGTGGTTCTCCCTGGGTGTGACTTCAAGTATCTCCCTCTCTCTCTCTGGTATCTTGGACAATATTACATGATCTACTGTCTCCTGTAATCCACAATGATCACACCTGCCTGTAGGATGCTTGTTCATGATTTTTAAAGTACTATTAAGACCTGTGTGACCAAACCTCATCTTTGATGTTATGTCCTCCTCTTTTTTATTTCTACAAACTTCTCTCATCTCTTCAACTCTCCTTTGAATGCTGTAATGGTATCGGCCCTTATTTTCTCTATCCCACTCCTGCTGCCATTTTGTTTTCATTTCTGATTTGATTATACTTTTTAACTCAGCCTTCCTATATTTTACAACCACGTTTATTTCTCTTTTCCTTGTTACCCCTTTAGCATACTTATCTGCAAGCTCATTTCCATCCACCTCAATATGCCCAGGGATCTACATAAACTTGATTATAACTCTTGCTCTCCTAATCTTAGATATATATAGATATATATATATATATTCCCTATCCTTTTACATTTCACAACTATTTTTTCAAAATGTGTTTTCCATGTCAGTTGTTTTTTTTTTTGTCAAACCAGATTCCTAGGTATTTGAAACAATCACTGTCTAGGTTCTTTCCATATAATTTCAGATTGATTTAATTGTCTGTTTTCTTTTTCGTGAAATTAAATACCTTTGATTTTGCAACTGAGAGTCTAAAGCCCCACTGTAGTGCCCAAGCTTCTACTTTTCCTATTGCCTGTTGTAATTTCTTAACTATTAATTTTGTGTTACGCCCTCTCTTCCACATAACTCCATCGTCTCCAAATAAGGAGTCCCCGATAGACCCATCTGCATTGTTAAATACATCGTTTATCATGATGGAGAACAGCATGGGGCTTACGATTCTTCCTTGAGGGGTTCCATTTTCCACTAAATAACTACAGTACTACTAATATCTTTCCCTACTCTTACTGCGATTGTCCTATCACTTAAAAAGTTTTTCACCCATCTATGCATTCTTCCTCTTATTCCTATCTGATGCAATTTTATTAGTAACCCCTTTAACTTGAGCTTTTCAGAGTTCATGTTCTAAGTTCCCGGCTGGATTTATTGTGCCTCTTCCTTTCCTAAATCCGCTTTGGTAATACTTTATTTGTCCTCTGGTTTCTAGGTAGTGAACTAACCTTTCATTTATCATTTTTTCCATAGCTTTGCCAATATGGGAGGTTAAAGCTATTGACCTATAGCTTTCTGCCAAGCTTGGATCTTTACCCGGTTTACAGATGGGAACAATTGTGGATTCTTTACATTGAGAAGGCACACTGTAAAATGCAAGATTGAATTTAATTAGAAATACTGAGTTGAACTAACTCAGTTTTTATCAACTTGTTAAAAACACTCATTTTATTTTAGTTACTTTGGCATCAAGAAAACTGTCAAACTCAGTTTATTTGAGTTTGGTTCATTTAAACAAACCAAGTACTGGGAACTTTAGCTTTTTTCACTACTTAGTTACATCATCACTCCTGTACTTAAGTTCCCCACAAACTAGATCTACTTTACTTGAATAGCCTGTTTTCTGTTCGTACCACTTTCTACTTGTACTCCACTACTTTTCATGGGAAACAGTCCTTTTGTTATCTGAGAAAAGTTGGATAAATGGTGCTTTAGTTTTGTAAAACTCTACTCAGGTATCAGGTATTCTACTCAGCTTCTAAAATCTTTAATTCACATTCAGATCTGTTACATGAATGCTCTTAACAGTTGTGACAATAACACACCAGAATAGATTCACATGTACTTGTTTATTGTTCTGCAGCTGTCCTGTTCAATGTTTTTTGCCATGATGAAAATTAATGTTTACCGACAGTTGAAACAACCACTGTGGTTTTGCACAATGGGTTAATAGATACTGTAGTGTGTTGGGGATAGGTGGGTGGAGTTTCCCAGCATACCTTGAGACAATGTGTTTGAGTCCATAAACCCAAGTAACCTGTGTTTAAATGTGTTCTGAATAATTATCAGTCAAGCAGTAATTAGTTCTTTAGAAATATTTCTAGAGAAAATGATTAGTTATACAACACCATTCATCATGAGTTCTATCACACGGTTAGTGACGTCCCGCCTGGGTGATGCAAGAGGGTGATAAAATAAAGTAGTGATGTATTGTAATAACAAGCACTCCAGAGTAAAAAGAAAATCATTATGTCAAATTCATGCAATAAGAAATTTCAGCATGTTACAATACTTTTTAGGATATTGGTAGTTTAAGTTATCACAATAACAGTAAGCAAGCTAATTTAAGTGCTACACAGGTTTCCCTCTGAGGTGACTTCTGCCTGGTTAAGATCTGCTTGAATCTTTTCAAAAGATATGTCTGTCATGTTCAGGAATTTTGCAGCTGCCCTCACGATGATTTTTATTTTTTCTGTTTTGGTCTTTGCTTGCTCTGTGCATTTGATGACATATGCAAGAAATAGGACTCGTTTGTCTGTTGTGAGACCAGTGTGGTTATTTTGTGATCCTGTTCCTATGCTTGCTTCTTTCCTCTGTTGTACTTTCTTCTCTTCTTTCATTGTCCATAATCTTCACTGCTTCTGCATATGATACTCTTCTCTCTGCTTTTACTTGTTGCACTTCAACTGCTTTTGTCTTCACGATGCACCATCCGTATGCTGCTGTCTGTGTGATTTCCTCCACCACTGCGACATTTTACTTAGTCCCACACTCTCCATAATATGCATGTTCCCCACAACATCTCCCACATCTTTTATTTCCTTTGCACACGTTTGCAGTGTGACCATATCTCTGACATTTGTAGCATCTGAAGGGAGGAGAAATGTAAGCTCTCACTCTGAAGCTCATGTATCCAACCATCACCTTTATGGGGAGAACCTGATCTCTAAATCACAGGGTAGACTGTCGACTGTTTCGCCTTTTCTAAATGTCTGTAGCCTTACGATACCTGTGATCACTCCACCTCCAATCATTTTTTCAGTTCTTCTAGGTTTTCTCCAATGGGAATTCCTGACATAACACCTCTAGCTCCAATTCTCTTTCCAATCGTTCTTTTTTTCAGCGATTTCTTTTTTACACACCGTTTGCAATTTGAGCGCCTTTTTTTCTGCTCTGCATTCTTGCATTTCACCAACAAACTGCCGTCTCTCAGCACCTTTGCCAGTTCAATATCTCCAACTCCTTTCCTCAATCCATTTGTCAGAGCTATTGGACTTCCAGACACCATCTCATGCCCTGCTTTAAATTTAATGACGATCTTAAACTCTTCCGTCATTACTTTTTTCCTTACATCTCGTCTTTCTTCCTCATCCTCGAGCGCCCGTTTGCCTGACGGCGTCACCGCATTACACTTCTCCTTCCTCCCTCTCACATCACAAAACCCATCGCCAACACCACTTGCCATTCTGGTCCAGTCACAGTCCAAAATATACCAATACCACAAATTATACGAGTTTCACCGGCCAATTCTACCTGTCTCCTCCTTTTATTCTTCTTCTGTGGTTTTTAATGGAAACCGACGGTTGTTATGCCGCGAAATGCATCCCTTTCGGGATTTGCATCCCCCAGCACTTGCCAGTGCTGTTTTCTCTCAACTCCAGTCTGTAAAGATTAGGTCTGTGTTAAGCGTTGTGCTCTGAAGGAGTACGACGAGGGGCACGGGCACCAGAGGACTGGATATAAAAATACTTAGTTCTGAATTAAGGTAAAAAAAAGGGTTAGGGATAGAAATCAAAGAATCTAACAGGTGTATCAGTACATTTACGTGGCATTCTGACTCCACGGCGTGAATGAACTAAGTTCAAATAAAGGAATGGACAAGGAGGATGCAAATCCCGGCAGGGATGCATTTCTCGGCATTACACCGGCCGCCGTACGGCTGCACGTTGGACCAATCAGCGCCAGACTTCGATCACACCAAGGAATGAACGTATGCCTGCACGAGCACGTAGCGCGGTCCCGCTTTTGATTCTGTCACGAGCTTTATCCAAGCCGAGGAGCGGATAGCGGCCATCAGTCACAGAGGACATCTTATTAAAGCAGCCTGTTGGAACAGGCCGATCGTTTCATAACCGTGACCGGCAGCTAAGGCTCTCCGCTGATTATCCTGGTCAACCGCTCATGTATTCACTATTTGAATGGTTTTGCTAGTCAGCTGGCTGTCTGGCTGTTAAGCTAGCTTCACGGTGCATGACTCGTAGTAACTTAACGTTATATTCTCGAACGTTACATTAATTATTACGCTGACTGCGTCCACCGTAGAGACATCCAGAGATAAGGTTTTTAAAACTGCATTATTCCTGTAGGTGTTAGCGTGGAGGTCCTCATCCTAGCGAGGTACGGATTGAATGAAATAACGTTAGCTTGTCATAGCCAGCGGAAACGAGCCACTTAACAGGGATAACTCATCCTGCTGCTGGTTGACCCACTGACATCCAGCTAATCAAGCTATCGGAGCTGGACACGCACACGCATTCGACGAACTTGGCAGCTAGCAGTCAGTCGGAAAGTTGCAGTGACGACCGGACGTGCCAAGTAGCTAGCTGCTAGCATACGTCAAGTTGGCCATCTTCCCCCTCCAGTCCAGTGTGAAAAGCTGACCGACGTCACTTCATTTTTACGGATAAGGCCGGAGTGAGGACGGAAACCCGCAAACATGCCGGCTGTGTCGAAAGGCGATGGAATGCGTGGATTAGCTGTTTTCATCTCGGACATTAGGAACTGTAAGTTACATTTTCTTTAATGGTACTCTTAATCTGACACCATTAGCATCAGGTGACATTAGTTGAATTGTTGCTGGCTGTAACCCTTTGACTTGCCGTAGTGAGATGACGTCGGGTCACAAAAGTTGGAGCGACAGTCACCTGTAACATCGGTGTGTCCTGTCAGAAATATTACTTTGAATGCAACCTCAAGGAACATCTCTTATCAGTGCCATACCCAATGCATTCCTTATTTTAGCTAACAGTATGTTCTTACTCTCTCGAACTCCAGCTCACCTTCCCACACTTTATATAAATGGAATTTATTTTCTTGACAAAAAAGGTTCAAACAGATTCATGAGAACGATTCTAACAAATGATTTATATCCTACTCAGTCCTATAGAAACAATATTATAAATCTGTTTGATAAGCAAAAAATAACTTAATTGTACCCAGTTCTATCGAAAGCAAAATAAATCCACTACAAAATAATGAACGATTTTTATCCATCCAGTGAATTCATGAGACTGAGATTTGGCTTTGAAAAGAACAGATGTGTGTTTTGAAATGCTGACATTGTAACATCAGAACATCTCTTTGTTTAATGCCCTCATACCCAGATGTTCTGGAAACAATTCATTGAATGGTTAAATAGCAAAACGGAAACCTTTACTTCTATTGATTGTAACAGCAATCTTGAAGGACACAAAGTTGGATTTAAGAGTAAATGTTTTGCTCATTCTAGTCAAATTCTTTATTCATTACACTCTACACAAAGTCCCTGAGTATGATGAGATCCAAACATGCCAGGGACCTTTATATATTACTAAAGGACGACCTCTGTGAAATGAGTTAACTAACATATGTTGTTTGTCTGCTTATTTATTTTATTTTTTGTGTTGTTTTTTCATCATTTACAACTCAATCTTTGTTTATGTGCTTTTGTGGTGAAAAATTACAGTTCAAATGATAATAATAAACCTACCTGGTTTAGGTAGCCTCTAACTGCACAGGAATACTCACAGACTTTACCGGTACGTTTTGGTTTATTAACGTATGCTGTATTTATGTTGGTTTATCGTTGGGTGTCAATATATAATTCGAGGTACTAGAAATAAAACGGTGTGAGGAAAAAGATTTCATTTCATGGAGCTTCAAAAATCCTTGTATTTTGCCAAGCATCTTGTCAGAACTCAGTAATTTGCACTTGTTCACCTGACTTTTTATGTTAGCACACATTTATAGCGTTTGAAGTTGTGAAGAAATTTGGGGTTTTTGTTGCACTGTTGACAAATATGTTAGATATTTATCAAAGATGATCTCACCATGACCACTTTCCTTTTTGATTTTTAAACTAAAAAATATTAAGATTTTTTTCTTTTTAAATTGATGTTCATAATGTCCATATTTTAAATTCTGTCATTGTACTACTTCCTTTCCCTTCAGGTAAGAGCAAGGAAGCAGAGATCAAACGTATCAATAAAGAGCTGGCCAACATTCGTTCCAAGTTTAAAGGGGACAAGGCTCTGGATGGCTACAGCAAGAAGAAGTATGTGTGCAAGCTGCTCTTCATTTTTCTGCTCGGCCATGACATCGACTTTGGACACATGGAAGCAGTCAACCTGCTGAGCTCTAACAAATACACAGAGAAACAAATCGTAAGTCTTTTCCTGCTTTGGTTGTGTGTGTTTGGACTTCTTTGGGGCTGTACTTGAAGCAGAATTTTCTAAGGTGACTCAGTCACTTTCCCATTTGACTTCATTATTTGAATTTGTCATGTCCTTGTTCTTGCTTTGTGGTGGCGACTTGCACAAATGTCCGTTTGGACTCAAAGTGAACTGAAGAAAACTACATTGGCTAATAATGACACAATTGGACACAAAGATATAATTGGTTATATTGATGAAGTGACGACAGCTAATATTTAAAAGGTCAAACGCCAGCTTCCCATCATAACGCTCGACAAAAACACTTGTTTGGCCATTACTCAACACCATTACTCAAGAACAGAAGTGGAGATTGTGAGCATAGTCCACATTTGGTCAGTTACTGAATTAGTGACATTAACCTTGGCTGTCCGCATTAAAACTGTGCTGATTGTGTAGATCATCTGTGCCGCCAGGTTCAAGATGTATGTAAAGCATCCATGGTTTAGAATTTATAGCTTCTTTGCAGGAAGTGCAACGTCAACATTCTACTACTAGTTTTCACGCAAGGTAGGTTTTTATGCCTACATTTATGACAAATTTACTATTTATTCTTTTGCCCAGTGTACCTTTACAGTATCTCCAAATATTAAACACCTGTGACAGCAATTTACCTGTAAAGGCCCATTTATGCACCCTCTGCATACGTAAATGGATACATTTGTCCGTTAATGGTCTATCCGGCAGCACCTACATACTTCCGTACCGTCTTTAAGTCGACATCGATACGACCGCAGTGGGGCAATGAAGTTTCAAAAGTTTGGACAACAGCAAATATGGCGACGGTTGGAGGAGGCTGTGACAGTTTACTTAGTAAATGCAAAGCTGAGTTAACGATGTACTCATAGGTGGTCTGTGATACCATTAGGTACATCAAGTCATGAGGACAGACAGTTTCCACTTTATAGCTTCACTTTTTTCTTCTTTGTTGTTTCCGTACACATTTGTTGTGCCTTGCTTGAATTGTAGCTACACTGCCCCCAAGCCATTTCCGGTGGTATTGCTCTGTTTCATCCATCTCGTCCGTATCCATAAGCTCTTTGAAAACATGTCAGATTACGTATCCAATGAACACAGAAGACGTATATGGAAGGCTCCGTCCGTCTTTAACGTAGAGCATAAATGGGCCTGAGGACTAATATTTTAATGCCTTTGTTCATATCCTGTGATGTCAAAACACAGTCATGCAAACAGATATCCTGGTCAAAGTGCAGTGCTGTCAGCCAAAGAGTCAATAACACTGGATGGCAGGAGAGGAGGTTGTCTCAGTACAGAGCAGTGGATCTTCCCTGAGCCCCCAATCTGTCTATAAGGCTCACACCTCCCACATTATTGTTAAAAAGGAATTAAATGAACCTGAGGAACCAGCCAGACAGAGTCAGGAGACGAAAGGGATAATATCGATGTTGTAATCTCTTGAAACATTATGCGCTTGTCAGTCATGACCCTACTCCCTTGAAATTTGGATGAATGAGGGCTGTACACTGTGATTAAAAATATAGTATCAAATATAGATATTAAATATAATTATAAATATGTAAAATATTAAATAATATCCCTTTTATAGGTCATTTCATATCAAGATAACTTTACATATTACTATCCACATTTTCTGCACATTTAATGAACATAAAATTACCACAAAGACAGAACTGTTTATTACACTTTGATTTATATACTCAACAATTAAAAGGTACTAATGTTTCATTGTTTTCCTCCTTTTTGGAGCCTTTATGCAAATTTTTAGTGAAACATATAAAGAATATGAAATATGAAGGTATGAAATTAAAAAAGGAGAATAGAAAATCCAGGAGAGGTAGAGCGGTAGAGGTCGGCAGTTTGATCTCCGGCCCTGCAGTTTACCTGTGATTGTCACTCCTGATGAGCAGGGCTGTGAGGTAGCCTCTGACAGCCTCTGTATGAAAGTTCGGGTTTGTGTTGAGTGAATGTTGTAAAGCACTTGGAAGTGTTTAGTCAGACTAGGTGATATGCCGTATGAGTAGTCCATTCATTGTTTCACTTCATTTGCACAAACCAACTGAACTATGTTAAATTAATGAGGAAAGTTATGCGATCATATTGGAGCCGTCATTAGAAACAGTATATAAAACTAATCCTCGTTGAGCCACACCTGATCCAAGGTTGATGGCTTTTCGTGTTGGCAGAATTAGAGATCAATGACCTGTGTGCCATCACCTACATACTGGCCAGAGTCACAAACCCTTGGAGTACTATGCCAGTGTCAGTAAGCATACAGTGTTTGTTTTCGTACTTTGAATATTTTGGTAACCTACCTAACCCACTGGGATTCACAGGTCTAGTTGTAGCTATGTGTAAATTCAAACACAAAAAGGCATCGCTTTGATTTTTGATTTGTTACCTTCAGCTGAAAACACATGGAGACATGAAGTGTGACATATTTTCTAGTTTTTTTTATCACATTATATATATATATATAGAGAGAGAGAGAGAGCATCTGTGGGATGTTCTGGATCGCTGGGTGAGAGAGAGAGAGAGATCCTGCTCCAGTATCACATGAACAACTTGTCACAGCACTGCAACAAGAATGGCAAGTCATCCTACAAATCCAGATTAACGTTTTATCAATTTCATGCAAAGGAAATGTGACGCTGTGATAAATGCTGGAGGTGGTCACAGACGTTACTGACTGTTGTTCTCTGTCTCACCATCCACATTTTCTGACTTGTGAACACTAAGGCAACAACCACTAATTTATACAATGATTTTTCTGTATGGCTAAAGGGTGAATAAAGCTGTGTGAACCATAATTTGCCTTTGATATTTAATATGAACAGGATGGCATGAAATCCTACAAGATTATGTGTTTTTACTGTTGCTCAGTATGTATATCCAATCCAATCCAATCCACTTTATTTATAGAGCACATTTAAAAACAACTGAGGTTGACCAAAGTCCTGTACAATCAAATCAAATAAATAAAACACAATTTAATAAAACATCATTTAAACTAATCAAGTAAAACACATAAGAACACATCTTTTAAACAAGAACACAACTTAAAAGCTACAGCTCAGAAAATAAATAAAAGATAAACAGACAGCAACCACATACTCTCAAACTGAGTTAAAAGCCAATGAGTATAAATGAGTTTTAAGACAAATATATGTATGTATATGCATGTATGTATGTAGATATGTATGTGTATGTACAGTATTAATCAAAGTGCAGTACAGTGTACACTGCACTTTGATTAATGCTCTCAGTGTTAAGTAAAAACAAATGTCTCATCTACTGACACTAGTTCCTGATTCTGTATAGTCGACAGTTTTCTCAGGAACAGGAAACATTGAGTAAGCAGAATATTGTTTAGTCAGGATCTCTATTTCTACTGGTTGATTCCTGTACCACCAGAAACTGCAGAACTACTTCTCGGACAAGTCCCTTCACAGTCTATGCATCGTGAAAGTTAGATAAAGTAAAATATGTTATAAAGAATAATTCAATTGAAGACATGGTGAACCTGAGATGGCTGGTTCTGGCAGATGCTAACATCTGGGGGAGGCTACTATCTTCCACTTCACTTGTTCCTCAGACCTCAGAATCTTTGTCTGGGGGTTATCAGTCCATGTTATTGTGTGGCTGCAGATAACTGTAAATTAATTGCCATTATTTTTTCTTATAGTTAATGCTAATATTCTATATTACACCCATAAGACAGAAGATTGTGAAACTAGCTTTTAAATTTTATTCTCCACATAAGTGGAACAATTTCCAGAAACTTGAAGGTTGGACTCCCTGTTCACTTCATCTCAGATGAAGGCCCTCTTAGACTTGGAGCACAGTGAAGGATTGGGTTTCTGTTGATTGCTTGTGGTGTTTGCGTATGTACCATGTAAAGATCAACAGAGCATTGGTTTTATGCCATGATACCCATCTTTTACTTCTAATTCTCTAATACATTTGATTGGACTTTTTTTTTGGACTGTATTGTGTGAATGTACTGTGGTGCATTTGACACTTTAAAATTGTGCCACACCTACCTCGTTTGGTACAAACAGTTTCATCCGGGCCAAAATCACAGGTGTGAAACCTCTGTGGGATTTTGTGTACATCTTGCACACGTGCCATGTATGCCTGTGTTGTCGACACCACAACCTTTAAACATAGTTCTCTTACACTTCAGTTAGGCTATCGATTAATTGCACCTGTGCCCGCATCTGAAGCTCGTAGCCCAGACCTGACATTAGTCAACCTTTCACCTGTGTGTCCTCTGGTAACATTTACCAATGGTGGGCCATGCAGGAGAGGAAGAGGAAGTGAGACGACAGTGACAGTGCTGACCCAAGATCCTCATGTTAATCTAAAAAATGTGGCTAACCAAGCAGTCTGCCATTTTATAGAGAGGACTTATAACTTGGACCTCTCAATGCACATGAACCCCTCACCCCGCTCAATGTTCCGCTGCTGCTCCTTTCACACCACAGGATTTTGAGTGGTAAATATCAAACAATGTTTATTTATGATCCCATTCCCTCTGTAACTTAGGGATGATGTCTTTGAAGAAGGCTGAATCAGAGACTATATCCTAATTAGGTCACATAGTCTGTTCAGACCAGCCTTGAAAGGACAACACCCCTGCAAATTTTTGAGAGGAGCCAATCGCATCCCAGATCTGCAAAATTATGTGTGGGACCAGCAGAATGCATTCATTTCAGCTCGGTGGACATAACAATGCCTCCAGTTGACCTCTAATCTCTGTTCCTCCAGGGCTACCTGTTCATCTCAGTGCTGGTAAACAGCAACAGTGAATTGATCCGTTTGATCAACAACGCCATCAAGAATGACCTATCCAGCCGCAACCCCACCTTCATGTGCCTGGCACTTCACTGTATCGCAAACGTGGGAAGCCGCGAGATGGCTGAGGCCTTTGCCAGTGAGATCCCTCGGATCCTGGTTGCTGGGTGAGTTTGACTTCTGCTTCCTGGGTTGGCCAATTTTCTGCTGAATTTGTGTATCATAGCATTTACAGTGGAACAAGGTGATGAGGATTATCTGGAACCTCAGAGTTAGGAGTTGCAGGTGAAGTTCCTTTGTATCAAGAAAGTCATCTCTAATGCTATGTTCACACCAAATCCGATGCAACTTTCTCACGCAAATTAGTGCATTTTGCCTTATTCATGCTGTTTGCTGAAGATGAAAGATTTCAATTCGGGCAAGAAATTCTTATGACACTGTGATGTGAAAGCCTATCAGTGTTGAGATCCTTCATCAGTAGGATGTTGATGTGGCAGTGGAGGACGAGCTTATTGTAGCTGCCTGTGGACAGCTGTCTGCCTCCCGATAATGTTGTGAACCCAGACACGGCGACGTTTGGTTTTCCAACATATTTATGACTTCCACAACAAACACAAGACAGCGTGTGTGTAGACTTTGGTCATGGTTGATGACTGGAGGAAACGGCAGAAATAAATGTTGTTTGTATCGGTCGTGTTAACTCACGGGAGAGACATGAGGAAACTCGAATGATCCCATCGAGTTAAGTGAGTGAATTAAAGCTAGAAGAGCAATGCAAACATTCACATTATGTTCGCTGTGAACGCAGCGTTAGCAGAAAAGGCAACTTCCACCAGCAAGTAGGGAGAATCCTCACCACTCACTCTGATGCCAACTTCCAAATGTCTCACCCAGCTAAGAAACGTCTGGCTCCTGTCACCAGGGAAGGGACACATTACCTCTCACATCCCTGCCTGGTTAGCCAGCATCCCACATGCATCCCTGTGTTGGCTTTAAAAGTGTCTTCGTCTCCACCACGTCTGTAACTTAGTTGTGTTGATCCTCTGAAGCTTGAAACAAAGTTAGCCACTAGCTCAGAGTTTTCCATCAGCTCTGACTGTGGTCCGGATGGACAGAGCAAGAAGCTAAGCTAATGTCAGCCAATTAGGATCAGCTGTCAAGCTGATCAGCTGATGATAGAGGGCTCACTGGTTGATGACTGTCTGAATGGATGGTGGCAGCGTTCATCAGTCAAGTCTGCTTCAGAGGCTTGAGGAAGTAAAATGAATAAAAAAAGTCATCATCATGTTTTGTTTCTTATCTTTCCTTGTGAGTGTTGAAGCCAGAGACTGTGTTGTAACATGTCGGCGTAGACCAGCGTGACTTCACTTAGCTGTTGGTTATGTGAATGTGATGCTCCACAGAGACACGATGGACAGTGTGAAGCAGTCAGCCGCCCTGTGTCTGCTGAGGCTCTATAAGACCTCCCCTGACCTGGTTCTGATGGGCGAGTGGACGTCACGCGTGGTGCACCTGCTCAACGACCAGCACATGGTGAGAGTACAATCCACACATCAGGAGTGTAGTTAGATGATGCAGCCTGAAGTGTTCTCTCTGACTGAAGTGGGGCTGGATCACTGAGAGGACCTCTCTTAGACCCAGCGCAGCCTCACTTAAACCAAGGAACCAGACTACAAGACTGACTTAGATTAGCTTACAGATTTTCAGTGTGTTTCATGTTTCCCACCCTACATGATTTTGAATTGATGAAACCAGTTGCACCACCTGTTTTAAATATGAGTGGGATTATTAATGTTTTCCTTGTCTATGTGTGTCTGGGGTTTAGGGTGTGGTGACAGCAGCCATATCTCTCATCACCTGTCTGAGCCAGAAGAACCCAGATGAGTTCAAGACTTGTGTTTCCCTGGCCGTTTCCCGCCTCAGCAGGGTTTGTGTCTGTCATTAACAATCCACTGTATTCTCAAACTACAGGAGTGTCCGGCTGTTTGATCCCAGGGTCACATCTCACCACAAACAAAGGAGACTGGTCTGGTCTGGTCTGGTGCTCGGTACCGATGTTGGTTACATATTATTGGTTTGGCAGTCGGTATGATCATTTCAAACATGTTTAATATTTACAGTGTAAAATGTGGATGACAGTACTTTCCGAGCAGGACCACAATAACAACAGACGTCACGGAGCAGCTGACGGTGCAGCCTAGCAACAGTGAACATTGTAGCCCTTGAGGCTAACATTAGCAAACATACTACTGTTTACAGGAAGTGAGTCAGTCTTCCAGTTCTCCCTAATCCATGTTGATAGAGTTCCGCCTGACCATTATTACATCCAGACTCGATTAGCCTGTAGAGCGTTAATACAGCTAGTTGTTGCAGCACGTCACTGTCCATTATGTCAACATCTACCTCCATGTGAGATCACATGAGTGGGTGTGTCCTCTGAAATCAAACATCCATCCATCCTGAAGTGATGTTCCCTCTGACACAATAATGTTCATACTATACTGCAGTGTGTGATTATTTTCAAATGGTAGTGTATGAATGTTGGAGATCAGAGTGAAGAATATCTGATGTGTGATGCATCAATCCCCATGTGGATTAGAAAACCACTGATGAGCTCATTACTGAGACAGTCAAATCTGTGTTTGTAAGTGGAGGCCAAAAAACAACAAGTGATTTATGTCAGATGTAGCCAAAGTCTAAAAACCATTGAAACCTAACTGGACTCGCATGGTTCTGGTACTAGGTGCTCAGTTCTGTGCTGCTGTATATGGAAACCTGAATACATTAAACAGCGATTGATTTAACAAGTCCTCAGAAAAGTTGTGTTGGTTCTCCAGATTGTGTCATCGGCCTCCACCGATCTCCAAGACTACACCTACTACTTTGTCCCAGCACCATGGCTCTCCTGCAAGCTGCTGCGCCTGCTGCAGTGCTACCCCCCACCTGAAGATGGGGCTGTCAAGGGCCGTCTGGTTGAGTGTCTCGAGACGATCCTCAACAAGGCCCAGGAACCACCAAAGTCCAAGAAGGTTCAGCACTCCAACGCAAAGAATGCCATCTTGTTTGAAGCCATCTCTCTTATCATCCACTATGACAGGTGAGCATTCTTACCCCACCACTAACTACCTCCTTTAGTGTTTAATATCCAAGTAATAAACATTAAAACTTTAAATGCTTTTTGAGTTTTCCATGGAAAGCTGAGTCTGAATGTTGGTCATCCTCTCCATTATCCAAACAGTATTCAGTACTGTAGGAATGGAGACGCATACTGATGAATGTTGGTCGAGGGGATACGTCGTCTTCACACGACTCTTCTTTATTTCAAATCACATTATCCACACACATTCTGAATACACACCTGGACACATTTGTAAATAGTTTGGCTACAATAATGGCCCCATAACATTAATCTGTTATTAGTGAGACTCTCTAGATATTTAGCGTGAATACAGCGTATTCTTATTCCATACTTTTGAATGTAGTTGAATTCAACTACTACGGCTACAGACTAAAGCCATTTCATAGAAATATTCAAGGTCAAGGTTGAAATTGTTCTATAATATTTATGCTTTATTCACCTTTTAATCATTTCTAGCACATTCTACTGCAGCCTTTGCTAATAGTGGTACTACTGATACTAATATTGATAATAATGCTACTACTGCAGCCACTACTGCCATTAATAATAAAACAGCAGAAGAAGTGTGTATCAGTGTGTTCAGTAAAGCAGTGCAGCACTACTGCGACAAGTGGAGCAGCTCTGTTTGGAACAGTCCGCTCACTGTGATCCCACGGATGGAGACATACAGTCGTTTCTTACTCATGTGTTTCAACCAGTGGCAGAGTGGTTAAAGTACATGCATATCACCCCATGTGTAGGTCCAACAGCTGCAGACACCAGGGACACAGGGTAGTTCTGTTTATGCTCCCTCCTGGAGGTTGGAGGACACCTCCACCGTATTCCTCTTGTACTTTGAATCAAATCTAAATGGCACCATCCTTTGCATCTTTTGTACAATCACACAAATAGAAAAGCTTAATTTTAAAGATACAGGTAGTGACGGATGTCTTCACAAAGCCTCTCTTTAAATTCAGCGTCTGCTGGTTTTCCAGTGCACGCCTGGTTGGTGCCCTTGTTATACAATGTCCACTACAGATTGAAGGCACACAGGTGTTCACCCAGAACCCACACATACACCATCTGATGATGAAATTTACATCACAGGTCTCTTGCTCCTACATCCGTGTCTGATTGGTTTTAGGTTGTGTGTAACTATCAGAACATCTCACCTTTTTTTTTTTTTTTTTTTTTTTTTTTTTACTGTTAATTCTTTAAATTCTGCCTGGGTGATTGATATTTCAGTGGTTACAGTACAGACGCACTGTGGGAACCACACTTCAGTTTGCGCTGCCTTTAGTGTGTGCTCTCTCTTGTGGTGCAACTGTGTAACAACACTCAGAGATATCCTGCAAAAATATTGCCCTGTTCAAAAAGAAATACAAAATAAATCCAACAGTTCAAACCGAGCAGCTGTGACCACCAAACCAGTTTGGGACACGCATACAGGGCTCAGAAATGCAGTGTAAAAACTGAGCCACGTATTGAATACATTTGAGTTTCATTACCAGGGTGTTCAGTGTTAGTAATAATAACACAATTTACTGTGAATGGCACCAGCCAAAACCAGTGTTACAAAATGATTAACAACAAACATGGAACCACAATAAGTAAAGTCTTAAATGTAGGATAGTGTTAGATCAGAATGCCAAACATACTGGACATCATGCCTGTTATTACATTTCCAGATCTTTACTGTATTACATATTGTTTTGTTATGGTGGTTAATGAATTAGTGTGAAATGGAATCTTAACCCTTAAATGTGACCTATGTTATTTACAATCTGTTGACACTCACTGAGTTTTAGCAGACCACCATAGAGCTAAGCGTTGCTTTCTGCTCTGCAGTGAGCCGAACCTTCTTGTGCGAGCCTGTAACCAGCTGGGACAGTTCCTACAGCACAGAGAGACTAACCTACGCTACCTGGCCCTGGAGAGTATGTGCACCCTGGCCAGCTCCGAGTTCTCCCATGAAGCTGTCAAGACACACATCGAGACGGTCATCAACGCCCTGAAGGTGGTGGCCACACTTTGAAGTACATACATACCTGCTCAGCAGACATTAGGCCTGATGTTAAATGACTAGGTGTGACAGACTTGTGTCCGTTGACACAATCTCCTCCATTAACTACATGTACGTTTCCACTTCACAAGCACTCACCTCACAGGCTATCTGTGGTGTACTGGTCAGTAGCACATGACAACCCACACATAGTTTTACATTGGTCTGTAGGTCTGCTTCTACCTCTGTGACCATGTTGCTCTGGTGTCACCGTCTCTGTCTCTGCAGACCGAGAGGGATGTGAGTGTTCGCCAGAGGGCAGCCGACCTCCTCTATGCCATGTGTGATCGCAGCAATGCCAAGCAGATTGTAGCCGAGATGCTGAGCTACCTGGAGACTGCAGACTACTCCATCAGAGAGGAGATGGTGGGTGCTGGTGTGCAAACAAACATTTTATGCTGTATTTTATGCTGTATTTTTTTTCCACTGTATGTGACGACATTCCTTTCTGAATATTAAGTGTGAATTGATGATGATCGTTTATTTCCACCTCCTCCATATTCCATTCATCAGTCTTAAGAAAATATAATGAGGCTCCAGAGTACAAACCGTTTTGATCCCACATACCTTCAGAAATCTGTGTGACTAAACACTTTGAAATGGAGAATGAGATTAGTTGTGAGACATCACAACCTTAAAACATAATTTTCCTCAATGTTTTGAATGCTATTGATTATTTTTCATAAGGTAATATGCTATATTACACATTGTAGCTGTCACCAGTCCTGACAGGCACAACCCAGATCTCATCAGCAGAGGTAACCCTTCCACCTGTCTCCCCTGTCCCTGGTAAATTCCATGTCTATCCACAGTGTTTCCACTTGGAACATTTTGACATGATGGGCTGTGGGAGTCAGATAGTGTCTGGATGAAGGCCAGAGAGGTGACTCAGGACCGTAGTATCATAGTTAGAAAAAGACGTATAATGCAGACTGGCTGATGCACAGTTAGTCCACATTGTACCCATTCATTTGAGTCAGCTGTGACTCTGTTAGTAGAGAAACCACTCTATAGTGTTATTGATAAAGGCTGATAGAGTTGATGACGGCACTGTCTTATACATTTCATACTAGGATGCTCTCCCTCTCACACACATGAGCGCTGCCTCAAGCTTCAGCTTTTTCCCTAACATCACTCTCCCACAGATCTGCTCTCTTAATCCAGGACAACCTGAAGGCTTTCTTTGCAGCCTCTGTGCTGTTAAAGATGGCCCTTTTCCTCTCATCTGAAACAGAGTGCAGTGTAAATCCTACAGAGAGACTGTCCTGCAAAGCTTCTGTACCCGACCTCCACAGGCTCATACCTTGCCTTCCAGCCTTGTCTTTGGCAGTTGCTCACTAGGCCTTCATACTTCTCCCTCTTGTGCTCAAAGGCCTCCTCCATCAGTGAGCTCCACCATGACAACGTGTTTGCCTCTGATACCAGAATGACTTCAGGTCTGTAGGTGGTCTTGGGACATGCTGAGGGAACTTGAGTCACCTGTCTTAAGTTCCCTGTCAGGTGCCACTCCTGAGCAGTGGTCAGAAGCCCAGATGTTGTTTTCATCTTCTCCCCAGCTCTGATGAAGCTGATGGTTGGCTTTGTCGGATTTGGCCTCAGACAGCTACCGATGGCCCTACAAATGCCCTCAGCGATGGTCAGGAGCACCTGGTCATGACGCTGGTTGTATCAGACTTCACCCAGAGCCTTAGGGCAGCAACTTAAGAGAGGTTCAAGGGTCCCCTTTCTCTGGTAAAGGGAGCATGCTGGAGTATCAACAAAGCCCCAGCAGTGCTGGGTGGACGGACTGGCAAAGACATCGTAGACAGCCTGGACCAAGAAACTGATGCAGTGTGGCTCTACTTGCTAGAGGTCAGCCCACGAGATCTTCTCTCCACAACACGAGTCTTGTCTGACAGGGGTAGCCCTTCCTCTGGCAACTGTTCCCATCAGGATTCCATGGTATAGTCTTGACTCAGCCTGCTGCAGTGCAGCCTCCACTGTCCACTTTTTGTTGATCTTTACCGCTAGCCCTGCCCCAGAGACTTACGGTACTTACTTATAAGTGCATACTTACTTATGTGGACTCCTGGAGCTGCAGCACTTCCCTTGTGTTCAGTTTTGGCCAGGTCTAAACATAACACCACTGGATCACCCTTATTCTTCCTGGCCTCTCTTAGGAGCTGTGTGACCTGGTAGCCCAGGGATGCCACCTTTCTGCACTGAAATGTCCATGTATCCATTCTTGAGGAAGAAGTCAGCCAGCTATTTAGCTACTATGCTAAATAAATCTTGCCTTCAAGATTGAGCAGCGAGACAATATTTAACTAGTTAATGTCCTTGAAGTTCTCCTCTTTTGGAATCTACATTCCTTCTGTAAAGTGCCACTGCTGTGCTGCTTGTCCCCTTCTCCAGATGACCTTCAAGATCTTCCAAAGCTGATGTGGCAGCCTGGGACAGTGCTTATACACCTTGTAAGGATGTTCCATTTGGTCCAGGTGCTGACTTGGACATTGCTTTCCTCACTACCTCCTGGACTTCTTTCAGGCTCTCTCATGTTGAACACCTCAGCAGGCTCTGTTGGTATCATCACGGCCTCACACTGCCCTAGGTCTTGGTCCCCTCCCCCCCAGTCGATCCATAGCTGGATCAAATAAAAGAGGCATATGGATAGGGATATGACAAACCAAACAATTCAGAACTTTGTTTAAGGCTG
Organism: Chaunax sp. Z400; assembly: GCA_037577475.1. Taxonomy (NCBI): domain Eukaryota; kingdom Metazoa; phylum Chordata; class Actinopteri; order Lophiiformes; family Chaunacidae; genus Chaunax; species Chaunax sp. Z400. The sequence goes on along the minus strand of CM075197.1, from coordinate 7,490,645 downwards.
TCAAAACCTTGATTATTAAGCACTTAGTGATCTACAGAGACAGCTTTTAGGATGCTAATCCACTAAATAAGAGTAGTATGATAGAAATGTAATATTTATTGTGAGGAGCTGAACAAGACTTGAAGTCAAGTCTTAAGATGGTATGCTCCCACTACAAGTCCATAAACCAAACAACTGACCTACCTTCAAGTCTTTACACTCGGCAGTATCCTAAATAAATCAGACCTCATCGAGATCATTTTCCAAAATGACCACAAACTGATGCCTTCCCCATTCAGGTGCTGAAAGTGGCCATACTTGCAGAGAAGTATGCTGTGGATTACTCCTGGTACGTGGACACCATTCTCAACCTGATCCGCATTGCTGGTGACTACGTCAGCGAAGAGGTGTGGTATCGCGTCATTCAGATCGTCATCAATCGAGACGACGTCCAGGGCTATGCCGCCAAGACGGTCTTTGAGGTGCCACTAAATGAAATTTAAAAAAATTTAGCTGTGGGGTTGCAGAAGTATGCTCAGATAATGCTCTTTAATTGGGAAGGAAACAAATAGGTCAAGGTCAAAAGGATGATCATCAAGGTACCTACTAGAATGTCTCCAGTGTATATCTGTAGATATCAAAAAGTGTTGAGTACTGAAAGTACTAGTTTGTACTACTATATACTAGTTTAAATAAATATTCTATGTATATTTTTGTACACACGGTACTATTTTTATACATAATTGGTATTGTTTAAGGTAACACTTTCAGAAAAGAAGACATTGAGTAGTGATATTGAGACTCAGCAACACTCCATAAGAGACACTCATTAACCAACGCATTGATAACCAAAGCATTTATAATCAACACATTTATAATCAACACATTTATAATCAACACATTTATAATCAACACATTTATAACCAAAACATTTATAATCAACACATTGATAACCAAAGCATTTATAATCAACACATTTATAATCAACACATTTATAATCAACACATTGATAACCAAAGCATTTATAATCAACACATTTATAATCAACACATTGATAACCAACACATTGATAACCAAAGCATTTATAATCAACACATTTATAATCAACACGTTGATAACCAAAGCATTTATAATCAACACATTTATAATCAACACATTTATAACCAACACATTGATAACCAAAGCATTTATAATCAACACATTTATAACCAACACATTGATAACCAACACATTTATAATCAACACATTTATAATCAACACATTGATAACCAACACATTGATAACCAACACATTTATAATCAACACATTGATAACCAACACATTGATAACCAACACATTTATAATCAACACATTGATAATCAACACATTGATAACCAACACATTGATAACCAACACATTTATAATCAACACATTGATAACCAACACATTTATAATCAACACGTTGATAACCAAAGCATTTATAATCAACACATTTATAATCAACACATTTATAATCAACACGTTGATAACCAACACATTGATAACCAACACATTTATAATCAACACGTTGATAACCAAAGCATTTATAATCAACACATTTATAATCAACACATTGATAACCAACACATTGATAACCAACACATTTATAATCAACACATTGATAACCAAAGCATTTATAATCAACACATTTATAATCAACACGTTGATAACCAAAGCATTTATAATCAACACATTTATAACCAACACATTGATAACCAACACATTTATAATCAACACATTTATAATCAACACATTGATAACCAACACATTGATAACCAACACATTTATAATCAACACATTGATAACCAACACATTGATAACCAACACATTTATAATCAACACATTGATAATCAACACATTGATAACCAACACATTGATAACCAACACATTTATAATCAACACATTGATAACCAACACATTGATAACCAACACATTTATAATCAACACGTTGATAACCAAAGCATTTATAATCAACACATTTATAATCAACACATTGATAACCAACACATTTATAATCAACACGTTGATAACCAAAGCATTTATAACCAACACATTTATAATCAACACATTGATAACCAACACATTTATAATCAACACGTTGATAACCAAAGCATTTATAATCAACACATTTATAATCAACACATTGATAACCAACACATTGATAACCAACACATTGATAACCAACACATTTATAACCAAAGCATTTATAATCAACACATTGATAACCAACACATTGATAACCAAAGCATTTATAATCAACACATTGATAACCAACACATTGATAACCAAAGCATTTATAATCAACACATTTATAATCAACACATTGATAACCAACACATTGATAACCAACACATTGATAACCAACACATTTATAATCAACACATTGATAACCAACACATTGATAACCAACACATTTATAATCAACACATTGATAACCAAAGCATTTATAATCAACACATTGATAACCAACACATTTATAATCAACACATTGATAACCAAAGCATTTATAATCAACACATTGATAACCAAAGCATTTATAATCAACACATTTATAATCAACACATTGATAACCAAAGCATTTATAATCAACACATTTATAATCAACACATTTATAATCAACACATTGATAACCAACACATTGATAACCAACACATTGATAACCAACACATTTATAATCAACACATTTATAATCAACACATTTATAATCAACACATTGATAACCAACACATTGATAACCAACACATTTATAATCAACACATTGATAACCAAAGCATTTATAATCAACACATTGATAATCAACACATTGATAACCAAAGCATTTATAATCAACACATTGATAACCAACACATTGATAAGTGAAGCATTTATAATCAACAGTTATTATCAACACATTTATAACCAACACTTGACCATGGGACTGACAAACCAAACAGATATTTGACGTATTGTTCAGTCTTGGTGGAGGTATATATGTGCTCTGAGTGTCATTCTAGTTTGAAAAAGTAAACACTTCTTGTGATTACAGCATTGACTCTGAAGAGATCTCAGCTGCTCTCTGGTTTTTACCTTAACTTCCCTTTTTTTTCCAGAAGTTGTCCATTTTTTCCCATCACTTAGTATCATAATGTTCATGACTGTTTAGTTTAAGTCTGAATAATTATTTGAGTTACACTGATCATAAGTAGGTCTGGTGGTATCAACTAGGGGTGGGCATGAGGACTTGATTTAGACATCAGTATTTGCTCAGCATATACAGGACTCACTTTGTATGTAATTCATGCACAACCCCATTTCCAAAAAAGTTGGGATGCAGTGTAAAATGTAAATAGAAACAGAATGTGATGGTTTGTAAAACACTGAAACTCCATATTTAATTGAAAATAGCACAAAGACCACATATCAAATGTTGAAAATGAGAAATTTCATTTTTGAAAATTATATGCCCATTTTGAATTTGATGCTAGCAACACGTCTCAAAACAGTTGGGACATTCGCAACAAAAGACTGTAAAAGTAGTGAAATGCTAAAAGAAAACAGCTGGTGGAACATCTCAACATTAATGAGGTTAATTGGAAACAGGTTAGTAACATGATTGGTATAAAAAGAGCCTCCAGAGAGGCTGAGTCTGTCTGAAGTAAAGATGGGGAGGGTTCACCACTCTGAAGACTGCACTGGAAAATAGTGCAACAATTTAAGAATAATGTTTGTCAATGTAAAATTACAAAGTATTTGTGTTTTTCATCGTCTACAGTAACAATATCATTAAAAGATTCAGAGAATCTGAAGAAATTTCTGTACTAAGGGACAAGGCTGAAAATCAATATTGGATGGTCGTAATCTTCAGGCCCTCAGACGCACTGCATTAAAAACAGACAGGATTCTGTAGTGCATATGGCATTGGTAACCTGCACATTTGTGAAGGCACCATTAATGCTGAACCATATTTACAGGTTTTGGAGCAACATATGCTGCCAAGTAGACAACGTCTTTTTCAAGGAGGGCCTTTTTTATTTCAGCAAGACAATGTCCAACCACATTCTGCAGGTATTCCAACAGCATGGCTCCGTAGTAAACGAGTCCGGTGCTAAACTGACCTGCCTGCAGTCCAGACTTGTCTCACATTGAAAATGTTTGGAGCATTATGAAACGTAAAATAGGACAAAGGAGACCCTGAACTCTAGAGCAGCTGAAATCCTACATCAGACAAGAATGGAAAACATTCCACTTTAAAATTACATCAGCTGGTCTCCTCAGTTCCCAAACGCTGACAGTGTTGTTAAAAGAAGAGGTGATGAAACACAGTGGAAAACATGACCCTGTCCTATGAAAACGTGTTGCTGGCATCAAATTCTAAATGAGAATATCATTTTCAAAAACAATAAAATTTTTCTGTTTCACCATTTGAAATGTTGGCTTTGTGCTATTTTCAATTAAATATGGGGTTTCAATGATTTGATCATTGCATACTGTTATTTACATTTTACACAGCGTCCCAACTTTTTGGAAATAGGATTGTAAAAGTGAATTGACCCTGTTCTGTTTTCCATGTTTTCTTCTACCTTATACATTTTTTGGAGTGTCCATAGTGTTATAACTGCTATCTATGACAGTCTGCACAGAACCAATAGCCAACAACACGATGATAGTAATGTTTTCAGTCGGACACAGCTAGATCTAATGCATCAGAATGGTCACCAGCTGGCAGGAGCGATGTTTGCATGTATTTCATCAAAGTCAACTAAATGAACTTGCAGTGCAAGCTATTTTACTTTAAACCTGCATAGCATATAACAACAACCTCTCTTCGCCTTGTTAGCAAGCACTGTTGTGATTCAGCCATATTAGAGAATATGACTTGATTGCAAAAATAGTGATGGGAGATAAGCTTTTAAGATTTGTAGAAGGAGAAATCTTCTACAAGCTGATGGCATTTGTTGAGCTGTTTGTGGAGTGGTGATATGATGGTATGATGATATGATGATACGGTTGTATGATGGTATGACGTTATGATGATATGGTTGTATGATGGTGTGATGTTATGATGATGATACGGATGTATGATGGTATGATGATATGATGATACGGTTGTATGATGGTATGACGTTATGATGATATGGTTATATGATGGTATGACGTTATGATGATATGGTTGTATCATGATATGATGGTATGACGTTATGATGATATGGTTGTATGATGGTGTGATGTTATGATGATGATACGGATGTATGATGATATGATGGTATGACGTTATGATGATATGGTTATATGATGGTATGACGTTATGATGATATGGTTGTATGATGGTATGGTGATATGATGGGATGGTGGTATGATGGTATGATGGTGAACACCCACACCTACAGTATCACAGACTGGAACAGAAACACACAGACACACATGCATAAAAACACACACAAGCACACACATACAGCACACCCATACACACACACACACACACCATCATCATCATCATCAGGACTGAAAACACACATACCCCCAACCATACCCAAAACTGCTACCTCATTCCATACCTGTACTTGCACTGATTGTTTGTTCATCTTGCACTATTTGCTTACCTTGCACTGATTGTCTATTTTTTTTAAAAACTTTTGCACTGATTTTTATTGTTTTCTACCTATACTGGAGAGAAGCCATATGGAATTTTATTGTACTTGTGTATAATGGCAATAAAGATCATTCTTATTCTGATCTGATTCTGCTGGTATGGTGGTATGATGATATGGTGATATGATGGTCTGGTGATATGATGGTATGTTAGTATGGTGGTATGATGGTATGATTGTATGTTAGTATGGTGTTATGATGGTCTGGTGGTATGATGGTATGTTAGTATGGTGTTATGATGGTCTGGTGGTATGATGGTATGTTAGTATGGTGATATGATGGTCTGGTGATATGATGGTATGTTAGTATGGTGTTGTGATGGTCTGGTGTTATGTTGGTATGGTGTTATGATGGTCTGGTGTTATGATGGTCTGGTGGTATGATGGTATGGTGTTACAATGGTATGGTGACATGGTGGTATGTTGGTATGGTGTTACGATGGTATGGTGACATGGTGGTATGTTGGTATGGTGTTACGATGGTATGGTGACATGGTGGTATGTTGGTATGGTGTTACGATGGTATGGTGACATGGTGGTATGTTGGTATGGTGTTACGATGGTATGGTGGTATGTTGGTATGGTGTTACGATGGTATGGTGACATGGTGGTATCATGGTATGTTGGTATTGTGATATGATAGTATGATGGTATGGTGATTTGGTGGTATGATGAAATTTGGTATGATGGTAGGTGATATGGTGATATGATGGTATGGTGATATCATGGTATTGTGATATGGTGGTACGGTGGTATGATGGTATCATGGTATGATGCGATGGTGATTTGGTGGTATGATGGTATGGTTGTATGTTGGTATGGTGATATGATGGTAGGTGATATGGTGGAATGGTGATATAATATGGTGATATGATGGTATGGTGATATGATGGTATTGTGATATGGTGGTATGATGGTATGATGGTATCGTGGTATGATGCGATGGTGGTATGATGGTATGGTGGTATTTTGATATGATGGTATTGTGATATGGTGGTATGATGGTATGATGCGATGCTGGTATGATGGTATGGTGGTATTTTGATATGGTCTGGTGATATGATGGTATTGTGATATGGCGGTATGATGGTATGATGCGATGGTGGTATGATGGTATCATGGTATGATGCGATGGTGGTATGATGGTATCATGGTATGATGGTATGGTGTTTAAGATCGGTCACTAATTCTAATGCTTCTCCACACATTCACTTGTGTGTTCCTTACATTAGATAGTTTTTAGGATTGTTTATGTCGTCAGATACATTGTAGAGTTTACTTTTAAATGTCGTTCATAAAATGTGCTATTGAAATAATTTCCTCATCATCAATGACATCATCATTACCTGTCAGTTTAGCGAGCTGCACGTCAAGTTAAATTCTGCTTTAAATGGATTGTTGTTTTTTTTTATGATCCTGTTCCATTTTTCATCCTTATTTCTTTTCAAACAGATGTACAGCTTTATGATATAATTTATTCTCAACAGAGGGGCATTCATCACACTTCCACTTAAAGAATAGTATATTATTCCGCTATAGTAAAGTGTTTGTTTAACCAAACAAAATTCTGTTTTCATTCCTTTATGGCTCATTGTAAATACCATGACTACGGCTGCTATTACTAATAATAATAGTGAAATACCATCATACCCTGGTATTTGTTGAGATGGTTATCCTACCTTGAAAATCTCATACCATTGCAATCCTATATTTGAATATGGAATTTACATAAGAGACACGTTGCTAGTATGAACACTGCTGGAATGACACTAATAGAACACATACCTCCGCCAAGGCTGAACAGTTCTACACATGTATGCTCAATGCCCCACCCCTCCATCTGGTGTTATGGAAATCTGCTGACTCTAACAATCAGACATATGGAGATGAAAATATAACCTTCTTGGCAGAGTTAAAAATGTCATTGAATCATTGCTACTCCTCATGGAATGTGTTATATAAACTCATATGTGTCTTTAACACGCTGTAATGGGAAACATTGTCGCCACTAGGCCTTGCAGGCCCCTGCCTGCCATGAGAACATGGTGAAGGTTGGAGGCTACATTCTGGGTGAATTTGGAAACCTCATTGCCGGTGACCCGCGCTCCAGGTATGTTGGGTCATTGCTGCCAAGGCATTTAGTGACACATTTGTAATGATCAATAATAACGTTGCTGTCCTGTCATCCAGCCCCCTGGTCCAGTTTAACCTTCTTCACTCCAAGTTCCATCTGTGTTCTGTGCCAACGCGTGCTCTGCTGCTGTCAGCCTACATCAAGTTCATCAACCTGTTTCCAGAGACCAAGGCCACCATCCAAGAGGTTCTGCGCTGTGACAGCCAGATTCGTAACTCGGATGTGGAGCTGCAGCAGCGTGCTGTCGAGTATCTGAAGCTCTCTTCCATTGCTAGCACCGATGTCCTGGTTAGTTTTGATGACCCTGTTTGACCAAAACAAAGTCATCATCCAGCAATCAATGAGAAAATAGCTAAATTTTGCATAGAATGTTTGTTATACTGTCCAGAGCCCTGCAGTCCTGTGTTGCTGAACACGATGTCCATAATCTGTGGTGTCAGATGTTGTCAGCTCCTTCTGTCCAAACCCACAGTGTGACTGAGCTCTCTGTTCCCTCAGGCCACTGTCCTGGAGGAGATGCCTCCCTTCCCAGAGAGGGAGTCATCAATCCTGGCTAAGCTGAAGAAGAAGAAGGGTCCTGGTGCTGTATCTGTGACAGAGCTGGAAGACAACAAAAGGGAGGGCGGCGAGTTGAATGGAGGGAGCGATCGGGCGCCGGACACAGCAGCCATGGCCGCCTCCAACGCTGTAAGCACAGTCTGCATTCACAAATAAACTGCTGACTCGCCGTTAGCTGAATTTATGCATTCAAAGTGTCTGTGTTTTTCCACAGTCGACCCCATCGCCATCAGCCGACCTCCTGGGGATTCGCTCTGCTGCTCCTATTGGTGCAGCTCCAGCCACCACTGGCAGCCTATTGGTGGATGTGTTCTCTGAGGCAGGGCCTGCTGCAGCTTCTTCTGCCGTGAACGACGACGGCTTCTTAAGGTGAAAAGTCATCTCTTGATGACATTGATTGATCTTGATTTCTATAGTGTTTTTCTCAGTTAACCTTTTTTGGCCCAGAAACCAGATCAGACTTCCTTTTGACTTTGGGGGTCTGCTAGGGGGGTACATTCACACATCTATGAAGGTGTAGAGCTACGTCAACAAGCTGTCCCAGGCTGATGACAGCTCTGCTCTGTTGCTGCTGTAGTTGAGCGGGAAACCCAGTCGTTACCAAACTACTGATTTCAGGACAGGCTTTATTTGTATGACTCACTGCAACCTGATCCACTTTTGGTGATAATCTCAACTGATGTTGTTTAGAGCTAAAAATGTCACTCTTGTAACTATCATTACATGTGTCCATCTATAGCACTATGAGTGCAGCAGTGTGCACTGGACTGTGAGCACAGCCACACAAAGTGATCCAACATTCACCTGTATGTTCCCCCAGTAAAGGTCATGGGCCTGGTGGCAGGGATCTTCTGACCGGGGCTGGTAGCTGTCAGCGGGGGCTGTCATGGTGATCCGCCTCATGCTAACTGTAGTCTATAAAACATCTGAAGACTTCTGTTCTACACTTTGATATTATCATATACCAGTTCACTTCAGAATCCATTCTCCATGGATTCATAGGCGTCTCTATTTTAACTCTTTTGCTCCAGTACACTGTGTGCCAAACCGTTCACTAGTGTCCTTCCATAGAAATATGATATTAAACTAGCAGATAAGACAAGGCAACTTTATTTATATGAGTATGTTCCATACGGTTGAAGTGAGCTTTATAGGATAGGGAAATATAACAAAGGTGAAGGTTCATAATTTAAAAGTTCAGCCTCAGGCAACCGATATGAGAGAGAAAAGATTTAGAAATGTGCTGATACAGTTTAAAACATGGTGATAAAGTTAAAGATGGGCTATACTCCACTCTAAATGTACAATTAAATTTAATGAAAATAATTTTTAAATGAATAAAACCGAAGCAGTTTAAAAACTAAAGTAAGGTGATTAGTTTTTGAACCATTACAGGGAATCAGAGTTGAGGTTTGTCTAATATCAGCTGCACTTCATAAGAGAGGAGCTGAAATACACGAAAGAAATAAACAGTGAATCTGAGGATGCTCCAGTGAAAGTATCTGTCCTGTCAAGAAATCTTAAAACAAGTTGTTATATCTAGAAATAAGTAGTAAAAAACTAGTAAATAATCTTGAAAAAAACATGATCAATCTCATGTTTCCAGATGTAGGATTTTAAATCTTAGTACAGAACCGTTGAAGAGATGGATCCAGGTCTGAGTCTCATGAGAACCAAACGCTGCTTCACCAGGTTTTCATTGGACTCCCGGGACAACCAGCTCAGGTGTTGGACTGGGCTAAACTGCTCTCGGACCTTAAAGGGGGAGCACCCTGAATTTCAGTGTTGTGTGTCTCCTGTGTTAAAGGGATGATTGTAAATAGTTGTGTTTGTGATGTTTAAATATTCCTGTATTACACTTACTGTAGAGTCATGTGTCTGCTGGTTGCTGCTCAGGTGGTTCTATTTTCTTTTCTCTGTCTCTGTCTGATCTGGACCTGTCAACCAGGAGACATTCATGGTCACATGCTAACTGCCCCATCGGGGCTCCGCCTTCAATCTGGCTCTCAGAATAATTTCCTCATCCTCAGCATCCATCCTCTCCTTTCTTTAGGACAGTGTGGGCTCAAACCAACTGCTCTTAAAGCTTCTAGTGTAGGTCAGGTTTTAGCTTAGCTACTTACTTATATATAGTATACAGGGGTCTTCAGTTAAAACTATGTGGTCCATAAGTCAACCCTCCTCCTGCTTAGGTCTGAACAGTCAGATACCTGCAGATACGGATCAGGCTTTAGACTGAACACATCAGTTTAGTTCACATTTTATGGATCAAAGTATAAAATGATTGTAAAATGTTTTGCAGTAACATGTTTTTTATCTGTTTTTGAACACTTCTTGTCTTCTAGGATTCAACATTATTAATAAACTCAAACAGACTAAACAACAGAGCCTCTACAGGACAAATATGGAAAACAAAATTCAATAAACTCATCTCTGCATTTACATTGTAAATAAATTATTCACAGCCCATAAAAACATGCTCAGAGGAAAACTTCATAAAGTCTCTTTTAGGCTGAACTGAGGTGAAAAATCATTTAAAGATGGAAGCACAAAGTTCTTATCTTCAAAAAGAAATCACTTATCACAGCTAACATCCATATGTTCATTCACAAACTCCACACTGTGCTCTCTGATCTACATCTGGTCCAGATCAGTGAGGTCCATCAGTACAGATCCAGTATCTTCCCCCCCCCGCCCCTGTGGATCTGTTGATCCATTTCTGACCACAAAGAGATTCTGGATGAAAAGAAGGAGCTGCTCTCCAAGGCGGAGGTCAAACCATCACAGAGATGTAGATGGGCTTTGAGCTCATTCATTTCACACGTCCTTACCTCAGACCTGTGTTTCTTCTGTCTGTGTTTAGCTTCATAGTGGAGTTTAAAATGTCCACTTTTAGAGCTCGTTACAGGAACAGTAGATCTGTACTGTTCTGTACTGCTTTTCACTGTCAGCTTTTCTTTTTTCTTATTGTTCATAATCCCATCTTTTGTACATGTTGTCCTCTGTGCCCTAATGTACAGACATACAGTATGTAAAGTCTGTTAGCTGCCTAGCAGCAGGAGGACCCATGGTGCTCTACAGAGCTACCCACGTCGTGCCTTTTCAAAATCCCTTTGATGACGAAAGTTAAAAATTGGCTATCTATATTTTTTCCCTTTATATTAAAGGCCTGGTGGTCTGGATAGATGCCTGTAGTGTAACCCTAACCCTAACTGACGGCCCCTGGTGTAGTCTTCTCTTCATGGTTGGCAGGTCTGCAGGTCTGTTCTTTGGATCTTGCTGTGTTTGTGACTGTTTTCGTCTTTTTCTCTCCTTTTCCCTCTGTGTGTGTGTCTGTGTGTCTGTGTGTCTGTGTGTGTGTGTGTGTGTGTGTGTGTGTGTGTGTGTCTGTCCTCTAATGTGATTGGACGTTGACAGGGATCTGGAACAGCCCACCGAGACCTCTGATTCGCTATTGGTGGAGGGTTCTGGTGACTTGGAGTAAGGGCCCAGTAGTAACCGATAGAATTAGAGAGAGCTGTATCTTGAATTGATGGTGTTACTGGTCATTTACACTCAGTGGGTCGCCCTGTATGTCTGCATAAAGCATGAGACCCGCTCCACATACATGCTGATGCCTTCTAACATTTTAACACCATCAGCTGTTGTGCCTTCCATTAATACCACATGAACTGAATACAAAAGGATAGGGCAGAGCTACCTCCTCACTCACCTCATCACTGTTTAGGTTATTACCAATTAGGTAATAATTAGGTTTGCAGTGTCACTCTCATCAGCCTCGTATCCAGCAGGAGGCAGCTGTTTTAAAGCTCTGGACACTCAGCTGGCCACATTCCTAAATTATACTTTCTCATACAATACATCAAAAGTCACAAGTCGCCGATTCAGTAGATTCCTTACTGGGAATACTACACTTGAAGCCTGTATCGTATTGTGCTAAGGTTTGTGCATAGCTACAACACCGTCTATCCTGACAGCATCATCAGTGCCTGGAAAAAGAGACGGATGTTTGGGAGGAAGAAAAGAAAAAGAGGAGTAGAAATGCACACTGCACTACTCTCCATTTTCTCAGCAGGAGTTTTCAGAACAAAGTCTTGTGGGTACTCTTTATGAAGAGAGCGGAATACCTTCAGGGGTCTTATTTGGTTTGCATTGTCACCACCAATAGGAACACCTTCAGTAATGCATGCAGGCCAGTGGTTGGTGAAACATCATCACTGCTGCTTGACACACAGCAACAACATTTTAGACATTTGTTAAGACTGCCTTTACAAGCTGTTGTTGATGCGGCTGAAGTGTCCCTCAGGTTTTATAAAGTGTAGGTTTACAGTGCTGCATTGGCTCATGTTCCACAGACAAATCACTTCATTCAAGGTTCCTCTTGTGCACTGATAGTTCTTACTCTGAAGCAGGTGCTAAAAGGTTCCTCAAAGCTGAGTAAAGAAGTGCAGTGGATCCTACTCCTTGTGTTACAGATGCAAGTAAAAGGGGACTTCTTAGACCCGACTTCTTATGTCAATGCAATGGTTCCACCAGTCCAAAAATGCCCCATGTTGCTCACAACTGGCCCCATGATGTTCCCTGCCATGATGTACCAAACAGGCTGATGAGACGACACACAGTCATTGACTGTGACCAGCTGTCTATCAAACTGATGTTGTAAAACTCACAAGTTGACCAATCATGGAACAGGGGAATTCTCCTCCATGTCTTCTGGGGTACACCAAGGCATTCCCAAGCCAGCCCAGAGATATAATCCTTCCAGCGCCTCCTGGGTCTACTCCAGGGTCTCCTCCCAGTGGGACATGCCCAGAATAAAAGGGGCATCCTAACCAAATGCTCGAACCACCTCAGCTGACTCCTCTCAATGTGGAAAAGCAGCAGCTCCACTCTGAACCCCACCCAAATGACTGAGCTCTTCACCATATCTCTAATGCCCCTTTTCCACTGCATAGTACCGACTCGCCTCGGCTCGCCTCGCTTTTTTTTTTGCGTTTCCACTAGGTAAAAAGTACCTGGTACTACTTTTTTCATACCTGCTCTGCTGCGGTTCCAAGTCATTACAGCCCACCGATGCATAGCACAAATCAATGGCTGCCACACTCAAACAGCAAAGCTACTGTAGTGACTTTATTGCAGCCGCTATATTGAGGAGGTACAGACGTTCCTGTCTTAAACAGCCAATGAGAGGATCACCAGAGGTGTGTGTCACGTTAAAGACTACGCCATGGCAGTTTCGCGTGGCCCCAATCTACCCCAAGGAGGTACCATCAGCAATGGAAAACGACCGGTAGAAAACAGAGTTGCGTCGAATAGAGCCGAGTAGAGCTGGTACTACGTAGTGGAAAAGTGCCTTAAGGGAGACCGGACAACCAGCGGAGGAAGCTCATTTCAGCCGCTTGTGTCCGCGATCTTGGTCTTTTGGTCAATACCCAAAGCTCAGTTGATTGCAGCTGCTAACTATCTAAGTTTCTTTAGACTAAGTTAGTGTGACTCATAGCTGCTAACTATCTAAGTTTCTTTAGACTAAGTTAGTGTGACTCATAGCTGCTAACCATCCAAGTTTCTTTAGACTGAGTTAGTGTGACTCATAGCTGCTAACCATCCAAGTTTCTTTAGACTAAGTTAGTATGACTCATAGCTGCTAAGTTTCTTTAGTCTAAGTTAGTATGACTCATAGCTGCTAACCATCTAAGTTTCTTTAGACTAAGTTAGTATGACTCATAGCTGCTAACCATCTAAGTTTCTTTAGACTAAATTAGTATGACTCATAGCTGCTAACCATCTAAGATTCTTTAGACTAAGTTAGTGTGACTCATAACTGCTAACTATCTAAGTTTCTTTAGACTAAGTTAGTGTGACTCATAGCTGCTAACTATCTAAGTTTCTTTCGTCTAAGTTAGTGTGACTCATAGCTGCTAACCATCTTAAGTTTCTTTAGACTAAGTTAGTATGACTCATAACTGCTAACTATCTTAAGTTTCTTTAGACTAAGTTAGCGTGACTCATAGCTGCTAACTATCTAAGTTTCTTTAGACTAAGTTAGTGTGACTCATAGCTGCTAACTATCTTAAGTTTCTTTAGACTAAGTTAGCGTGACTCATAGCTGCTAACCATCTAAGTTTCTTTAGACTAAGTTAGCGTGACTCATAGCTGCTAACTATCTAAGTTTCTTTAGACTAAGTTAGTGTGACTCATAGCTGCTATCTAAGTTTCGTTCGTCTAAGTTAGTGTGACTCATAGCTGCTAACCATCTAAGTTTCTTAAGACTAAGTTAGTGTGACTCATAGCTGCTAACTATCTAAGTTTCTTTCGTCTAAGTTAGTATGACTCATAGCTGCTAACCATCTAAGTTTCTTTAGTCTAAGTTAGTATGACTCATAGCTGCTAACCATCTAAGTTTCTTTAGACTAAGTTAGTGTGTCTCATAGCGGCTAACTATCTAAGTTTCTTTAGACTAAGTTAGTATGACTCAACTGCTAACTATGTAAGTTTCTTTAGACTAAGTTAGTGTGTCTCATAGCGGCTAACTAAGTTTCTTTAGACTAAGTTAGTATGACTCAACTGCTAACTATCTAAGTTTCTTTAGACTAAGTTAGTGTGACTCATAGCTGCTAACTCTCCTTAGATGAAGGCTGTTAGTGGGACTCTGTGGTCGTGTTTGGAAACAGGAACATTATTTCCTGTGCAGCAGCAAACACACAGCTGAGGTTATCATTACCTGGACCTGTCACTCACACACACCAAATAGAAAATATGTTTAGCTCTGATGATAGTTACATACAAAATATTTTATAATTTAGTGACAATGACGACTCGTTCCAAGGCACAACAGTTTGACACCATTAAAAGAGGGACATTCAGAGCTTTGCCAGTCTGTTTGGTTCGTGTATTCATTTGAGGAAGGTTACAATGTGCACACATTAGTCTTATATAATAATATATAATACAGAAGGCTCTGTTTCCATTGCTCTCTGTTGCATTTTGCTTTTATCAGAACATCAACTATTGTCATCTCAGCCTAACATAAAAACATTTTCGCAATTTTTCAAAATAATGAAAATGCACATAAAACATGGAAACACCCCTATGGACTATTAACTAGGGTTGGGTACCTTTCTTAAAAATGATACCGGTGTAGAACCCGTAATTCACTACTGGTACCTAATGATGCCTTTTTGCTGTTCCTTATTCACTGCGTAATAACAATTGTAGTTTTAGTTGTAAATAATAAAAAAAAATAAAAAAAATCAACAAATATGTTGACACCAGCATTGCTACAGGAGGAGGTGAGACATGCTAACGTTAGCTACAGTGTGTGACCAGGTGTGCCCTCAGGTGAGACAAGCTAACGTTAGCTACAGTGTGTGACCAGGTGTGTCCTCAGGTGAGACAAGCTAACGTTAGCTACAGTGTGTGACCAGGTGTGTCCTCAGGTGAGACATGCTAACGTGAGCTACAGTGTGTGACCAGGTGTGTAGCATCAGAGACTTGCAGTGAGTGTTGAAAATCCAGACTTACAGCAATGACGTGTTCCCTCTCTCTCTCTCTCTATACACAAGGTTACTCTCTCACCACGATCCATTCTCAGGTTCCTTAAATTGGCCCAGATTGATTTAATGTGAAACTGTCCTGTAGCACCAAGTAATTCACTTGGTACCCATAAAACACTGACCAGAGTACCCAACCTATGTAATAAATATCCTTATTGGACATCACACATGGTGTAATTGTGCATCTTCATAAGTACATTGTAACTGATCAGCAAATGTAATACCAAGCAGCCAGTTTTAAGCTCATTGCTGGTAATGCAGCTGTTTCAAAGTGTGACAAATGTGCACACTCAAACAAACGTTTCTGGCAGCAGAATGTTCATAGCATCCAGCTTCATGTGTAGACTGTGCTGATGTCAGTAGTGATCAGTAGTGTCTGTTCACATTTGGACAGTGTTTTGGCTCTGTACTATCCCTGCTGCATGTACTCTGTATGAAGTGTGTTGTGTTTAGTATGTTTGAACAGTACAGTGGGACAGTGATGTGTTACCCTCAGAGCTCTGGGTCATTCCTTATAGAATGAGCTTTAGTACTTAATATAATCCAACCTATTATTATTATTATTATTGTTTAGTTTCATTCCTTATAGAATGAGCTTTAGTTCTGAACCAGAACAATAGAAAATGTCACATCCATACAGACAGCACTATACCCATGTGTTTGTGTAACTACCCAGCAGCCACCTATCGTGTAATGATGTACAATGATGTTTGTAAAAAGTTCCTTCACTAACCTCTGCATTTTATCTTCTGCCTTCTTCTCTCATGTCTCTCCTAACCAATCGTCATCATACTGATGAACTGATGGCTGTTTGAACTCATCTCTGCTCCATTCATTCCTCGTCTATCCTGCTGCCTCTCTGTGTCCATCTCTTCATCCTGCGCTGTCCTGTGGTCTCTCAGCTCTGCTCCTCCCTCTGAGGATCCTGCTCCTCCTCTGTCTGAGGCAGATGAACTCCTCAACAAGTAAGGTCTTTCTCTGGATATAAGCTTTGTCATGTGTCAACCAACATAAGGACAGAAAAGGCTCATTCATTATTCTTCAGTGTCAGACACATCCTCCATTCCTCTGAGTCTACAGTAGTGGATGTTGTTACCTAAGCCAAGGAGATTATGTGATCGGTTCGGTTTGTTTGCCTGTTTGTTTGTTTGTTAGCAGGATTATGCAAAAACGAATGGACAGATTTGCATGAAATTTTCATCAAAGATGGACCTAGCATATCCAAGAGGTGATTAAATTTTGGTAATGATCTGGATCCGGGAATTTTTTAAAGGGCCAATACAGAATCCTGAATTTGGAATAACTACAATCAAGTCCTGTCTGCTAATGGTCTGTCATCACATGGTCTGTCGTCACATGGTCTGTCGTCACATGGTCTGTCGTCACATGGTCTGTCGTCACACGACCTGTCGTCACACGGCCTGTCGTCACACGGCCTGTCGTCACACGGCCTGTCGTCACACGGCCTGTCGTCACACGGCCTGTCGTCACACGGCCTGTCGTCACACGGCCTGTCGTCACACGGCCTGTCGTCACACGGCCTGTCGTCACACGGCCTGTCGTCACACGGCCTGTCGTCACACGGCCTGTCGTCACACGGCCTGTCGTCACACGGCCTGTCGTCACACGACCTGTCGTCACACGACCTGTATAACTAGATGTCCTGTTTAACTAGATGTCCTGTATAACTAGTTGCCCTGTATAACTAGATGTCCCGTATAACTAGTTGTCCCGTATAACTAGTTGTCCCGTATAACTAGATGTCCCGTATAACTAGTTGTCCCGTATAACTAGATGTCCCGTATAAATAGGGGTGCTCATCACTTTTTTTCCTCAGTTGAAATCATTAATTGTGTTTGATGACAGATTAACTAATTTGATGAGCTAATAGATTTTTCTATTCTGTCTAAAAGTCTGAATTTTGAACCTCAACAGCTTCACTACTGTTTCCTCTGCTCCGCCCACATTCGCCATCCCTCTCTCTACCACTTACCTTGTGCTTTCACTGCGTCATCACTAGCAGAAATGCAGCAGCAGCAAGTAACTGTCGCTGTGCTCAATCATATTTTAAGACACTACTAATGACAGTAAGCTACAGAAAGAACTGGCACAGAGGACAGAAGTCCACAGGGTTCTTTAACAGCACCAGAACCTGATGATTATTCATTATGATCAGAACCCACTGAACTCATCTGGTCAGCCTGTTGTTTCAGCACTGAGAAACTCCATAGGAGGACTGATAAGTAACCAACATGATAGAATCACACTGGTAGTCACTGCTGTGGCCACTAGTAGTGACAGGCTAGTTTGTCCAGACGATGGACCACCTCACCAACACTGCGACTACCAGGGACCTGTTCACAGTATGACTCTGACTCAGATACCAGTAGTTTTCCTACCTATGATCGATGAGGGTTGACTTACCCTTCATCTGTCTTCATGCTGCAGGTTTGTGTGCAAGAACAACGGCGTTCTGTTTGAGAATCAGCTGCTACAGATCGGCATCAAGTCAGAATATCGTCAGAATCTGGGTAAGTTGTTGTCACGGAGACAGGGGTGTGGCTTACCATCACCATAGTTACAGCCTCTTCCACACAGAGATCACACAACAACACCTCTACAACGCCTTTATTCGTTCACACTGAACAATACAAGGACAGTACAGCTCCGCCCCGGTGAGTGATGTTAGGTAGCCTGCTTAACACAGCAGCGTCGGGTCTAGTGTGATGTCTAACACGTGTCCAACAGCGCTTTGTAAAAGAATAGAACGGTTTTACCTTCCTGTCACATGACCGTTGATCTCGTCCTATAATCTGTGTCTGGTCCTTTTTATGGGACGGTACAAAGAGCCTGGAGCAGAAACCTGGCTCAGCAGATACTCTTCTTCTCTGAGTGTGGTTTTAAAGCACTGGTCTTGTTCAGAAACTGGTTGGCCTGAAGCTTCTGTGTGTCTCTCAGGGAGGATGTACTTATTCTACGGCAACAAGACATCGGTGCAGTTTGCCAGCTTCACCACCACCGTCAGCTGTCCTGGGGAGCTGCAGTCTCATATCCTTTCTCTGCACCTCTGTGTCTTTGGAAAGAACCAAACCTCAAACAGGGACACAGCCTGGCCTCCAGCCATTTATCATGTTCAAAGCAGGTCCTTGTTGGCCATCTATCTGTCTATCTGTCTATCATCTGTCTATCTGTCTATCTATCCATCTATCTATCTATCTATCTGTCTATCATCTGTCTATCTATCTATCTGTCTATCATCTGTCTATCTATCTATCTGTCTATCATCTGTCTATCTGTCTATCCATCTATCTATCTATCCATCCATCTATCATCTGTCTATCTATCTGTCTATCATCTGTCTATCTATCTATCTGTCTATCATCTGTCTATCTATCCATCTATCTATATCTGTCTATCATCTGTCTATCTATCTATCTGTCTATCATCTGTCTATCTGTCTATCTATCCATCTATCTATCTATCCATCTATCATCTGTCTATCTATCTATCTGTCTATCATCTGTCTATCTATCCATCTATCTATCTATATCTGTCTATCATCTGTCTATCTGTCTATCTATCCATCTATCTATCTATCTATCCATCTATCATCTGTCTATCTATCTATCTGTCTATCATCTGTCTATCTGTCTATCTATCTGTCTGTCATCTGTATCTATCTATCTGTCTGTCTATCATCTGTCTATCTATCTGTCTGTCATCTGTCTGTGTCTATCATCTGTCTGTCTATCATCTATCCATCTATCTATCTATCTGTCTGTCATCTGTCTATCTATCTATCTGTCTGTCTATCATCTGTCTATCTATCTGTCTGTCATCTGTCTATCTATCTATCTGTCTGTCTATCATCTATCTGTCTATCATCTGTCTGTCTGTCTATCATCTGTCTGTCTGTCTATCATCTGTCCATCTGTCTATCTATCCATCTATCTATCTATCTGTCTATCATCTGTCTATCTGTCTATCATCTGTCTATCTGTCTATCTATCTGTCTATCTATCTGTCTGTCATCTGTCTATCTATCTATCTGTCTGTCTTTCATCTGTCTATCTATCTAGCTGTCTATCATCTGTCTATCATCTGTCTATCTATCTATCTGTCTATCTATCTATCCGTCTGTCTATCATCTATCTATCTATCTATCTATCTATCTATCTGTCTGTCTATCTATCTATCTATCTATCTATCTATCTATCTATCTATCTATCTATCTATCTATCTATCTATCTGTCTGTCTGTCTGTCTGTCTGTCTGTCTGTCTGTCTGTCTGTCTGTCTATCTATCTATCTATCTATCTGTCTGTCTGTCTGTCTGTCTGTCTGTCTGTCTGTCTGTCTGTCTGTCTGTCTGTCTGTCTGTCTGTCTGTCTGTCTGTCTGTCTGTCTGTCTGTCTGTCTGTCTGTCTGTCTGTCTGTCTGTCTGTCTGTCTGTCTGTCTAAAGAGCAGGTCTAGACTGACTCTTTATTCTACAACAATCCCCTATGAGAACAACATGGAGAAAGTGGAGAGTATAGTATAGTAACTGTTACAATAACAACACTGATAATAATGATTATTATTATTAATATAATAGTAATAATAATTATGTTAATGATGACGATGATGATGATGTCAGTGGGTGTCAACCATGATCCCAGCAGTAGAGTTAGTTATTACTATGCATGTTAACCATGTTTTAAATAGACCTTATAAATCATCACAGGGCTTCGTTACTAAGAACAGCTACACTGACACTGTGAGGTGTGAACCCCCATCATTAACATCCTTCGTTACATTTCAAGCCCCTGCCAACATCCTGTATTACCTGTTAGGATCTGGATGGATATAAGCAGGAAGGGTCAGCCTGCTGGAAGGTCAGTCTTCCATCAGAGGGTCAGAGCTACACCTCTGGGTGGAGCCAGTGAGTTTTATTAAATATATTTTATGTCCCTGTCTGATTGCCCTTGACAACTGGCCACAGCTCAATGTCCAGACCAAACCAGTGGAACCATTGGTAGAGGGTGGAGCCCAGATTCAACAGGTCCTCAACATCGAGTGTCTGACTGATTTCTCTGATGCCCCACTGCTCAACATCAAGTTCAGGTAAGATACAATAAACCCTTGGCTGAATGGTGAGCAGTGAAAAACTACTAATAAAAATCAGCACTTTTCCTGCTCTAGATGGATTCTCCAAATGGATTACTGGCACAGGGCAGAATTTTAAATGTTCACTTTGATAACAGTCTCAATTCCTTAATTTGAGGAATACAAACATATTTTTCTGATATCTATTGATCTCTAGTGACATCAGAGGTAGAGGTGTCCTGTGATATTTATTGGATGGCCAGTGTTTGATTATTTGGGGAAAGATTGACAAAAACAACACAGTGCTTAATGAACTGGACGTGTGTGTAGCACTTGTGTTATTTGTAATCTACTATTTCTGATAATGTTAAAATGTATGTTTAATCTATGTCATCAACAGCCTTTTCTTTTTTGTGATTTTGTATGGAGGAACAGAAGGTTGTAACCTGACCTGTTTGACTGACTTGACCTTGCGTGACCCGCAGTGTTCCTGTTGCCCATGAAAAGGCTGCGATGTTGATGCTGAGACAATAGATGATGCATCTGTAATCAGGTAGCCAGGAGTCACTGCAGCTGGGGCAGCAGATTCATAATGCAGAGGCAGAGTAGCATCAACCCTCACTGTCTGAAAGCACTTTTATGTTGGCGTCTACCAGACACCATGTTTCTTTAACAGCGTCTGTGCAGTAACTCAGCAAGCACAAGGTTTCTGATTGAGACCAGCCACTGGGCAAAAAAAACAGTAGCTAATTGAGGGTGCAGGGAGACAAAGCTGTATGTGTAGGCATTGTGTGTTTGTGTGTTCTTCAGATATGGGGGAGCTCTGCAGAACCTGACCCTCAAGCTGCCCGTCACCATCAACAAGTTCTTCCAGCCAACTGAGATGACCTCACACGACTTCTTCCAGCGCTGGAAGCAGCTTAGCCAGTGAGTGTTGGTGTGTGTTGTGTGTGTTCTGTCGGTGCGTTTAGATTCCCTCGTAAAGCTGAAATCTCCTGTTTGAACTCTTGTCAGGCCTCAGCAAGAAGCACAAAAGATATTCAAGGCCAACAACAGCATGGACACTGAAGTTCTTAAGGCTAAGGTACGTCTGCATGTAACAGCCATCTGTTGTCAGCAGTCTGCTGGTCAGCCACAGTTCCTACCAGTTAGTTAACCCTTCTGTACTCTTGCTCAGGTCACTTGTGGTTGACAGTTTTATAGTTATTTGTCTTTGTCTAGCCATCAGAAACAGGAGAACAGATGTTATGTTGTAACTGATTGTGTGTCCTTTTCTTTTACAGTCATGGTGACAGTAACGTGTTGTTGTAAATGCTCTCGTTTCATTGGTTTTGAACATGTGTGAAAATCATATTTAGAACCAAACAGCCTCTCCCTGTTATAACCGTCCCATTTTTGTCAGTGTATCACATAAAATGTGCCTGAATGATAATTTGTGGTAAGACATGCTATAGACCAGGTTATTCTTGTGCTTTGTGGTCATGTCTGAAATCATGTTGTGGTCTCCTTCTTTCTTTGTCATTAATGTTTGCCGATCTGTTGGTGTGTAGCTACTGGGACTTGGAACGGCCCTGTTGGACAATGTCGATCCAAATCCAGAGAACTATGTGTGTGCTGGAGTTATCCAGACCAAGAGCCAGCAGGTCGGCTGTCTGCTAAGACTGGAGCCAAATGCCCAGGCACAGGTACAGGTGATCATCCACATTTTTACTCACTTGAACCAATGATTGTCTCTAATTTAGAGACTCCACCCTCATTGACATCTGACATCACCTCTAGCGGTGCCTCAGGATTTATCAGGAGGACGGCTGCTTTACTCCAAACTGTTTAACTGTCTGAACCTGGACTGTTTCACTGTATGAACCTGGACTGTTTCACTGTAAGAACCTGGACTGTTTCACTGTATGAACCTGGACTGTTTCACTGTATGAACCTGGACTGTTTCACTGTATGAACCTGGACTGTTTCACTGTATGAACCTGGACTGTTTCACTGTATGAACCTGGACTGTTTCACTTTATGAACCTGCGTCAGTGTTTGACGGACATTTTTAAGCTGACATGATGTTACTCAGGTCAGTTTGTTGTTGAATGAGCAGGACTACATGTATAAAGCGTCTCATGGAGGCCCACAAGGAATGAAGGCTCTGCTCTGTCTCGTTCCAGATGTACCGTCTGACTCTGCGCTGCAGCAAGGACTCCGTCTCCAGACGTCTGTGTGAGCTTCTGGCCGAACAGTTCTGAGTCCAGACCGCCGCCATGACCAGTACTCCCACCATCCCCACCAGCGACCTCTCCCTCCTCCCCCCAACAAAGAGTGTTTGAGTTAAAGAGTTGTAACCTCCATAAGGGAAGCAGCCACTGCTAGCAGCAGCGGCCATATTATTGTCATTGTTCTCGTCCCAGATTCTGATTCCAGATCATCTTCTCCTTTATTAACATGATACTACGTTCTTGATTTGTTGGTGTTTACCTGTGTAGCTGGTGTGTGTGTGTGTGTGCGCGTGTATGCGTGTGGGTGTGTGTGGGTGTGTGTGTGTGTCCCATCCTGACTACTCTAGTACTGATACTAGTGTGTGTGTTTGAGTGTGAGAGACATTTCATTTACGTTGGTAGAACATTCCTTGAAGTTGAAGCGCTCATCTCCTCCTACACATTTCAGGCGTGGTTGTGGTCCTGGTGGGACCCACTGAAGTGAGACCTGAGGGTCCAGCCCTCTGCTGCTTCCGCCCACTAATTCCTGCCCAGCATTCCCAGTGAAAAGGTGTTGGTATCCTCTTTGAGGCCGTCCAGCATGACCCCCCCCCCCCCTTATTTTATGTCAGAATGAACCTGATTGGTCAGCATTGAGTAGAGTACACTCGTTTATTATTGATGTGTGTGTGTAAATATGTGCCAGTGTGTCACTTTTATTGCTTTCAGATCCATTCCCATCTCCTCGTTCAGAGTACCTGTGGTAATGTAAGCCGCCCAGACAGGAGGAAGGCCCAGAATGGACAGAATGTTAGAGTCTGTCTCACCCACCGGTGGGAGAGAAGACTCTGTAGGCTGCTCTGATTGGAGATGGGGGGCCTTCATCACATCAATGTAGTCCTCTCTCTCCTTACTAGAACATTCCTTCAGAGAACATGGTGAGATTTACGCTCTCATGTTAGCAGGAAGAGTACTGAGGACCCCCCCCACCTCCATCTCAGAGCGGCTTTTACACAGAGTCCTGCTGCCTTAGCTCTGATCAGAACACATCATCATCTGGAGGACAGTCACACTGTGATGCTCTGACAGAGAGAGTAGTCTGATTACTTCCTGTTCCACTAACCAAGCATTTCTCCCAGAGGTTGATGATTGGCTCACAAACCACTACAGTCATTGTTTCGAGATGTTCATCAACCTCAGAATGTTTGGATCCATAGCTCCATCTTTTCCCAGGCTGAGGATAGGCTATACGAAACCCTCGTGTCCAATGAGGAGTGTGTGTGTGTGTGTGAAAGTGGGCGTGGCTGGATGCAGGTAGAAAAGCTGAAGGACATTTCTAATCCATGTTCATCTTCCATTGTGTGTCAGCCCAGCATCACAGGACAGGAGATGACGTAGTCCTTGTGTGAGTGTATCCACTAGCTAGAGCAGCCTCATGTATCGGTGTTAAGAACTCGTCCAATACCTGTGTTAGAATTAAGAATTACTCTGTAATGACAAAATGTGAAAGTAAAATTATGTCATATATCCAACATGGCGCCTGCTGTCTTCTGTCCCAGTGAAACATGACAACAGCTGCTCTGAGTGGCTATTCAAACATCACGTGATGACGAGACGACGCGCCTCCTCTCACATCCTCCACTCACATGAGCCCCATTTCCAGTGTATAGTACCGGCTCTACTGTATTCTGACTCTACTGTATTCTACTCTACTCCACTCTACTCGACTCGCCTTTTTTGCATTTCCACTAGGTATAAAGTACCTGGTGCTACTTTTCTTTAGTACCACCTCTGTTACGGTTCCACGTGAGCTGAGCAGGTACTAGAAGGTCACATGAAACATTACAGACCACTGATTGGTCAATAGCCGGCACAGAGTATCCTGCACAGCACAAATCAATGACCGTCACACTCAACAACAACAAAACGACTTTATAAAGACCGTAACTTTTTTTTACTGCAGCCGCAATACTGAGGAGGTTCAGACGTTCCTGTCTTAAACAGCTGATGAGAGGATCAGGAGAGGTGGACCAGAAGTGTGTGTCAGGTTGAAGACTACGCCACGGTGGTTTCACGAGGCGCCCGAGGAGGAACTATCCTGTAATGGAAAACGACCTGCAGAAAAGAACCTGATACCAAGGCGAGTCGAGCTGATACTACATAGTGGAAACTTAATACAGTGAGGAGGAGTAAAGTGTGTGTGTGTGTGTGTGTGTATGCTCATCAAAAATTTAATATACTGTATTTGTTTCCCATTTTTCATGAGTTGAAGTAAAAGAATAGGTTTATTCCCCTCAAACGTTCACACGTGTGTTTAAATGTGTGTTAGTGACATTGGGTGGAGACACTCCATCCACCTGACAGGTGCAGCAGATATAGATGCTGACTGAACGTGATTATTACACAGGTGTGTGTTGGGATGGTCTCCTCGTAAAGGCAAACTCTATTTTAAGGACAAAAAGTGAACAAATCAAAGTGTAGGCGACACCCTCACCTGACAGCAAAGAGGAATTATGTTTTAGAAGATGATCCTGAAGACCTAAACAGAACCTGATACCTGACTGTCCCTGTTCCACTGAGAGCTACAGGAACTCACTTTAAATGATAAATATTTACAGACGTTCACCTCTGACACACAGAAATGTGTGAATGTGATCCTAAAATGGTTTGGGAATAATTTCAGAATTAGACATTGAAAAAAAATCCGAATCCGGCTGTTGTTTAGGTGGCAGGAGCGGTCGTCCACTTATCAGAAGGTCGGTGGTTGATCCCCACTTCCCCCAGGTCTCCATGTCGAAGCATCCCTGAGCAAGATACTGAACCCCAATTTGCCCCCCAGGCGCCGTAAAGGCAGCCCACTGCTCCTCAGGGATGGGTCAAATGCAGAGAAAGAATTTCCCCACAGGGACAATAAAGTATAGCTTATCTTATCTAATGTGAATATAATGATTAAAATGTGGAGTTTGATGCAGGGCAGAAAATGGAGATGATGTAGAATAGCTTGAATATTCTGTCTAAAGAATGAATCCACAGATTTATAAATGCCAGACCCAGTCCTCATAAATACAAACATATAATTATTGATTATTGCTTTGTTTTCTTTATTTCCACTGTTCTGCATTTTAAGACACTAAGCTGTTAACATTTCACTTGTAGTTGTGTTATTAATTAATTGTTTCGGTCAGACTCAGTTAAAGATATGATTTTTTTTTAAAATCCCTCCACCCTTCCTTCCGGTTACACTGAAACAACTTCCGGGCGCACTGAAAATATTTTTCACGAACACACAAGAGACCCGCTAATGGGGTGGTTATGTGCACGGTTTCAGTGCGCATGTGCATATTTTCAATGTTCTTCGCCCTAAACGAGCTCCCATAAGAAGGTCCTGGGTTCAGATCCACCTGAGGACCTGGGACATGTTCTCCCCGTGTCTGCTTGGGTTCCCTCCGGGTTCTCCGGCCTCCTCCCACCACTAAAAACATGCAGTAGAGGTGAATTGGTGACTAAATTGTCTGTAGGTGTGAATGTGAGTGTGAATGGTTGTTTGTCTTTCTATGCGGTCCTGTGATGAACTGGTGTCCAGGGTGAACCCCGCCTCCCGCCCAAAGTCAGCTGGGACAGGCTTCACCCACCTCCCCGCGACCCTACACGGGATAAGAAGTGACAGGTGATGGATGAATGGACGTTGAGTGTGCTTGTTCCACACCGGGCTGGAGCCGAGATGCGTCTGCGCGCCTGGAGTCAGACAAGGCGCTGATTGGCTGAAGATGACATCATCGAGTCCACATCTATTGTTGGAAAGAGGATGAGCTCATCATTTGGATGCCAGACGGTCTTGGGAGCAGAGTGCGGACCGGAGGCTGCAGCAGAGGACAGAAACACAGCGGACCTTGGAGAGCTGCTACCAGCGGAGGTGTTTCAGACCGTGACTAACGGTGAGGAACAAACAGCATCACCGTGTCACGTGAGAAGAAACTCCCAAAAAACTAAATCTGTTTTTTAACGCCGGGTGTTTAGAAGCAGGACTCTGGGCGGTAGCACCTTCTGGTCACCGTGTGCACGGAACTCCTGCAGGTGTAATCTGTGTGCCGCAGGTATGGTCTGGTCCCGGGATAGAGGAGCGGAGCGGCCTCCGCTGTCCGTCATCCTGCCGCGGCTCTACCTCGGGGCGGAGAGCGACGTGACGCAGGTAAGATGAGGACTAGATGTGGCGGAAGAACACGGCCTGTTGAACACCCATGTAAAATATTACTGTCAAGTAATGTTAAAAGTACACGTACTGGTAGTATTACACTAGAAACACAGCGTATTTCAAGTGTGTGTGCTACTGTGTATATATATGTGTATATATATATATATATATATATATATATATATATATATATATATATATACATATATATACTACCAGTCAAAAATTTGGACACAGTTTTCCATTCAAGTGGATGGGTAACTGTGTCCAAACTATTGACTGGTACTGTATATATATATAGGCAGGCACTAGTACTTCCAGAACTGTCATTGACATTCATAAGCTACATGCTCTGTGTGTCAGTGAACCTAGTAGTACTAGTAATAGTAGTAGTGGTGGTAGTAGTATTAATGCTAGTAGTGATAATGGTAGTATTATTAATAGTAGTAGTAATTATATACATAATGAATGAGCGAAATGGACAAAACAACCAAATAGCTCGATGAAAGTAGTCAGAGTGAGAGAGAATTAAACTGTTGCTTTGCTTCCTTCCGATGGAACCTTACAGTCCTGGACTCTCCATCCTTGTGTGTGCAGGAGCAGCTGGCCTCTCGGGGTATCTCCTATGTGCTGAGCGTGAGCCGCTGCAGCCCCCAGCCCTCCTTTCTGCCCGGCTCCAGATATCTTCGCATCCCCATTGATGACTCCCTGTGGGACGACCTGCTGCCCTGGATCCCACAGGCTCTGCATTTCATCGGTCAGTACCCTGTCGCACAGCATTACTGCCAGAACCACCATCATGTTAACGTGTTACAGGTTCATGACTTCCAGTTTGAAGTGATGGTGACCTGCTCGCCTCATATGATGCAGTGTGACTAAGTGTGTTGGTGTGGTGTGTGTTCAGATGCAGCCATGTCCTCTGGAGCCTCGGTGCTGGTTCACTGTGCAGCAGGAATCTCCCGCTCTCCGGCTCTGGCTGTGGCCTACATCATGTACAGCCTAGGACTGGACCTGGACCAGGCCTACAGGTACAACTGTTGGCACACATGAGTACTGTACTGCATCTGAGAACACTGTCTTTCATCTGGTTTCACCACCAATCTGGTGACCACAATATCAGCTGACAGTTGTTGGGTCAGGGTGAACCCTGACCCCTCACCCTGACTCCCTAAACTTCTAGTCCATTGAAGGCCTACATTAAGTTTTTCAATCCAAACACATCATTTACATTAGGGGTTGGTATATCAAGACCAATACTAATCAGTTAGTATTAACACACACATACACACACATACATACACAGACATATACACATAGACACACACACATACATACACAGACATATACACATAGACACACACACATACATACACAGACATATACACATAGACACACACACATACATACATATAGACACACACATACACACACAGACACACACACATACATACACATACATACACACATATACACACACACATACATACACACATATACACACACACATACATACACATACATACACACACACATACATACACACATATACACACATACATACACACACATATATTCACACACACACACACACATACATACACACACATACATTCACACACACATACACACACACATACATACACATACATACATACACACACACATACATACACACATACATACACATACATACACACACATACATTCACACACACACACACATACATACACACACATACATTCACACACACACACACATACATACACACACATATATTCACACACACACACACACATACATACACACACATACATTCACACACACATACACACACACACATATACACACACACATATATACACACATACACATACACACATATATACACACACATATACACACATACACACACACAGACATATACACACATACATACACACACACATATACACACACACATATACACACACACATATACACACACACATATACACACATACACATACACACATATATACACACACATATACACACATACACACACACACATATATACACACATACATACACACAGACATATACACACATACATACACACACACATATACACACACACATATACACACACACATATACACACACACATATACACACATATATACACACACATATACACACATACACACACATATACACACACACACACATATACACACACACACACACACACACACATATACACACACACTGTGCAGCTCATTATTATCATCTAATAGTTTCTGGAGTCTGGTGATAATTTTTCTGATGAAAACCGTCGTCCTCAATGAAGCTGATGGAAACATGTCCTGTAGGCGTATTACTGCCATCTTCTGGTGGTAGCGCTGCATTACTACCAGGGCAGGGTAAAAAATAAGCAAAAAACATTTTAATGACCAAATGATAGACTTGTATGCCAATAGATTTTTTTTAATTAATTGATGACTATTTGAATATTTGAAATTTAATGCCTTGTTTGCATCCCTGTGTTAATCAGTCTGTGATCCATTCTGTCTATTGTTGAGGTTTCTTGTTGTTCCAGACGACCTCAGTGGAGTAGGTGGTCCTTCAATGTGTACCAGGACACACTAGTGTTCACACTACTGACAGAATGAGACCACATGAGGCCTAGACCACCTCTGAATGTGGTCTGAGTGATAAGAAATGTGTCCCATATGTGTCTAGGGTGTGTTCACACCTGTACCAGCTGTCCACTAGTGATGTAGATTCATTTCTTTCTTTCTTTGTTTTAAAGCATGGTGTCTGTTTGTCCCTGTGGCTGAGGGACAAACAGCTGAAAACTGCTTCCTCTCTGGAGTCTCTGTTGTCTGACATAGACTCTCTCGCTCTCTCTCTCTCATGTTCAAAGTCAATGTCGCTCACCCAGCAGTCAATCGCTATCTACCTGAAATCAACTTAAACAATACAATCCAACCCAACCAGATCATCCAAACGTCATATGTCCAACATGTCAGGGTTCTAAATGAGTGTACTGGTCTAAAGAGTCCACCAGACATCAGTCCTGATCCACCAGACACACATCAGTCAGTCCTGTTTTAGTGAGACTAGTTGGAAAACAAACTGTGAGCACATTGTACCTTCTTTACTTCTTTTTTATTTTGTCTCACATTTTGAAGAGCGTTGTTGTAAACAGATCATCATATTGTCATGTCAGGCTGTACATTCATGCAGAATATGGATCAGAGTTGTCCTAAACCCCCATCCTGTCTCCCCTTAAAGGTTTGTGAAGGAGCGCCGACCCTCCATTTCCCCAAACTTCAATTTCCTGGGTCAGCTGCAACACTTCCAGGGCACTCTGAGCCAGAAGGCGTCTGGAGGCGACCTGCTCATCCAGCAGCTGGATAATCGGCTGCCATCTGAAGATCACATCGCTCCAAGCAGTCCGAACGTGAATCAACCGGCTGACGGCGTCACCAGTGACCAGAAGTTCTACCACACTCACAAAACTTTGCAGAGACGCTCGTTTTCAGACGACACTGGAAACCAGCAGCGCTCCCTGTCGGGGAAACTCCAGACTCTTCAGCTGAATCTCAATCAAAACCAGCAGCAACTTCATATGCCATGTGAGCTACCAGCTCCAAGCCGCTGTGAGCCAGCAAAACCAGTAGCAAAGCCCACACAACTCCCAGCAGGCTCTGCTTCTCTGCTGGAGAAACGCAAAAGCCTCACCCTCTGTTTGAGCCGTCCCTCCTCAGAGAGCAGCAGCCAAAGAGCACAGGGCGCCGCCGGGTCCCAAACTGTTCACAGCAGCCAGGTGACAGAGGCCAGGACCTACTCCTGCCGGCAGGCTGAGGAGATCCCCAGGGAGCAGAATCCCTCCCATAGCAGGAGCAGCAGGATGGAGGCGAAGGAGCAAGGCCTGCTGTCGCCGCTCAGCTTCACCCTGAACAAGCTGCTGGGCTGGGGGGAGAGGCTGCTGATGGGAGGGGTGTTCGTCCCCGTCAGGATGGGACAGCCTGCCCTGCCCTACAGCTGCTGAGGGCCAGCAGGCAGCTGATGGTCTGGATGTCAGACTACAAGTGAGATTTGATCCACAGAGGACGTCTGTCTGTGATCTATTGATCGGCTGAAGATGAATAAACATCCACACCAATGAATGTTTTCACAGCAGTCGCTTTTAAGTTATTTTAAAAGGCTTTAAGAACATTTGGCTCCTGTTTACTGATGATTAAAACGTATATTTCATCCTTGTCTTCTTGCCTTTGTCTGAGGTTTCTGGCTGCAGCAGCAGGTCTTTGGTGTTCAGATATAATGGCCTCAGAAATGAGAGCCGGCTGAGAACATTAAATACAGTTGTCTTGTGTTTCTTTGTAAAAACTGTTCAGAGATACCTAACTAATCAATTCAGCCGATTAATCAGCACCGATAGGACGTTTTACAAACTATTGGTATTGGCTGAAAACCAGCTCTGATCGTGGCCAATAGCGGTGAAGTCTCCATTCATCTGAAACCATGAGAACTCGTTTAACCTTCTGGTTCCGGTTCCAACAGCATCGTCACTAAAACCTGAACAATCAGACAAGTTTCCAGACTGTAAAAAACGAATCCTTGAACACGTCACCTTCCTCAGATCTGCTTTATTCAAGATGAAATACTGCCATCACCAGGAGTTAATGAGTCAAAAGAGTCTAAAGCCTGATCATCCATAATGGAGGATCTGGGTCTGTTTTTGGTCTACATAGAACCTCTTACCTTTCACAGATGCATAAATCCACTGAATGACTCTGAATCTGCATTATCTCAGCTACCTATAGGGGGCAGTGTCATGTCTCTACCCCTCTGTTACTGTGACCCAAAACATACTGACCCCCTCCTCATGGAGGTTTAATCTACCACGTCTGGATCAGGATCTGGAGACGACATAAGTAAACACCCTTTACAGCAGTTATGTACACCCCCATTTCTAAAAAAGTTGGGACGCTGTGTAAAATGTAAATAAAAACTAACAATGATTTTTAAAATTATTTAAACCTTATGTACCTGAAAATAGCACAATTTTAATTATTTTTGAAAATGATATTCTCATTTAGAATCTGATGCCAGCAACACGTTTCCATAAAGTTGAACTGCGTCATGTTTACCACTGTGTTGCATCACCTCTTCTTTTAACAACAGTCTGTCAGTGTTTGGGACCTGAGGAGACCAGCTAATGTCATTTTGAAAGTGGAATATTTTCCATTCTTGTCTGATGTAGGATTTCAGCTGCTCAAGAGTTCAGGGTCTCCTTTGTCATATTTTACATTGACAAACATTATTCTTAAATTGTTGCACTATTTTCCAGTGCAGTCTTCACAGAGTGGTGAACCCTCCCCATCTTTACTTCAGACAGACTCAGCCTCTCTGGAGGCTCTTTTTATACCAATCATGTTACTAACCTGTTTCCAATTAACCTCATTAATGTTGAGATGTTCCACCAGCTGTTTTCTTTTAGCATTTCACTACTTTTACAGTCTTTTGTTGCCACTGTCTCAACTTTTTAGAAACATGTTAGCATCAAATTCAAAATGGGCATATAA
Organism: Chaunax sp. Z400; assembly: GCA_037577475.1. Taxonomy (NCBI): domain Eukaryota; kingdom Metazoa; phylum Chordata; class Actinopteri; order Lophiiformes; family Chaunacidae; genus Chaunax; species Chaunax sp. Z400. The sequence goes on along the minus strand of CM075197.1, from coordinate 7,457,733 downwards.
TAAAAATAAAACAATGAAATTTCTCATTTTCAACATTTGATATGTTGTTTTTGTGCTATTTTCAATTAAATATGGAGTTTCGATGATTTGTAAATTGTAATCTGTAAACTGAGGTCCGTGAAGTGTCCCTCACATGTTCAGTAACAGAAGTAAACTGAGGTCCGTGAAGTGTCCCTCACATGTTCAGTAACAGAAGTAAACTGAGGTCCGTGAAGTGTCCCTCACATGTTCAGTAACAGAAGTAAACTGAGGTCCGTGAAGTGTCCCTCACATGTTCAGTAACAGAAGTAAACTGAGGTCCGTGAAGTGTCCCTCACATGTTCAGTAACAGAAGTAAACTGAGGTCCATGAAGTGTCCATGATGTTCAGTAACAGAAGTAAACTGAGGTCCGTTAAGTGTCCCTCACATGTTCAGTAACAGAAGTAAACTGAGGTCCGTGAAGTGTCCCTCACACGTTCAGTAACAGAAGTAAACTGGGGTCCGTGAAGTGCCCATGATGTTCAGTGTGTGTTGCTGCCCTCCCGTCTTGAGGAAACCGTAAAGAGAAAGGGTTCCGCCCTCAGAAGCTGCCTGGAGTTTAGACCACAGACAGAAGAAGCTAACTAGCTACACAGGCCGCTACAAACTACAGCAGAACATCGTCCTCTGGTCCTCCCGTCCTCCGGTCCTCTGGTCCTCCTGCTAGCCGCCGTGGTTCACGCAGATGGAAAGAGGAACTCCGGCAGGACTTTGGTTCTCTAGTGACGCCGAACGCTGCGGGTGTGTCGGAGAAATGAGCTTCATGTAAGAAGTTCCAGCGACCATCAGTTCATGGTTGAGTCTTCTGCTTCTTATAACCGAGGACTTCTCTTGGGATCTGGGCTTTGCTATAGCTGCTGGGGAACCGGGAGATCTGATTCAGGCCCAGCAAAGTTGTTGATCCTGACAAATCCCAGTTCCAGACCAGTATGAGTGGAGAAGAGGAAAGATTCAAACTGGTGGTGGTGGGAGGAGGAGGTGTCGGGAAGAGCGCCCTGACGATCCAGTTCATCCAGGTACTGTTCAGTATTTCCTCTAGATGAGAATACAGTACGTATGATAGCATAGCTCTGAGACTGTTATTTTACATGATGACGTAATAAATCAGTCTTCTAATCCATATCCGACAGTGGTGATCAATAAAACCTGATCGTGTCCATTAATAGTCCAGTTGTTAGTTATCAGTCTGTTGGGGGGTTAGTGTGCACAACCTGGCAACCCAAAGCAGTTTTGAGGTGAATGTCTTATTATTGATCTCTGCTACTGATCTATTAAGTACTGGTGAGAGATTAATCAGCCATTAGTCAGTTTTCAATCATCACACACACACACACACACACACACACACACACACACACACACACACACACACACACACACGTTGTCCCGTATGACACCTGTCACGTGATCCTCTCTCATCCCATGTGGCCTTAGTCCAGCTGCTTTAGGCCCCAATCACACAAATCCTTTTTTATGTTACCTGCAATTTGGAAAAAGTGGGAAGTCACCTTGATGTCCTGGCCCGACCCCACCCTCCTCACTCAGGTGAACCTCTATCATATATATCTATCTATATATCTATCTATATCTGTGTAACTCTTCACAATGTGATTTTATTAGCAGCATCTTCTCATCTGTGTCCTCATTATGTTGCTCTGATATGGAGACTAAACAGGAACAGGACTGAGACCATAATAATCATTATTAGTAGTAGTAGTACTGTTTACAATGTCCCATGAAGTTCTTTTGGTTGAACAAAAGCTTTATAGTGGAATCATGAATCTATTTTTTGTGGAATCAAACTATTTTTTGTGGAATCATGAAACTATTTTTAGTGGAATCATGAAACTATTTTAAGTGGAATCTTGAAACTATTTTAGTGGAATCATGAAACTATTTTTAGTGAATCATGAAACTGTTTTAAGTGGAATCTTGAAACTATTTTAGTGGGATCATGAAACTATTTTTAGTGGAATCGTGAAACTATTTTTAGTGGAATCATGAAACTATTTTTAGTGGAATCATGAAACTATTTTTAGTGGAATCATGAAACTATTTTAAGTGGAATCTTGAAACTATTTTAGTGGAATCTTGAAACTATTTTAGTGGAATCATGAAACTATTTTTAGTGGAATCATGAAACTATTTTTAGTGGAATCTTGAAACTATTTTAGTGGAATCTTGAAACTATTTTAGTGGAATCATGAAACTATTTTTAGTGGAATCATGAAACTATTTTAAGTGGAATCATTTAACAATTTTAGTGGAATCATGAAACTATTTTTAGTGGAATCATGAAACTATTTTAAGTGGAATCTTGAAACTATTTTAGTGGAATCTTGAAACTATTTTAGTGGAATCATGAAACTATTTTTAGTGGAATCATGAAACTATTTTTAGTGGAATCATGAAACTATTTTAGTGGAATCTTGAAACTATTTTAGTGGAATCATGAAACTATTTTTAGTGGAATCATGAAACTATTTTTAGTGGAATCATGAAACTATTTTTAGTGGAATCAAGAAACTATTTTTAGTGGAATTATGAAACTATTTTAGTGGAATCTTGAAACTATTTTAGTGGAATCATGAAACTATTTTTAGTGGAATCATGAAACTATTTTTAGTGGAATCATGAAACTATTTTAAGTGGAATCATTTAACAATTTTAGTGGAATCAAGAAACTATTTTTAGTGGAATTATGAAACTATTTTAAGTGGAATCATGAAACTATTTTTAGTGGAATCATTAAACTATTTTTAGTGGAATCATGAAACTATTTTAGTGGAATCAAAACTTTTTTTAGTGGAATCATGAAACTATTTTTAGTGGAATTATGAAACTATTTTAAGTGGAATCATGAAACTATTTTTAGTGGAATCATGAAACTATTTTTAGTGGAATCATGAAACTATTTTAGTGGAATCAAAACTTTTTTTAGTGGAATCATGAAACTATTTTTAGTGGAATTATGAAACTATTTTAAGTGGAATCATGAAACTATTTTTAGTGGAATCATGAAACTATTTTTAGTGGAATCATGAAACTATTTTAGTGGAATCAAAACTTTTTTTAGTGGAATCATGAAACTATTTTAGTGGAATTATGAAACTCTTTTAAGTGGAATCTTGAAACTATTTTAGTGGAATCATTTAACTATTTTAGTGGAATCAAGGAACTATTTTTAGTGGAATTATGAAACTATTTTAAGTGGAATCATGAAACTATTTTTAGTGGAATCAAGAAACTATTTTTAGTGGAATTATGAAACTATTTTTCGTGGGATCATGAAACTATTTTAAGTGGAATCATTTAACTATTTTAGTGGAATCAAGAAACTATTTTTAGTGGAATTATGAAACTATTTTAAGTGGAATCATGAAACTATTTTTAGTGGAATCAAGAAACTATTTTTAGTGGAATCATGAAACTATTTTTAGTGGAATCATGAAACTATTTTAAGTGGAATCATGAAACTATTTTAGTGGAATCAAGAAACTATTTTTAGTTGAATCATGAAACTATTTTAAGTGGAATCATGAAACTATTTTAGTGGAATCATGAAACTATTTTTAGTGGAATCATGAAACTGTTTTAAGTGGAATCTTGAAACTATTTTAGTGGGATCATGAAACTATTTTTAGTGGAATCATGAAACTATTTTTAGTGGAATCATGAAACTATTTTTAGTGGAATCATGAAACTATTTTTAGTGGAATCATGAAACTATTTTAAGTGGAATCTTGAAACTATTTTAGTGGAATCATGAAACTATTTTTAGTGGAATCATGAAACTATTTTTAGTGGAATCATGAAACTATTTTAAGTGGAATCATTTAACAATTTTAGTGGAATCAAGAAACTATTTTTAGTGGAATTATGAAACTATTTTAAGTGGAATCATGAAACTATTTTAAGTGGAATCATGAAACTATTTTTAGTGGAATCATGAAACTATTTTTAGTGGAATCATGAAACTATTTTAAGTGGAATCTTGAAACTATTTTAGTGGAATCTTGAAACTATTTTAGTGGAATCATGAAACTATTTTTAGTGGAATCATGAAACTATTTTTAGTGGAATCATGAAACTATTTTTAGTGGAATCATGAAACTATTTTTAGTGGAATCTTGAAACTATTTTAGTGGAATCTTGAAACTATTTTAGTGGAATCATGAAACTATTTTTAGTGGAATCATGAAACTATTTTTAGTGGAATCATGAAACTATTTTAAGTGGAATCATTTAACAATTTTAGTGGAATCAAGAAACTATTTTTATTGGAATTATGAAACTATTTTAAGTGGAATCATGAAACTATTTTTAGTGGAATCATGAAACTATTTTTAGTGGAATCATGAAACTATTTTAGTGGAATCAAAACTTTTTTTAGTGGAATCATGAAACTATTTTTAGTGGAATTATGAAACTATTTTAAGTGGAATCATGAAACTATTTTTAGTGGAATCATGAAACTATTTTTAGTGGAATCATGAAACTATTTTAGTGGAATCAAAACTTTTTTTAGTGGAATCATGAAACTATTTTAGTGGAATTATGAAACTCTTTTAAGTGGAATCTTGAAACTATTTTAGTGGAATCATTTAACTATTTTAGTGGAATCAAGAAACTATTTTTAGTGGAATTATGAAACTATTTTAAGTGGAATCATGAAACTATTTTTAGTGGAATCAAGAAACTATTTTTAGTGGAATTATGAAACTATTTTTTGTGGGATCATGAAACTATTTTAAGTGGAATCATTTAACTATTTTAGTGGAATCAAGAAACTATTTTTAGTGGAATTATGAAACTATTTTAAGTGGAATCATGAAACTATTTTTAGTGGAATCAAGAAACTATTTTTAGTGGAATCATGAAACTATTTTTAGTGGAATCATGAAACTATTTTAAGTGGAATCATTTAACTATTTTAGTGGAATCAAGAAACTATTTTTAGTTGAATCATGAAACTATTTTAAGTGGAATCATGAAACTATTTTTAGTGGAATCATGAAACTGTTTTAAGTGGAATCTTGAAACTATTTTAGTGGGATCATGAAACTATTTTTAGTGGAATCATGAAACTATTTTTAGTGGAATCATGAAACTATTTTTAGTGGAATCATGAAACTATTTTTAGTGGAATCATGAAACTATTTTAAGTGGAATCTTGAAACTATTTTAGTGGAATCATGAAACTATTTTTAGTGGAATCATGAAACTATTTTTAGTGGAATCATGAAACTATTTTAAGTGGAATCATTTAACAATTTTAGTGGAATCAAGAAACTATTTTTAGTGGAATTATGAAACTATTTTAAGTGGAATCATGAAACTATTTTTAGTGGAATCTTGAAACTATTTTAGTGGAATCTTGAAACTATTTTAGTGGAATCATGAAACTATTTTTAGTGGAATCATGAAACTATTTTTAGTGGAATCATGAAACTATTTTAAGTGGAATCATTTAACAATTTTAGTGGAATCAAGAAACTATTTTTAGTGGAATTATGAAACTATTTTAAGTGGAATCATGAAACTATTTTTAGTGGAATCATGAAACTATTTTTAGTTGAATCATGAAACTATTTTAGTGGAATCAAAACTTTTTTTCGTGGAATCATTAAACTATTTTAGTGGAATTATGAAACTATTTTAAGTGGAATCTTGAAACTATTTTACTGGAATCATTTAACTATTTTAGTGGAATCAAGAAACTATTTTTAGTGGAAATATGAAACTATTTTTAGTGGAATTATGAAACTATTTTTCGTGGGATCATGAAACTATTTTAAGTGGAATCATTTAACTATTTTAGTGGAATCAAGAAACTATTTTTAGTGGAATTATGAAACTATTTTAAGTGGAATCATGAAACTATTTTAGTGGAATTATGAAATCATTTAACTATTTTAGTGGAATCAAGAAACTATTTTTAGTGGAATTATGAAACTATTTTAAGTGGAATCATGAAACTATTTTTAGTGGAATCAAGAAACTATTTTTAGTGGAATCATGAAACTATTTTTAGTGGAATCATTTAACTATTTTAGTGGAATCAAGAAACTATTTTTAGTGGAATTATGAAACTATTTTAGGTGGAATCATGAAACTATTTTTAGTGGAATCAAGAAACTATTTTTAGTGGAATTATGAAACTATTTTTAGTGGAATTATGAAACTATTTTTAGTGGAATCATGAAACTATTTTAAGTGGAATCATTTAACTATTTTAAGTGGAATCTTGAAACTATTTTAGTGGAATCATTTAACTATTTTAGTGGAATCATTAAACTATTTTAAGTGGAATCATTAAACTACTTTTAGTGGAATTATGAAACTATTTTAAGTGGAATCATGAAACTATTTTAGTGGAATCATGAAACTATTTTAGTGGAATCATGAAACTATTTTTAGTGGAATCAAACTATTTTAAGTGGAATCGTTAAACTATTTTTTAGTGGAATCATGAAACTACTTTAAGTGGAATCATGAAACTATTTTAAGTGGAATCATGAAACTACTTTAAGTGGAATCATGAAACTATTTTAAGTGGAATCATGAAACTATTTTTTAGTGGAGTCATGAAACTATTTTAAGTGGAATCATGAAACTATTTTAAGTGGAATCATGAAACTATTTAAAGTGGAATCATGAAACTAGTTTTAGTGGAATCACATTATTTTTAGTGGAATCAAACTATTTTTAGTGGAATCATTAAACTATTTTTTAGAGGAAGTCTGATTAAAAAGTCTCAATTTGAAAATAAATGAAATAAATCTGACAGCTGTATGTAAACTGTTTGAAAAGAAATCAGGAGGAAAACAGGATGTTTAAAAATGTCACCTCTCTCTAGAAATAAATAAATCAAAGTGCACAATGACCAAAATAAATGGAGAGAAACAAGTACAGAAACCTTTTGTTCCTATGTTCCTGATATAAGATATTATCAGATATCATCAGATATCATATTATCAGATATCATCAGATATTATGAGATTATCAGATATCATCAGATATTATGAGATTATCAGATATCAGATATCATCAGATTATCTGTTCTCTGAGGTGTTTCTGAAGCAGAGGTGGAGACTGGTCTGACCTTTATCACACTGAATCATGGAGTGATTCCCAGCTGACAGTTTTAATTATCTCAACGTTTATGTGTACATGTGGCTCAATAAGGATGGCCCT